>CM060271.1:14022026-14622026 GCA_030684275.1 Acipenser oxyrinchus oxyrinchus | reverse complement strand
CCACTGTGGCATTGTGGGGCCAACAATAACAGTTTGTGCCAAATGAGGATGACTGCTACAATCCTGAAAAAAAAAATAGCGTTAGAATTTGTATTGTTGAGATAAGAAAAAGTGAGTAGCAAATAAAGAAATCACGTTATCCTTTGCTGAACTTGAGCATATATACTATTTGTTTTTTTATACATATTTGAGCTGTTTCACAGCAGGTGAGGTCAGCACTGAAAATATATCTATTGCATGGCTCCAACTTTCCATTCAAAGGCTTTGTTGATAGCTTATGCAAAGTGAAATTAGGTTGAGTTCCAGGCAACAGAAGACATTTTTTTTTCTATCATAATTGCAACAGCTCTCTTAGCAGTCGGTAGGTCACTGTGCATTTATATATTGAATTATGGATTGATTTCAGCCATAATTCAGAATTTGTGTCATACAGTCACGGGTGATTCATATCTTGTACCTCTACATAAAATATGTCACAAATAGTTTTACATATATCTACAAAACCAAATAACATTTGGCTAGGACACTGACTATTCATGGTACTAGAAACTGGGGATACATGGAGGGATTGTCCTTCTGTCTGTGTGTATGTAAGAATGCCACACTTATTTCTACATCTACATAGAGAACTGTTTATTTAATTCTAATGAATCTTGATTAGGACAATGATTAGCACAGGTTATTTAGAGCAGTGGTTCTCAAACTTCCTGGACCGTGCCTCCCTTCCTCTTGTCTGTGGTACTTGACACACCCCCTCCCCTCTCCCTCCACACAAATGTACATATACAAATGAAAAAAAAACATGCCACTGCTTTTCTGTATGTCACTGCTGTTGCGTTTTTTCCTTTTGCATTAATCAGCCACCATTCCATTCCAGAGCAAACTTAACACCGATTGTGTCCAATGCTTACTAATGTGAACACCGCATAGTAAGCCGATAAGCAATGTACATCACGAGATAGCAGCAGACTTCGTCCAGTAATATGGAAGCTTAAATAAAAGACAGCATCGAGATGCACGGCGCCATCTAAAAACTTTGACATGCCAGGAGGTATCAGCAGTAACATTTGCTTTAAGTTAATATACAGTATATAGGTTAGGATGTGCGCAGTCATTTTTTTTCTGAACTTGCTCACGCCCCCCCAGGATACATTCTGCATCCTCCAATTTGAGAACCACTGATATAGAGTATCAGAATGAAGGGATACAAAGTGCAAGACTTTATTAAGTGAACATATGGTTGTGTAGGACACGATGAGCTACATTTTCATCATATTAACATTCTTGTTTAAGAAAGTAAGGAAAATACAATAATGCTATGTGATTTTTTCTTCGATCAAAAAGGTTTCTGCTTGCCACCTTCCTGGTCAGTGGGACACATACAGGCCATACCCTTTTGGACATTCATGTAACTCACCCGGTCAGTGATCGGCTTAAACTATAACTACCCTCCTTGGGTCTCACTCTCCTGGTCAGAGGGACTGTGAAAACCAACAACAAGCCATTGAAGAAAAATGGACCAGTAGGGGGATACATGATTAAATTGTGCTGTTTGCTTGGTATGATATTTTAATGTATTCAATTAAAATATCAGTCACCGAGGCTTAGTGGAATTTAGTCTCCTTGAGAGCCCATTTTTATCTGTCGGCTATTGATTTATTTTTTTAGTGTAGCGATTTGTTTAATGTAATTACAGGCTGTTTACAGAAATACAAAGCAGGGTTCTGAGGGATTCGGATTCAAGATTCTGAAACTCGGTAACTCAGAATCAACAAATGGAACACAGCTCATTAACTGAACAGGTGGCAATGGCAGTTAAGCTGTGTTTTTATTGAAAATGCAAGTTTGCAATTAGGCATAAAGGCTGACATTGGTAGATATAGTCTTGCATTTCTGCAAAACACTGCCAAAAATTCTGTTAGCAAAACCCAGTAATGCAATATAGATTTTAAGTAGGTTAAATATGTTACTTTATTGTGGTCTGGATGTCACATATGTATTTAATCTTTAAGCAGATATTTACTGTGGACCTCTTCACATTTTGTTTTGTATTTAATAATGTTGTGTATTTAAGGTGGTCAATAAATCACCCCTGGTGAAGTTATAGAACAGGGATATTTAAACCAGCTGCTGTTTGCTTTTTTAAAATCAATGGCCAGTAGGAATCCTCAGCAAAGACCAGCAGCTTTGCACAGCCAGAACTCAAACCTGCACACAACAGACCATGGTTATATCACGTAATCCACTCAGGGACCCAATACCATACCATACCATACGTTGAGTTCTGACTGAAGAAAATTAGCAGGTACTTAAAAAACAAACAAAGAAGAATACAATAACAAAGAAAGAGGGTGAAAGAGAAAGTAAAAGAAAGAAAGGCAGAGAATGTGTGTTGACTGAGGAACTGTCTATTTTCCTGTTTATATTGATGCCTATCCTGCTGGCTTTCACATTTTTGTTTTTCACAATGACATCCATCAGTATTGGCACCCTCCCTCCTCAATAAAAAGGGAGTTGTGGGATTGTGGGATAGCTGGTGATCAACGCTCTGTGGGATGCAGGCCCTTCTTGTCTCCAGATTGAAAGCAGGCTTGCAGGAAAATAAGAAATAAATAGTTCTGCTACATGAAAACAACTTCTGTCAGCCGCAGCGCTCCAGAAAAAGTTTGGGTCTGGGAGTAACCAATTTAACACTGAGAGAGTAAAATGTATTTTCAGGGGGTAAAACGCAACGTTACCATGAAGCCATGAGTAATCTCGATAAATACTTGTGGCAAAGTGGTTAGTGGTGCACAGGTGTATAGGTGATGCAGTGCTTAATAACAGCAGTCCAACAACAGTTCCAAGGGTAAATAACAAAGCTTTATTAAGGCTTTTAAATAATAACATTGACACAACAATGTGTACAGTCAGCAAAACCACAGGGTTCAGTCCCAAAATAATAATAAGAAACACACACTTTAAGACACCTACATGTTCACCAGTCCGACAGTGAGTGCTCCGGGTGCAAGTGGTGAATGTGAAACTAGTACTTTACAGTGGTACAGTGCAGTCCGGGTTTAATGCTGGCTTGACAGCTCCCAGATCTTTAGCCGTCTACAATGACAAACAAGACACAGTTAAAAAGTCAGACAGTACAACACTAAACACTCACAGTTTCTCTTTATTCTTCATGGTCAGTCTGTAACCATAACAGAGGAACAGGTCACTGGGGCCATTTCGCCTAAATACCCTCCGTCACTCCCTCTTTCAGTGGCACGGCCAATCACGTCTCCTCCAATCCATGACTGACACATCGCCTACCTCATTAAGGCGTTGACTTCTGGTATCGTGGCTCTGCCCCCTTCCTGAATGTCCGGCTTCCGACTGACCCTGGAATTAACTGCTGAACCATCCGTTACGGGCCACTCTGCTCCGTTTATACAATGCCCTCACAGGTCGGGCGGGAGATTGATGAGTAGGATTTATTCGTTCTCTGTCACAATACTGTACAATCTTTAATGGTAATGGGGTAGGCATTAAAAAATAACTACAATGCTACTTTGAACTACTGTACAACCATGTACAACCACTGACTCTACAAATGAATTACTTTACTTTAACATTAAATTCTTAAACTCAGTGAACATGTTAACTTCAATATAAAGCCATCCAGCTAAATACAGGAAATGCATTAATAAGTTATAAAACAGTTTGTTTAATATTATAGGCACCTTTTTTTAGCAGTTGCCTCTGCCGATGGTTCCAGTTGGATTTGTAGCTGGATTGAGGTGTTTACCCTTCAACCTGTGCAGCTTTGAAATGTTCTTATTCTTACTGTGATTGGCTGCAAAGACAACAGGGCTAGCCAGAGATTGGATAATGTTTGTTGGGTTAGGTTTTCTTGTGTACAGTTTTCTAGTAACTGAAGACATTGTATCTGGGGGATTTATCTGGGGGATGTAGTTGTTAGTGGAAGTTTTAGGGGAGGCAGACAAGCTGTGCAGCAAAATTGCTATGCATATTTTTACTCATTAAATTTAAATTTAGTGAATATTTCTGATTTTTTAATACGTAAAAACAGCAAGTACGCAGCTTACCTGGACTGTTGGTCAGCTGTCTATATTGATCAGTCAGTCAAAAATGATATAAAAAATAAGAAACCTCTTGCCCAAGAGTGAGATAATGGTCCCTATTCACATAGCGTCCTTTTTCAAAGACAGCTGGTATTGAAGAGCACAACAACCTACCGTAGAACAGTTTCAGAAATATGTATGTAAAGCTATGTAAAGCTATGTTTTTGATATGTACAATAAAAACCTTACTTTAGGACCACCTTGTTACAAAGACCACCTCACAATCAGGGTCATTTTTTTATGGTCCTGGTTTGCTCCTATAAAGTCACCTTCACTATTAAAGTCATCAGCATTCTCAAACGTCTCAAGCCACTCTTTTAAATTACCTCTCTAATAAGACCACAGTACTGTAAACTGCCAACCCCAAAACTTGGATGCAACTCATTTGTACATTTGATTTAGATATGGAATAATTTGGAGAGAAGAAACCTAAAATACATCTTTGACAAATGTTTTTGACTATTTACCTTCAGTAGTAAGGCCTAAATTAAGGATACATTATGTTAAGTCAATACAGGAATCTGCTGGTTACTGACAGGAAAGAAGCCACTGAAGGGTTGAGGACAATTTCACCCCCCAGGTAACTAAGCAAGTGTAATACTAACAGCTATCATGTTTTAATATATATATATTTTAAATGTACATTTGAGACCTGTATAGTGAATGGAAGCGCACAGCAGGTTCATATGGAATTATTTTGTTAGCTACAATCATTAATAATACATTATTAGTGATTGTATTTAAGAAAAATTGCAAACAGAAGTTACAATCATTTTTGCAGATTGCTGTGAACATTCTATCTCCTTGAGAAGATGTGACATCTCTCACATTGTTTCACAGCTTGATGCTATTAAAATGCAAATTAACTTTCTGAACACGATACTGTAAAGGTTTTGGGGTCAAAAGAACTGAATAAACCAAAACAAAACAATATGTTATTGTGTCTGAAAAAAAAATAAAAAAAATTGTGCAAGCCCAAAAACAAAAGATGCAATCACGCAGATGGATTTCGTGTTTCATGAAATCTATAAAACTAAATTACAACAAAACAAGGACATTAATACCTTTACAGTGCTTTTAGCACAGGGAATTTGTGAAGGTAATGTAATAGGCAGAATGGAAATGTTAAGATTTTTTTTGATTAAAGACTGAAGCCCTTAATATGTTTTTAAAAGGCCTCTTGGTCCAATAGGGCAGGCGCCAAGCACAGGGAGCGCTATTGATTGAGCAACGGCAATAAAATCTTGATCGAGCTTTAGTGTTAAGTGGTGGAAATCAGCTTACAATACAGGAAAGACAAACTAAGTGAATGCCTGAGATCTGCTGTTGCTGGAAAGTGGTGTCTTATCTAGGGTTTAATTTTTGGAATTCAATCTTGAGCTTCAATAGAAAGCCATATGGACCACTGTCCTAATAGTTTCTCACCTGATAAAAAAAAGTAAACCAAGAGGTCAGAGGCCAAGAGCAGAGATTAAGAACCTTGGGAATTGCACATTTAGTTTAACCAAAAATAGATGGTTGAATGTAGTAAAATTATTTGAGAAAACCTGCCTGTTCTTAGTTCATTAATTCATTGATTTGTAATTATACCTTTTCACACCCATGACAATAGACTTGGGTTAACAACGAACTCAACCAGCCCATCACAATGCAATAAGCAGGGAAGCTCGCACAGGTGTTAAAAAATCCAATTGGTCTCACTCTCTCACCTTTTAGTCTGACACCGATGACGCTTGTGGGATTCTGAATCGAGGCTATTTGAAATGGTTTTCAGCAGCTAGGCTTGTGGTTATGAACCTTACTAAGCCTAAACTTTTAAAAATAAGTTTTAATGATGTGATAAAAAACAGATACAAGACACAAAATTGGAACCCAAATAACATGAATAATCAGTTATTAAGCCCTTTCCATCCTTTAAGTTCTTCAATAAATTGCTCAAGGGCTAAAACGTGATATTGTATCTTACCTACTGCAAATATTATACCACCATTGCACAATATGTATAGCACTGAATAATGAATTCATATTTAATTCAGTTACTTGTGGGTCTATTTACACAGAAATACTGTACAGTGCATTTTAGACTGACGAGGATCTTTCAGCCAATCAGTGCGCACGCTTCGCCTGGTGTATTCCAAGACACATCACAGGGAAACCCAATTCATCACACCAGCCATATCATTTTGAGTGTTTACTGTGCTTTCTTCTCAATATCACTTCTCGGAATTCTATTCAGCTGCAAAGTTAATTAAAAACGATGACATCTCAATCGGGTCCCTACCTCAGCCAGTTAACAGTATTCTCTTCATCGAGCTTTATGCAGACATTTGCCATCCTCATGCCCTATATTACAGTAATTCAGAGGTCCAAGCAGTCCATCACTAGATTAGGGTCTTGTTCACTGAGAAGCTACAGGAGTCCACTAAATACCTGCAATAACAATCTGTAATAAGAGTAATTTTCTCCAATCCCTCCTGCGGCTAAATTCACTAGGCCCCCGTGCTTGTTTGCTGAAGCACCACACAGCATGACCATCAATATGGCCTAACAATTCAGACTACAATCCACTATGCAAGTCTGCCTGTGAAATCCCGTGAAAATAAATAGTATGTGGTGGTCTGTTAACTGAGGTAAAATGTGGTAAAAGCATAGCAGGGATATTAAAGCATTGTAAAGACATACATAAATATTAAAGCCCAGTCAAAAATGGTGTACTGTATGTGCCACCTCATCAATTAGGGACCAACATTTTGCAATGGGATGCTTGAGCCAAGATTGCATGCAACATTTTTAAAATTAAAAGTTTGTTTTTATGAACAAATTAATCGGCTAACCTCCTCTTCCTATATAAACCACTGTTTACCACAGTATTTTTGCACAGTAATGTTGCAGTTTTCTCAGCCGTTTGTTTAAGAAGTTAACATATATTATATTTTGCTCATAAAAAGACTCAACATTTTTAATTTTTTATAACCCATCATCAGTTAAAGCAATATAAATTGGGTAGTGCACAAAAGAAAGAAGCAATAGTGATGCTACATAGTCAAAGTGGGAGTGCTAATACTAGCAAAAGCAATACTTTACAACTACAACACCTTCAAGGTGTTGAGCCTCAAATTTAAGAAGGTTCTTAACAAAAGCCGCTATTATGCATTTGCACAGTATGATTTTACCAAGCGTAAACCATATAGTTACATGTTATTAACAGTGCTTTTCTCATCTGTCATTTACCATGCATGTACTTTTATTACGGTTTCAGCAAACTTTTATAAAGGAGATTTTGTTTCCTTTGTTTTAATAATTTGCTTCCCTAACCAACTGCAGAGTTTGCTAGTGGCAGTATTCACCTGTTTAGTTTCCAGTCTGTCAGAAGGCATGAAGAAGGATGGCTGCTTCAACATGTAAAACAAGATTAACTGAATGGAAACAGACTAGAAACCCTACAGGGTTTTTTCTAAATGATACAGTACCAGGAATTGTATTTTCGAAAACTGAATGTGACTGTGGGACACGCCAGCTTTAAGAAACTACATTTCTTTGCATGGAGAATCATGCTTTGGTGCCTTTTTCATGAAGTTTTGCTGGCAGGAGGTCCCTGCTGGGTGAGGGAGGGGGGGTGGAGGAGTGGAGGGGGGGGCGCGAAGGGAGAAATGTGCAGCTATTTTCTGGGGTTATGGGCAGCTGTGCCCTTAAGGAAACCAATCTGAGCGATTATTGGAAAGGAGATTTGAAATGCGAGGCGCTCTTTAACTACAGGGATGCCTGTTATATTTTTTTTAATTGGGTAATTAATCATATCCAATAAAGTAAACAGTTTCTGAGACTATTTTCCATGTTTTCCTCTTTTAAAAGCCTGCATTTATCAAAGAATTAGCTTAGCTCAGTATGATTGCTGAAGCACCATTGCTTGGTATTCAAGTGTAACTGACAGCAAGGCTCTCAGGGACGCGGATCCCCGTACCACAGATTTTTTTGTTTAGTTTTTTTGTAAATCATGCAGATAATACAGCTGCGTTGTGTGAGGTGCAAGCTTCAGAATCATGACAAGCGCATATGTTGTAGTTTCCACTGTGAACTACTTCCCAAGCATAAGCAACTGTTTAAAAACCTGATAGGTAGGGCTGATATATACCTGACGTATTACTGAAGTATGCCTGATGTATCCCTCTGACGTATTACTGATGTATCCCTGACGTATACCTCTGACGTATCCCCCAATGTATTACTGACATATCCCTGACGTACCCTTGGCGTATCCCTCTGACGTATCCCGACGTATCCCTCTAACATATCCCTCTGACGTATCCCACTGACGTATCTCTCTGACGTATCCCTCTGACATATCCCTGACGTATTACTGACGTATTACTGATGTATCCCTGATGTATCCCTCTGACTTATCCCTCTGATGTATCCCCGATGTATTCCTCTGACGTATCCCCCTGACGTATCCCTCGGACGTATCCCTCGGACGTATCCCTCTGACATATCCCTGACGTATTACTGACGTATTACTGATGTATCCCTGATGTATCCCTCTGACTTATCCCTCTAATGTATCCCTCTGACGTATCGTCCTGACATATCCCTCTGACGTATCCCCCTGACGTATCCCTCTGACATATCCCTGACGTATTACTGATGTATCCCTGATGTATCCCTCTGACGTATCCCCGACGTATCCCTCTGACGTATCCCTGACGTATTACTGACGTATGTCTCCCTTGCAGTTTTAGATACATAGACGCAAGCACACCATTTTCCTTGTGCGACAAAAAGATATTTACAGAATATGAAGCCAATATCTCAAAGCGGTTGATCTTTTTTAGCCAGAAATAAGAAAGCCACATGACCACAATGTGAACGCCATATTAGGTCACGGGTCAAAGCAAAAGGTACTGTTACATTTTCCAAGGGGAGTATCACAAACAGTAAGACGGCATCACAACTTGTTTATGTTTTATGAGCCGTTGAAGAAACGGCCACAGCAGCTAATATACAAAAAACGTGCAAGTTCCCCTGGTGAAAAATAACATTTGGCAACCCACCATTGATGCAGATACAATTGGCAAACCTTTTCTGTAATTAGGGTACAACCAACTAAAAAACAAATTTTCTTTAGGAAACTGGCTCCTAGACTATTTCTGCAGGTAACGCAAATTAAAAAAAGTGACAAACCATGGTACACTATGGTAAATGCATAGTATAGCATCAAAATGTATGCAAAAATATCTACACAAATCTAGTGTGGCTAACTTTCGTAAGGGTACTATTATCAAATACTATGTCAATTTCTATAAAAAATAAGCATATTATAGTTTCCACACTATAGAAACCAAGTAGGTACCAATATAATGTTCTTTGTCTTATGTGAAGGCTTACCTGTTTTTACATTATTTCTAAATTAAACCATGAATCCTATCGTTCAGTTGCCTTCATTTGACAAGAAAAACAAAACAAAAACAAACTCTTTGGTGTAGGAAGCTTATATCAATCACCCTGCAGGTACAATGAAATTGAGTGTGGTCTTAAAACCAGGCTAAAACGAATATGAGTGATTGAAACAAAAGTCCTTACCAAAAAAACTAGATAGATAAAAATAGATTATAGGAACACAAAGACCCTGCTGAAACAAATCTGCTGGAGTTTTGTGCTGTTCATAAAACCATGTCCTCTCTATTACATTCTTTGCAATATTCCATTTTTTTGTGCGGCTCTAAAACTTGTTTGTTTATATGAGGCCTTTCTTGGAAAAGCTGATATACTGGGCTGTAGTCACAAACCTTTAACTTGTGATTTGTTTAAATAATGTTTTTTCAGTCTATCTAACAGTTCTTTATTATTGGCAATTAAACCACCAGTAGTCCAGAACATTTTCAGGAATATTAAACTTGATTTTATTCATAAAAAAAGACATTGAAATAAACCATGAGTCAAAGCTTTGTGAACAGAGCCCACCGTCCCCTATTTACACAATGATAAGGACCGTTTTAAAGAATGTATTGTTAAGTATGTTCTGGTAAATTTGGATTAATTGCATCAAGTTCATAGTTAACTAAAGCTTTTTCAACTATTTAGAGAAATGTGGGGGTCATGAATGAAGCATTTGCGACGGCATTAAGGCCATAGGCCATAGGTCTCAAGCCTTAATTATATGCATGGGCAAATTGTAGGTGGGTTTCATTTGTAAATGAAGTCTGTGATATTAAAATGAGATTTATGAAGTGGCAGAACAGCTGCACCGACTCTAAAAGGGTCCACAAATAAGTCAGATTTCAAATTGGTCTTATTTGGGCGCAAAGAAAGTCAGAAAGTAGCATATAGGAAAGAGCAAATGGCAGCAGTCATAACGGATTTCTTACTACAGAGAGTGCAGACTCAAACTTCCTGAACAACCCAGGAACAGAGGGAGAGTACTGAGGATGAAATTATAGCTCGATACCGACTATTTCATTATGTACAATTGTTTATGTACAGTTAAGCAATCATTACGCATATTTGGTTTTATCTGTCATATAATAATAATATAATATAAAGTCAAGACACAGTTCATTATTAATGAGTCCCATGCAAGAGAATGATTGTTCTCCAGAACCCCCTTGGCAGCTCAGGGCCCTGGACAAATGTCCCGGTTGCCACCCCTTAAATCCAGCCCTGGCCACGAGACCCAACAGTCTAACCGAGGACCTGTAACAAATACATTCGGGATGGAGTCAAATTTGTGTTGCGGCAGAGCTGCTTTATTCTCAGCCAATTTAGCACTCAAGGTCGGGTCAATCTTGATACATGTCCCCCTGTATGCTTAAACTAAGAGAAGTAGTGTAGAGTAGTGGTTAGGGCTCTGGACTCTTGACCGGAGGGTCATGGGTTCAATCCCTGGTGGGGGACACTGCTGTTGTACCCTTGAGTAAGGTATTTTACCTAGATTGCTCCAGTAAAAACCCAACTGTATAAATGGGTAATTGTATGTAAAAATAATGTGATATCTGTATAATGTGAAATAATGTATAATGTGATATATTGTAAGTTGCCCTGGATAAGGGTGTCTGCTAAGAAATAATAATAATAGAATGTTCATACAAACAGTCCTTAGAAAACATTTTCTAAAATAAATATTTTGCATAGGGTCCACAGTATCACTGAGGCCCATTATGTCTCCTCTCTATTGCATAGTGATCAGCTCATGACACTAAACATGACAGCTCCAACGAGGTAATTGAATTCTTAAAGTTATCTGATTCTTCATAAATTATTTATTTTTACGGTATACACCACAGTACCATCATACTTTCGAAAATCAGTAACAAATACTGCAGCACTTAACCGGATTGCACAGTACTAACTGAATTTCTGCATTATTTTTGACCTTGGAAACTTGCAAAACAGCTTGACTGACTAATGTTTGTTCCACGGTGTATATTGTTGTGCATTATAAAAGGTATTATATTTCTTCCATGTGTAGACTGCTGTGTAACTTTCAGACTCCTATGTTGTAATTTGTGTACTGTGTGATGAATGACTACCAGTGTAACCTTATGAGTCTGCTATCCCCTGGGGATATAGGGGATCAGCCATATCTAGTTTATTGCTGGTGAGTGCAATTTTAATAAGACTAAATAGATTGTAGATGGAAGGCTTCATGCCTGTGTCCAGCCAATCATGGCTGTACTTGAAAGGAACAGTGCCTTGATCATTTATGGATCATTTCAGTTATTTCTGATTTGCACACACACCATAATCCAGGTCTGCATAATGAGGAATTTAAACTAGCAATGCTGGTTCTTTCTTTCTTTTGTTAACCGTTAACACACTGGGCTTGATTCTCAGTACTATTTACTCCAATTTTCACTACCAGTAACAATTTTAAAATGAATAAAAACAAGTGATGCTCCTAGTGAGACCCAAATGAACTGTCTGAGCTTTGACAGTCTAGCCCAGGGGTTTTCAGATTTTTTTAAAAAAAAACTTCTGTCTGGGGTTTTCAGCTCAAGTACCCCTTTACAATTTTCACTTGGCTGAATGGTACCACAGTTGCAATAGAAGGCAGAATATTCAGTTTATTTAATATATAATTTATCTCACAGCAGTTTAGGACAGCAGGCTTGATTCTTAAAACTTTTAATAACATGGACGCACACAATTAAAAGACAGTTGGGAATCTCTTTGGAAACACTCATTCGCTTTCTATTCAGCAAAGTTATTATAAATAATACAAAATAGTCAGCATTGTAAATGTTTAGCACACTACCATTTACTTTCAATTCCAGCATAATTATGTGTGCCATTTAAAATGTTTACAATATCAAAAACGTTAACTTCAAGATAAAAGCCTTTTTTTATTAAAGCCAACATAAAAATTATCCAAAGGGATTTGGTATAACTTTCTGTACTCTTGTGTTTTCTTCCTTTGTTTTTCTTTTGCAAGTAAGAAATGCATCCATTTCAACCAGCCGCTATTGCTGTTACTAAAAATGCAGCCGTGCCTAATAAATAAAACAAAAACCGTCAAAGTACTGTGATTATTATTTATGTTTACCGGAGCATTTATAATTCTAAAACATGCAGCAATATTGTGCTTCACTGATTAGTATTCACTTATACGACAAGTTGAAAACAGCAAAGTTAATGAACAGCTCAAAGCGCTCTCCATAGGCAGAATCACCAGACCCCTGCTTCAGACACCCGTATCAGAGTGCAAGTCCACTCAATCGAAATCACGCATGTGTACAGGTGGAAAGTATGGTTCACTTTGAGCTGCTAAACACTGCTGGTTTAGAGATAATATATAATACCGTAAAAAATAAATCAATTCAAGATCATTCTTTTTTCGTACTTTCATTTTTATTTGCATTTCTGAGTCACCCTGTGTACTCCCTATGATCCTTAGAAGTAGCCCCAGGGGTACATGGACCCCCGGTTGTAAACCCCTGGTCTGTTAAAGGCTATATTTGAACATTTAAAACCCATTTCAATTAAAGGATCAGCCAAGAGAACCATTAAGTCATTGCATGTTATATATTAAACCATTAAACACATGTGTTAATAAGTTAGGAAGGTAATACTTAGCCATGTAACATTTAAGTTAGAGCCTTGATCAATGTATTTGAAGATATCCTCTATTAACAACACAGGACATGTTTTTGTGCAGAAATGCCTGCTAGAACAGGTCAAGCGGACAAAAAAAAAAATTACAAACTGCGTTTTTTCATGGCTCTTCAAATCTGTGACATTTCTTCCCCAAGCCAGGTTTCTTTGGAGCCAGGTTGACAAATCTATAAAACTTAACTGAAGACAAGCATCAAATTACTATATGAGGGCACATTGTCAGGTATGAATTGACATTAGAAAGGGAGTTTTAGAATAATTTCATTTATATAAACAGACGTGGGCCAAAAAAGACTTTGCTTTTACAGTACCATTATCAAATCAGATTTAACACAATAATAATTGTGGTTAATTCGGGCTAAAGTACAGATTCCTTCAAATGAGAAAGAAAAGCCTGAAGAATATTTCTAGGCTGCATATAAAAATACCCCAAATGCACATGCTTGATGCAGACAATTGAATCCCTCTGCAGCTGTGCAGGGGTCCCTTACTGTATAAACAGGCAGACTAGCTAATAAGATTCTTAACAGACCACTTGAGCTAAAATGTTTCAGATTGACAGGCAAGTGTGTCAACAGGGTAATCTATCTGGAATGCTGCTCACAGATTTAATTCCCTGTTTGATAAGCAGAGAACCAGAACATTTATTCATTGCACGCGGTTTGTCAGTGACCGACCATACCCCAACACTACAAACTGATGCAATAAAAGAAGGCTGCCTCCTTGCAGCCCTATTGATTTATATTAAATGGAATTGTACTGGGTTTGGGCAGGTTATTAGGAACTATTACGTAATAAACTAGGCACATCATGGGACAATGTTATTCATGGGAGCTGAACCATGTGTCTCCTGATAGACACTGCAGCTTATGGGGATTAGAGCAGAAAGCAGTTTGTTAGGTAGCCGTGAAATGGCTAAGATTTAACAGAATTTAAAGTAGCATTTTAGTGAGTGCCCAACTGTGTCACAGTGTCAGTATTTGCAACTGATTATATATAACAATTGCTACTTGCTGGAGGACCAGCACGGTAGTTGTTTGTTTCGTTTCATCTGTTTGTCTATTTGTTTTGGCCACCGTGCCGTTTTATTTTACAAGTGTTTTGTGTTTTGTTTAATTCTTTTATTTGTTTTTGTTAATAAAAAGCTGAGCGCCGTAGCGGCTCAGTTTAAATCCCAGTCTGCTGTGTTGTGCTGCAATTACTTCCTGATCTGCCGTCACCACACGCATCATCCTGTGACAGGACTGTAATGGGTTTTGTTAAAAGAATACATCTGTAAGCAGATATTTTATTTTACAGATTCAAGCAAAACCAGCAGCAAAAAAAAAACAAAACTTGACACCATTATTCACCCTCACAAGCAGTCTCCAGCATTCCTTCCTATTGAATAACCACCTAACTATTACCTTCCCTTAATGAGGCAGCAGTGCTGTCTACATATCCCTGCACATTTGAGATGTATATAATGAATCGATGTGCATGGCAGAGTAGATTTATGGAACTATTTTGTTAGCTACAATTACTTTGAAAAGAAGAGCAGAGGTTAACTTCAGTGTCATGGATAAATCCACTTGGCTAATTCTCTTTAAACACCTTTAATTCACCAACCCCTGTTAACAGGGGCAAGACTTCTGTGGCAGCTAGATGCTGCAGCTTAATGCACCTCTCTTATTTCAATATATTTGAATAATAACCAAACACTGTGAGCAAGCTGTATCAACCAGAACAAATGCCAGGAGTTATAGACAGAATAGCTTTTCACTTACAGCAGAATTGGCTTCTTTATAATGCTTATTAAGTATCTGTAATAGGGGAGGATCTGTGCTGGCATGTGTGATCCTGCAAGGGGGGGTATCGGAAGCCCTCCCTGTATGACCCGCCTGCCAATCATGGCGATTATTATTATTTATTTCTTAGCAGACGCCCTTATCCAGGACGACTTACAATTGTTACAAGATATCACATTATTTTTACTTACAATTACATTATTTTTTACACATTATTTTTTACATACAATTACCCATTCATACAGTTTGGATTTTTACTGGAGCAATCTAGGTAAAGTACCTTGCTCAAGGGTACAGCAGCAGAGCCCCCCATCTGGGATTGAACCCACGACCCTCCAGTTAAGAGTCCAGAGCCCTAACCACTACACCACAATGCTGCCCCCATGACATAGCGAGGTTGGGTGAGGGTGTGTCGCGTGTCTCTCTCTGAGGGGTCGGGGCGGTCTTGGGGGATGGTTGATCAATAAAAATGATGTTGTTATTCCTTCGGTCTTGCCCTTCCAAGATAAAACACAGCAGGACTGGAGAACTGGAGTAAATAAAAGAACGTCTGTGTCGAGCGAGTACTGATATTGCAGCAAACAGCAGACTTTTGTAAACTTTGGATTATGGACTAAAGTTTCTGTGAATAAATGTGTAAATGTGTATCAAGAGGTCAGGGTGATACCATTGCTGGCAGCAACCCTGAGTATATCCCTGGTGCGACCCCGTCGGGGTATAACTAAATCCTGTGTGCCTGCATGGCATTTTCAAATACACGCCCTGACTCCTGTGTGTTGAGTGAATCACCCACACCCTCCAACGCTATCCTATTATTTTGAGAATTTAGGTTAGTTTGTTATGTTTCAGGTGATATTGACCCAGTGCAATTTCAAACAAATTGAAACAGCCTTTAATTGATAGAAGGCTGTGTGGTCCAGTGGATAACGAAAAGGGCTTGTAACCAGGAGGTCCCCGGTTCAAATCCCACCTCAGCCACTGACTCATTCAGTGACCCTGAGCAAGTCACTTAACCTCCTCCGTCCTTCGGGTGAGACGTAGTTGTAAGTGACTCTGCAGCTGATGCACAGTTCACACACCCTAGTCTCTGTAAGTCGCCTTGGATAAAGGCATCTACTAAATAAACAAATAATAATAATAATAAAATAAAATAGAGAAGACGACCACCAACCGCAAGGTCACATCGGTCACCCACAAGGGTTCGATGTAAAAAGAGAAATGGCTTCCTCCTGTAAGTGGTTTTGTTCATGCCCTGGGCATGCTATATGTCCAGACAACTTTTTTAATAATCAAGAAAATCACACAGACTCATTTAATTTTAAGTTTTAAAGAATCAGAGCAGTAGTAGTGCCCTTTTCGGTTTATTAAATGCTTTAAAATTTGGACTGGTTGATTGCGCAGACCACCGTAAATCCCAAGTAATAAGCAATCTGGGTGATCCAGTGCTTTTACAGGTTTAACAGCATTAGAACTTCAATATAGTAATACAAATATGGTTATTATATATTTAGCCTTCAGGCTATAAAATGCAAAAATCTAAAGCACCCACCGCTAAATGCTACAACATACAATATATCACTCTCTTAAGACTAAAACATTATTTCTATACCTTATAGCAATGCATCCAATATAAAAGAAATATAAATTAAAATATATGCTTACCTTCCAGTATATGGAAGTGTAGTGTAGGATATATGAAAAATAAGAACTGTCTTCAAAAACAGAGACTTCTAAATACAACCAAACAGCAATCCGTTTTTCAGAGACCCTCCGAGCATGGACCACTTCAGCTTGCAAGATCAAGTTCAATGGTGGTGAATGGGGTCTTGCTCTGGGCTTATATAGGATTTTCCCTCCATTGAATACATCAGGAGTCCCAATTAAATCTGATCATCAATCTGCCTTGACAGTTCTTATCTTTGAGTTAACCGTTTGCGGTCCTATGTCGGACCAGGTCCGACATTACAATTTTCCCTTTCCAGTTCGACATCATCAAAAAGTAGAAAATAGGTCTGTAGTTGTTTTTCGTAAAAAATAGGTCTGTAGTCGTTTTTTCTCTGGAAAAAGCTGAGAAAACCATTCAATGACTGAGTGAGACCGATAGGAGTCGAGAGAAGCCAAAAAAAAGGGGCGTATCTGAGCAATACACGTAGCCCCTGCACCACAGAGATAACACGGACATAAACAAACAAGATAGCTGCTTCTGCATCCAGCGCTCAAAGAATATCACAGACATTTGCAGAGCTTTTTGAGATGTTATAGTAATACAATAATGAATTGGATCGCATTATTGAGGAGTTTGGTGATGAAACGAGTGATCAGGAGATGATTTATCAGTATGCACGACTATGAAGAGGTATGTGAAAAATACAGCAAACAAGGAGTGGGGCGGGGCTGAAGATGTAGTACTGAGTGTCCTGTTGATATGCAGTGCCTTTTAAACCTGTTTCTTCCACTGAGGATAAATTCCCCTGCTGGGCGATATAGTGGAGATGGGCATCCATCCTTATGTTTTGCAGCTTGTCCAATTGTGATGAAACTTGCTAAAGACCTTCTTTAAGTTATTATACTCTCTGAGTATATGGAGGATTTCTGTCATTCTGTCCCACTGTCCTTTTAGAGTTACATACAGAGAGAACTGCCTGTCCAGTTGTCATTAAACTTACAAAGAACCGTGTTTAGCGTATGTTATTCTCAAAATATAGGATTAAAAAGAGGCTTCTACATAAGGCGTCTAGAATAATCAGTAGATGTTCCTTAAAGATGTCTTTTACTGTAGATCGGATTTAGATACAGAACATGCCCCCTTTTAAATTCAAATCTTTGCTTTTCAGCTGTACTTGGCCTTATGTACTGCATGTGGGAGGTAATTCAGCTGATGTGCATAATACCCAATCCTAGAATGGTTCAACATGCTATCTAATGGAACCATTATTACAATAGTATTTTAGGCAAGGGCCCTAATGTCACGATGAACGATAAGCGCTCCTGTGGTATGTTTCACATTTGACAGTTTCTTCTGATTCAGTGCAGGGCTGTGCGAGAAACAGAATTGGCAGTGGGTGGAAATGTTGTCGTTGATAATTTCTTTTTCATTGATTCGAAAAGAGGTTATTCTGTCTGGCACTGTAATGGACTGAAAAAGTGTACAGTTGAATAAGAGAGCATTGCCATTTCTTCGATTTAGTGAAATAACCGTTAGAGGTAATACAATCTTCAGATGGTGAAAGGAAAAGATAAGATGAGCCAGACTTTATATGTTTCTCATTTAAAGGCATACAGCTTTTAAAAAATCTTGTTCACTGTTTTTTTTTTCAATCCTTTGCCAACTATTGTACAGGGGTTTATATTATATAACAAACTGATTTAATAATAACTAAGGCTTAAACATATTTTCTTACTTTTCACATCATTTGCACATCAGTATCCTAAGCCCCTTCGCTTCCTGCAATTGGATGAATTGTTTAGTCAGTCAATCTGAAACCGTTTAGTTTGAACTATTATTTTTAAATATAAATACATCTTTATTTTTTTATTTTTTTACAGTTTACAAAGATGCAATTTAAATTTGTTATCAAGTTTACCTTTTACCCCCAAGATTGCATCAGACATTAAACATAGCTCCAAACATCTCTCCCAATACCACAGCAGCAAAATAACAGTAAAGGAAGAAGTCAAAAGCCTAAGGGACAGCATGGGAAACATAGTGGAGGATGATAAAGCAATAACAAACATATTGACTGACTACTTTGTACAAGTTTTCCCCAGCAAGGACGTCAACAGCATGCCCCCTGGTGTAGTCCTCAAACAATCTTATTCACATTTAGTATAAATCAAACTGAACAAATTCCCCAGTTCAGACAGTATATATTTAAGTGTTAAAGTGCTTAAAGAAACAAAGAAGGTCATCTTCAAGCCGCTGGCAAGATTAGCCAGAGAGTGGTGAGGGTAAGGAATGGGTTACTTAGCTATGTTGTTGATGCTGAAGACCCAACTTAAAGTTTTTGAGATCAATCAGCTACTTGGAACCGGACAAAATGTTCTTATTTTCTAATAGTAACTACCATTACTGGTAATCTGTCACCATTGCTAAAACACAAAAAAACAATAGGCCAGAGTAGATATACAATATATTGCAATATACTGTATATTCCTATAATTTACCATATAAATTCAAAAGCACTTTTAAACAAATGTTTTAAGCCTGTTAATAGAAAATTAAAAGCCCATATAAATATTACTTGCATAACTTCTTCCATTAGATAAGTGTCTATACAATGATTTACATTTACTAGTTTTCTATTCTTCTGAATGAATCTTAGAAATAGTTTGAGTGTAAGGGGATTTATCATTACATACAGTTTAATTGTAGGATGTTGTATATGAAAGCAACTATTTTGGGAATATACTGGCAGGTTTATGTGTGGTAGATTTAGCCTGTATAGAGAAATGCTATTGTATAAGGTCTTGTTATGCTGTACTTCAAAAGCAGAGGTATTGGTTTGTGTAGGCTGTATTACATATAAAAGGTAGGTACAGTAGCTTTTTCATTTACAGTATACAGAAAAGGTAAGTTACCTATTGTGTTGGGATATTCCATCCGTCATGTGTTGCGGTTGTTTACAGAAAGTTACCTCAGAAGTGTGAGTAAATTATTCAGTATTTACAGGAACAAAACACATTTTATATTAGATTGTAAGTAATATATATTTTCATTTAGGCTGTAGCATAGTTATCCATCTTTTCAGCAAACACTTCTCGTTACCACATGGCCTTCACTGTGATCTTTAAATTGTCTCTCAGACAGATTTTTAATCCTTAGGTCCCCTTTTCACCTGTAAAATCTACCTTTGCATTTCCAGCTGTCATGGTATACAGTCTCCGAGATGAGCGGAAACCCATTCTATGTAATTCTGACAACACCAGCAAAACATGAATGAAGTCTTGACTCCTACCGGTGAAACATTCATCTCTTAACAAAATAGATCATGGTAGCAAATGTGTCTGTTTTCTATTATCGTTTAGCCTTTGTAATGAAATAGGATAACTTAAGGATTAGGGGAGTAAACTAAGGAATCATGTTTTATTTAAGTTACATTTTTGTAATAGTTTCCCCATTGAGCAAAAATGTGTACAAACTTTTCATAGGAGCAAAACTTTAGTGAACCTGTCCCAAACAGTGCAGGTGCTTCAAGTGCTGTGTAGCTTACGAGACAGTCAAATCAGGTTATTTGCTGGATAGTAATATGCACAGTTTACCCTTGTGGTAACACTTTATATTAAGGTGATGCTTATTAATGTTTTTAAATATATCATAGATACTTAATAACTATGTTATAGAGTGTTAATAAAGCACTATATATAGTTTATAACCATGGGGGCATCATCTGGAAATGATTTCTCTCCTGAGCCCTGCAAAGCCCCTCTTTGTGCACTCTGCGCCTGCCTATCAGATTGTCCTTTTGGGACACTTTTATATCTAGCTGGGGAATTGCCTGTGACAAGTTACCAGGGCCTAAATGATGTTCATAATGATGGATTATCCATTGGCACAGTCTGTGATGAATTGAGAAGAGCAGGCTGTCATCCTATTTATTGAAAGATGATATCTTGCCTGCATAATAAAGTTTTTTTTTCTTTTAATGTTTCTGAATGAATGCTTCATTGAAAAAGAAATTAGGCAATAAAACACTTCAAATTGTTTCTTTTCTCAGTTTAACCTTTGAAGCATTTGTTTTTTTAAACATCTTCCCAATGCAGTCCCTTACTGTTATAGAGAAATAAATTGCGTCTCCAATCACAAAACTCACCATTGCTCCTCATGTTTCTGTTTATTCTGTGAGGTAAAGACATAGAAATCTAAGAAAATTGCACCTTTAAAAAGTCTTTTTCTTTAAAACAAAGTTTAATCGACTTGTTAACTCTTTGTCAGTGGCGCTGGGCAACAGTGTGTTTAAAGAGCACATATCAAACCCCTTTGAAGTGTCCGGGATCATGTTCTTGTCTGACTCAGGAAACAAGAGTAATCCTTCTTCAAAGTGCACATGGTATATTTTTGGGTAGTTTTGCACCCCATTTCGCCTTTCGAGGATTGCAAAAAATATATATTTTTCATATACAGGGCGATTAGAAAGTAGGTGTACCACAGTTACTTTCTAATCACCCTGTACTACAATCACACAGCTCCTGCTTAATGTCAGCCCTGCACCTGCTGAGAGGTGCAGGGCTGCTGGGAGAGATGTACAAGGTGTAGCACTTCTAAAATGATTTCTAAACACATACTCATTTTGCTAACCTTATGTAGTCGATTTCCAATTTTAGAATGATACAAACATGGGCATTTAACATTCGTTTTCATCATTGTATTTGACACATGCAGAGTCAAAAGGAAGAAAATTAATTCCTGAAATTGTTACATCAATTTCATGAGGACGCACGGAAAATGGAAAGCTCTTTCAATACAAAAGAATATCTGCATTTAACTGTTTCATACTCATTGAGTTTTTCTGATGGATGAAGACTTATTTCATGGTTACCAGTTACTAAACGGACCAGTTGCAGAAATGTTTTTATTACTAAAAACATTTAGAAAAAGTTAATTAAATAAAAACAAAAACACATGACTTGTTTTATTAATAGGGCCCAAAGTTTATAGGTTTTTGTTTTGCTCTGATGGTTTTAGAATCTGTTCCTACAAGCAAGACCAAATTCAAAGAACTTTAAAACCATGAAGTATCAATCCAAATATTTCAAACAGCCTATGTCAGAAGCAGAGTTGATAGGAAAAATTGCTTTATGCCTTTTAAACATAACTGCCATAAACTTCCACATTCATGTGAATCACTAATTGCTGCTCATTCACAATTGGCTCGCAATGAGATTTCTGTCAATATAATCATTTGGCAAGGAATGAAATTCTCATCATTACAAGAGGGACTGGTTCCAACTGTAATTGTAAAATCATTAGTAACACGTTGAAGTATGATTCACTGAAACTGGGGGATCATCGGCCACTCTCTGCAAGTGGTGGGTCCATTTCTTTTAGTGGAAAATTGATTTTAATATGAAATAAATGAAGGAAGGTAATCACTAATCACTAGTTGAGGTCATAGCCTATTAAATGATTTCATATCAAATCTCACTGTTAGATCATAAGATGCTGTCTCCTTAACATTGATTGATGACATTATTAAATGCTACTCAAAGCTACCAACTTTGTGAAGCCTAAACCCCGGGGGGGGGGGGGGAAGTTATTCTTTTTATTAACCCTGTAAAACCGCATATCTGTATCACACGTTACATATAAAATAAGCCTTTTTGTTCTTTCTATTTTGCAAACAATTTTTTTGGGTGTTCTTTCAAAAAAAAAACAACAATTCCGCTCACCTCCTTATTAATTTTGTTCGCGCCGCGGAGCTTCAAGACACTGTCTGTCAGGAAACAGAATGCAGGGCGGAAGTTGCAACTAGGATCGTCATGTTGCCAAGCGGTAATTAAGCAACAGTGGGCGCGTTAAATAACTGAACCCCCAGTCAGAGCAGCTCAGAAACAACCAACAATGGCTCGGTTCCGCTTTAGATTTTCCGCAGTCGATCATGGTGGTGCCTTATTACTGTTGAGCCTATGGCCAAACACAGACGTTCATGAAAAATGGGACATAGACAGGACAACTACCCAAAAGTGGGACAAAAGTAACATTTTACTAAAACTGTGGGGACACCAGACATGCTCCCTAAAAAGGGGACTGTCCCGGGAAAATCGGGACGGTTGGTAGCTTTACATTATGTTACATATGCTTTTAATCCATCTCATTCCCTTAGAACAGGTCTTCACTGATCGTAGAAGCATGTTAGCATTCAACATCCCTACCCACACAGAAGCATGAGGCGCAATGCTGGTGAACTGACAGGACAGAATGAACACAATTAATAGACACAATAGACACAGGAAACTGCAATTAATTAGTTATACATATGTCTTCTTTTTGTCAGAATAGCACTTTTTGCAAAGAGAAAAAAAGAGGAATCATCAGATCCGACTTCTGCAAGAAACACAAATCATTTGAAAAAAAAACAAACCTTGGAGCTTTGTATGTAAATCAGATATGAAAATGTACAAGTACAACAACAGGAATAAATGTGAAAGCAAATGACTACATCTGCTTCAAGCAAAAAGGTCACTGTAGAAACTACACTGGAATGATAAAAAAAATACTTTCAATTGCATGGATAAAAAGTATTCAAGAACGAACAACAACAACATCTATAGCTTGTGTTTTAAAGCCAAGCCTGATCTGCTGAATAATGGACCAGCTTGAATTACAGAAGAATTTTACCGAGATGATTCTTACACGGGTAATGCAAAAATAGTTCAATGACAACACACTAGAATAAAGTTACAGATTTCAGATGTTTCTTACATGAGAGAAGCTGTTATTTGCTTCATGCTAATATTGGACTCAGCTTTTGCCAAGGTAGTAGTGGTGGGGACCAACCAAGACATAACATGGCTACAGCATCTACACGTGTTGAAGTAGAATACGAGCCTCTAGTGCTTTTCCTCTGCCAGGTAATGTGGATGTTCTTATTGGCCTAGTGTTGATGGTTGAAGTCTAATGCTGGCTCCAGGGATCAGCCGATCGTGGCCTTTCTGGCACCGCAGCGCACACAATGGCGGCGATGTTGGCTGCAGAGATCAACCAAAGTGTGGCATCCCTAACGCCTCAGCATGGCAACCATCGGGAATGAGCTGGGTGGGGCACATCACAGGGGTCGTCAGATGGGCACCTGTCTTTTGACGATTAGTTATGTTTCTTCTACTTACAAGTTGATTATACCCCACGCAGAACCATCAAGCTTTCTGTTTCTGAATCTCAGAAGCCCTTTGCAAATATTACTGTGGCTTACTTATAGATTAAGGAAAACTAAAGCAACATATGTTGGCATGCTATCCCCAGGTGATTTTACTCCCAAACCTGCAGGAGTGAACAGACCAGTTCTGTAGTACCTGTAGGTCCCCAGCCAAGATCTGCAATTCAGTATGAACAGGATTCCCACCAGCAGGTTTCTAATCGTTTGTCTCACCCTGCTCCCCCACTGAAGTGCCTTTAAAAAGTTTTATTTTTTTACTCAGAAAACAAAAGCCCTTCTTCAGCTGTGTAGAAAGAAAAGTGACCACAGTGCAGTAAACTTGTTATTTTTCAAGAATGTAATATATATACAGTATATATACTGCATACATTACATAGGTTGTGTCAAATAAACTAGCTGACCCATAATAAGGTTTTGCTTTGATTTGGCAGTTGGAATTTCATTCTCAGCTGGATAATGGATAATGGTTGAAACACCCAAAACACATAGAATACAAACCTACACAATCCATAGCACCATTGCATTATAAAAATGTTATTCCCCCCCACCCCCCATGCCTTTAAAATGGTCTGCAGATGGGTTTGGAAGCTCTTGGTTTGAAGGGTCATTACTAATTAAATAGGGTTAGGCCATTGGGTTGTTCCTTCTGTGGGGTTCTGGAGTACATTTTCTGTAAAATATAATGCCAGCTAGGTTTAACCAATTTATTTAGGTTTTCCTGTTTGAGAGTGTGGAGAGCTGATAATGGAGTGACAGTGGGGGACAACACTGGATAAATGATTTAAGAAAATAAAGCCATAAACGTGTGACTCTCAGCCAATCGTTTGGGAGTCAGACACTATTCAAACAGATTTCAATGTGATGTACATGGCATGTCTGCTGTCATCATGACTCTCCTGGCAATGTGACAAATGTAACTTAAAGGCTCTCACAGAAAGAATCTGATCAGAAATATGACCCCTCCCCAGTTATAAAGTAAATATGTCTGGAGGACTACCAGTGCTTATCGCATCGCCTCAATTTAATATCTATAGGTCTATAGGATTTAGCTCAAATCCTTTCCATCCACATGGCATACTTTGATATCTGATTTGTGACTCGAGGCGCTTGCTTTTACTTTGAAGACAGATTATCCCATTCTATACAGTTCCTCCATACAGCTTTAAAATAGTTTTACTTATTTATGTTTGAATCACAGACATAGGGGCTCATGTAACAGGGTGCAGGATTTGCAGTAACCAGCGACCACACACAAGCTAACATATTAAAAGTTTTACAGATCCCCTGCAGGGTTTACAAGAAACACATTACCTGTGCTGTAATCCTATGTCCATTTCTCAGCAATATTTTTTCCCCCCATATTCCCGATTGTTTTAATTTTTTTTTTTATTCACACATCATAGCCACTAGGGAATTGCTTTTTTTTCAACTTTTACTCAATAACATTCGCCAGGAGAAAGATCAATTTTTGTATCCAGTTCATGCTCTCTCCTGCAACAATGCTGGTGCTCTGATTGAAATGAGTGGCGTACTGTGGAGACAGAAAAGTCTTGTTGCAGGAGGAAGCATTATCTGTACACACTATGATACTTAGAATTTCTATTTTATCCTAGCAAACGCCCCGAGTAAACGTTGAGTAATGTATTGTCCAGCTGATTCATGATGTGTGATTAAAAATAAAAAAATAAAAAAGGCACTTAAAAATACATGCAATGCATTTATTGTAAACTTTACAGGGTGTTCTATAACATTACAAAATAACCAGGCTTGCTTGCACAGTCAGTTACTGAACTTTTAATGCCATATCATCGAGCAATTGTCTAAATATGTAATGGCAGAGCATTACACACCTGTCTGTTACACATTTCAAGCACAGAAGGAGAAACTTTGGAACACTGTATAGTATAGAGATGAAGGAATTCTATTTATAAAAATATGTAGTGTTGTGACATTCATTATAATGAGCCTAAGCCATGTATTAATTAATAGTTATTTAAGATGAATTATTCATCATCATTGACAAGTCTTGAACAATGGTAGATGTTAATAATCAAATTACATTTTATTAAATAATATATTGGTTATTGATAGTACAAAAACAAACGAGTATTGCAAATATAGTGTTAGACATAACATACAAGTTAACTAGGTTAAACAGTCACAGAATAGGGGCACATTATCTACCTGGACTGTGAAGAACCTCTTACAGGCAGGGCAGGAGAATGTAGACATGGCAGTCATTTCCGAGGAACTCAAAGAATATCTCTCGGTTTAGTGTATTTAAACAGCAACACGGTTCAATGAGATTATTCTCCTAGGGCATTATGTCACTCCTGTTGCTTTGCATTTTAACACACAGTTTCAGAGGTCTAGTTTTCATTCCAACTCAAATTGGTTATGCTACATTCTTCTCTATACTCCTTTGTGGCCATGCATTTGTGGGATATGTAGAAAGAGCCCACATGTTAAAACTTCCTACCCTCATAACCCAGTTGTCTTTTATGGTTTATTTAATTGTAATAATTAATACAAAGCCACATAGATAAAAGCCATGTGATAATGGAGAAATAAGCATGATATACTTTTTGAACTATTATCCAGTCTGGCACAGGAGGCATCTAACAGTAGGGGTCGCTGTGAAGTAATGAAATAGCCGTGTCTACGGCATCTATCCACATTGTAACATAATTCACTGGTAGAAGATGCAGAAACAAGAGCACTGTATTTACGTGTGTTTCTCCTTACTGTTTTAGTGTTAGAAATAAAAAGAACGACTGTTTCAACACACACTTTGAGTTTAAGTATCTTAACACATTCACTCATGGAGTAATACCTTATATGGTAACTCATATTCCAGCATGTGAGTCTAGATATTCCCGCAGGATATTTTCACTGTAACAGGGTATCTGACTCACTGACTTTTACACATACTCTGACCTACTTGCTCTTTGCTCTGAGGTAACAACGGTTGAGCTTAAGTTATAGTTCACAGTATAGACACTCTCTAATACAGTCCAGTTAGTGTACAGTCACATTATTTTCCTATATTTCAGAAACAACATTAATGTTCATTTTAGCTCTACACCCTCCCCATATCTTTCACCTCAGCAAGATAAATATATCTTGGGGACTTTTGCACTATAATCCGGATTTGAAGGACCATCCCTTCTTGATTCTGTCAAACCCAATTCATCTGTGAGAAAGCCGGATTTAAAATTTCTGAATATTAAATGCACCTGCAGTCTGACCTATGTGAAAGGAGGGTTTCCTAGAATTGTGTCACACAAACTGAGTTTATAAAAGAATATTGTAACAGGACGCTTGCCACACAGGCTCGCATCAGGTTCTTTTTCAGCACTCAGTGACCAACTCACACATAGTAGATGTATTTTAAAAACGTGCGGTAGCACACTTTTTATTTTGAACACAAATAAGAATAAACAAAACAAAAACCTAGCTCCACTTTGAAGCGCTGACGACACTCGTCAGGAACCTAACTAAATAAACAGGAGAGCTAAGCTGTTTACCTGTTAAAACAAAAACACACAGTTTCACACAGTGTAGCACGTTATTACACACAGTACCTTTCTCAGCAGCAGGGCACACCTCCCTGGTTCCTTCTACTCAGCAGTCCTAAATTAACAAACTGTGAGGCTTATATGCCCCACAGTAACAAGTGTGGGCAGCTGGCTCTAATTTACAATCATGCCAACTGCCAAAACAATGATCAAATAATACAATTAAACAGCAGTTTTAAACCTGGAGAGGCTTGACAATGACACAATAGAATCCGGAAGGGCATTCCAGAACCTCAAGGCTGTGCCCAAGAAAGAATATCGACCCAACCGAAGACGATAAGGAATGATTGTTAGAGCAGCTCTGTGGAGACGCTCAGCCGAGGTCTTTTATGAGCACACTTTTATCAGTCACAGAGATAAGAGCTCATTCTCATTTTGTATCCACATTTCAGGAGTAAATCATGTCGCGATTACAAACAATGCCTTTCAAAGTGGCTGCAGTGCCTCTCCTTATCAATGACTTTTGTCAGGGACTATTGTAATTGCGTTAATGGTGTCATACAACATTTCCTTCCACATTGCTGCCCAGTGCTTTCTTTAACCACTGAGATGCTGTAATTAATTGCCTAAGATGCAAACCTGTGCTGTCAGGGTTCCACGGTGAACTCACACACTTGGGCACCATTTTGCAATGCTGTTAATTCAGGTCAGAAGGCTACCTAGAAAGTCCAGGTATGGGTTGAGGATACAAGCCCATAGTATGTTAACCCATGTTACTCCAGATATATTAAGGCATGTCTGAACAGCTCTCTGTCTGCCCTCTGAGACAACTGAGAGGCACTCAGTAAAGTGCAACCCATTCGTTGACATAGAAGACCTTGCAATTGAACTGAAAGGTACAGTAAATCAGGACAATATTCAACACTTCCACACTACAGCCCAGCTCTAACTACTCAAACCTGCTACCCACCTATCATAGTGCAGCCTATTTAAATCAGCGCTTTTACCACTGATCTATTTAAGCCTCCTTTCTTCCTCTATAGCCCATGACTCAGCAACTAAGCTACTCCTGCTGCTTTGCATTTAAAGCTTACATCAGGATATATTATCGTAAGTTCATAAGGGGTAAACACATTGTTGAAGTTAGAAAAAAACAGTAATTTACCAAATACTACCATAGCAATTCTTTTTTTCTGAAATCCAGGTAATGGAAATGGGAAATTCTTTAAACTCAATAGTATCATATGGGGACATGTTTTAATGATGTTTTGGCTGCACAGTTGGAATGCTGGAATCATGGGAGAATCACATGACTCACATGAGTTAATGGGAACTTTCTTTGCGGTAGAAGGTGCATTTCCTTAGGGTTCTCCTTCAAAAATGGGAACCCTTACATGCTGACTGTGTCTGCCCCACTGTCACAATCTTCACTACACATTTATCATACACTCCTAGCCCACTACAGGTGTCTCAGATTGCATTTGGCTATAATCTGATACACCTTCAATTTTATATGAACATTTTTGAATCTGTACATGCACTCATTCACTCCTGCAGATGTAGGCAAAGACTCGTCAGTGAACAGTATCGATTTCACCAAGCAAAACCACTACACAGTTCGATACAGTTTGGCAAATACTTGAGAAATACCCACAATTGAATGACATATGTCAGGTAGGTATTGAAGGGAAGTTCATAAAGCACCGTGACTGTAGAGTGTCATAGTAAATTACATTTCAGAAGAATGTTTAAAATGTTTAAACGTAGAGGTGAGGGTTCCCATGATTAAGACCCTACAACATAGAACTGAGGTAGAACTCAGAAATCTATAAATATGGTCAATTTAAGGAACTTAGCAATGACACATGTATAAAGCTCTATGTGACTTAATACTCTAAGCAATTAAACCGTGTTATCTTCCACAGGTTTGGAAACCTTGTATCTTTGTTATTAATTCCAGTCTACACAGACATATTATTGCTTTAGTACTAGCCTCTGAATGCTTTTGTGTACCCTCTCCTCCATGTTGGTCCAGAGTCCACACTATAGACCAGGGGTTTTCAACTGGGGGTACTCGTAAGGGTCATAGGGGATACGCAGCACGACTTAGAAATGCAAAAATAAAAATAGAAATAAAATAATGATCTTGTTGATTTTGTTTACCGGTATTGTATATTATGTGTAATTCACTGTTGTGACAGGTTGGCTTGAGTGGTGACGTTCCCAGACCAGGAAGCTGACACAGAGGCAGGTACTTGTGGGGTTGAAAGCGCTGGTGCGCACATTAAATAATACCTCCATCCAACAAGCACTGTGCTTCCTGCACGCGTAGCAATTGCTTTGTTTTCTTTTTACTTTTATTTTCATTGTTCTCTTTTTGCTGTCCCTCACTCACGTTCCTCCTCCTTGAACACCCACCCTGATCAGCAAATGCTGCAGGTTTGTATACATGTGATCATCTCCAGATTAGTAATACATTAATCAATATGGAGGTGGTCACATTTTGGTCACATATAGTTTCAAAATTCTGTATGCAGGCGTGATTTCGGTTTCCACTCTGATATTAGGGGCGACAGCATTTTAGTAACAGCAATAGCGGCTTGTTGAATTGTTTTTGGTGTTTGATGGAGTACATAAATTCCCGAGTTTGACATGCAGAAGAAAAGAGAAAGAAGACAACACGAAATATTCTACAGAAAGTGCAACATTTTAAAAGACACACATAATTAGGCTGAGATGGGAAGTAAATGGTAACGTGATAAACATTTACAGTGCAGACTATTTCGAATGATTTATAATAACTTTGCTGAATAGAAATAGGCAACGTGTGTTTCAGAAGAGATTCCCAAACACTGTTTTTTGATTCTGGGCAATCAACTGCTGGTTCTTTTAAATGTGGAGCCTGAAAGAGGGTCAATAAGTGAGTCACTATGGCTCCAATGAAGGAGAAAAAATATGATGATTGTGTATCCATAATTACCGTTCACAATGAAGGGTATTCTGTGAGGGAAATTGCAAGAAAAGTCAATGTTTCGTGTAATGGGGTGCAGACCACAATCAACAGATCCAGAAAAACTGTTAGCTATGCAAACGAAAGTTGCCAAGGCAGAAAGAGGAAAACAATGTTTTATGGACAGATGAATCAATGTTTGAACTTTTCAGCTCCAAGAGGAAACAGTATATGAGTAGAAAAACAGACGAGCACCTACAGTAAAACATGGAGGTGATAACGTAAAGGTTTGTGGCTGTTTTGCCAGTGCACAAACAGGAGATACGGTAAAATTAGAAGATACATTTGTAAAGGAACAAAATCATCCCATTCATCAACGCCATGCAATACCCTCAGGAAGGCGACTCGTGGGTGAAGGGTTTGTTTTTCAACATGATAATGACCCTAATCACACAGCCAGACTAAACATAAATGACTTCAGTTAGAAATAACAACAGGTTTTGAAATGGATGCTTTGGCCTCCTCAGTCGCCTGACCTTAACCTCATTGAGATGTTATGGGATGAGCTTGACAAGAGAGTGAAAAAGTGTAACCAGCATAAATATGTTCTGGGAGATGATTAGGACTGAATGGACAAAAATAGACGGCGATACACTGCTAAAGCTGTGTGACAGAATGCCAAGAGTATGCGCAGCTGTGATTGTTAACCGGGGGGGAGTAGTGCAAAATGCCAGCAAAACATATCCTCTGAGGCATTTTCTTTCGAGAAGGTTAATACATGTTCATATAAATCAATAGTTTATGCTGATTCTTCCTTTCTTAGTTGTATTTCAGTAAGATTTACAGGTGTCCCCATAACATTATTTAACCCTTGTTTACTGCAGTTGAGGTAGGCTCAGTTGTTATTTCTCCCTTTTGAATGTCTTTCACAACAGATACTCTCCAGTTGATAATCACAGGTGGTGGCACTGCAGGTGCGACTGCACTGTTGGTAAAACGTGCATATTATTACCCTTCTGCAAGAGTTTTTTTAATAGAGAACATGTGAAGAACAGAGTGATGTCAGATTTAGACAAGGATTTAGAGACACGGTGGAAAAAACCTGGGTCACACACTGAGCTATGCCTGGAAATTTCAGTAGATACTGACATGAAAGTGTGGCAGGTGAAAAGATCTGAAACAAACTCAGAGCCCTCTGAGTTTTTTTAAAAATTTTTTTATCACCATCGCTTATTTGTATACATATTTGTATTCTGTAATATTAATGCATCATTCTGGTCTGTTTAAGTGGGGAAGGTCATCAGTTTTATTCAGAACTTTTTTCTTTATATTCAAAGACAAATTTCCTTGTATAAATATTTTTCAACATTATACTGTATTGCCTTGCTTTTCTTTTCTTGTGTATGTCTTTCTGCTTCAGAGCCACACCGGCTGACAGCCTACCTGCTCTCAGTCTCCCCCTGTCTCTCCCACTAGGATGACAACAGCCTTTTATTTCTTCCTGTCTAGCAATTAACTATTTGGTTGGCCAGTTTGTCACATGAGGACTTGGTAGGCCAATGCAGGAAGTTAACCTTGTCCCTATATCTGGAGGTGTCTCTCTATCAGTCCCCTTATAAAAATTGACCTTAGTAAAAGCAAAGCAAAGTGTAACAAACTGCAGTGAAAGCATGGTAAAGCAAAGGCAGCCTTGTAAAGCCAAGAGAGGTAAGGGAAAGCATATTAATAAGATAAAAGCACTCTATAACTACTAGAAAAACCATCAAATTACTGTGCATATTTACTGTGGTAAACATTTATAAGGGTACATCTGTCTGTATGTCACACTTACACTTTGACATGTATCTTGAGAACACAAGGAGTTATTCCACGTACTAGAAATAAGTCATTTTAATATTCTTAATAATCATTACCATTTCTTATTCTGTACTAGTCTGCACATACTGTTTATATATGTATAGTCAACAACTTTTTTGTCTTGCCGATAGCTCTAATTTTGAGTTTACAGCTGTGGTAAAGGGATGTTACTGGCATACTCAGTCTATCTCCAGGTGGATGGATTCCGCTCCATCCATTTTCCTAAACAGTACCACCAATAATAATTTTGGAGTGAAACAACAGCTGTTATGTGATGCACATACACAAATTACTGCCGCACACCAATTGTGTTAATTACCTTCACTTCAAAATCTATTCTACGTTAGTATTTTACCTTCTCAGCTTTAATCAATCTACTGCTCCCTTTGTGAAAAAAAAAAAAAGTTTATAACATCTGTAATTATTAGTTATTCCAGCCATGTTCCATTTCCTCACTCCCTGTACTGTTTAATTCTGTTTAAATCGATTCCCATCGGCAAAGGTATTGTGGAGAAAGCTCATCAGTCTAGCCATTGATCTGACCCTTGTATTTAGACCTAATGGGACTCACAAAACCATTTAATGCATTTGTTCCCAGACTTTCTTGCAGCCACAAATCAGCTGCTCAGCTTTTAAATGAATTACATGCAGACTGTTTCCCAGTTGCTGCTGTTGAGTTCCTTAAACTCCCCTTGTGGGTGACGGACTCCCACGACTAAAAGTTATAGCAGTGTTTGTATTGGTCTAATATGTGTAGAATGGAGTGTGCTCAGTCCCAGGGAATGATTAAAATGTTCTTCTGAACTTCATTATTGTAATGAATTCATAACTCAATACAAAAACAAGAATGCAATCTTCCAACTTGAGGTAACGTACAACCCCTGGAAACCAGCAGTATTGGAAATGTTATGAGTAATTCCCCAAATTAGGTTGAGTAGTTAAACTTAAAGCTACAGTTTCCCACAATTTAGTTTTACACTCCAATATTATTTCTTGGTTACAGTCATTGCTTATTCTTCTGTGCTCTCTATTACACTAGAAAGCAAGCAGACTGTGTTGTTTGCAATTTGTTCACTGGTTGTTTGCATTTCCCAATTGTAGTTTTAGCTGCTGGAGGAACACCCCCCCGAAATTTAAAAAAAGGGATAGTCTTTTTTCAATTCGCATTTGTTTACACCTTCTCCAGTATTGTAATAATGAAGATGTAAGCTGCAACCTTGACATATGAATAGATTCTAAAAGCTACTTGATCATCATCAGCACAAAAAAAACTATTTGCGTCAAAGAAGGAAAACACTCATCAACCCAGGAATTGAATTCAAGGGCTCTTATGTTTTCTTAAATTGTTATAGTTTTTTTTTTTCTGTTAAGAAAACATGGTACTGATGACATTATTGAGTGAGAGGCTTTATGGATCTCCCCCATATTACAGTGTATACAGATGAACTGTGATCAATAAATACATTGGAACGTGTAGTTATTACTGTTGTTACAGGCTGGTGGAAGTGTTTTAATGTGATTGTGTGTGTTGACCACAGTAAGCAGGTTCCCCATGCTTTACCCTTCCATACTATGCATTTACCACCATGGTTTGCCATGTTTTAAAACAAATGCTTTGGTAAGCGTTAATAAGGATGTGCTTGTGTGTGTTTGTGCCCATTGAGTTGCTGCTCTAACATTTCTACATTTGAAGGGCATTAAAGCTCTTATAAAAAAACACATTCATTGAATGACCTCTTGTCTGTGTGAGAAGAGGGATAAGTGTAACACAATGAGCATTTAGTTCTGTGTTCCCAGATGGGTCGATACATTTTCTTTATGTATTATTTTCATGAAGTCCGTGCCATAGTGTATTACCCTGCCGATGCTTGATTTACAGTTTGCACTCTTTAGCCAAGCATGAAATAAATGGAAAGAAAAAGACTTCTCTTAAAAGCAAAACAGACACAGACTCCCTTGCATGATGCGATGGGTAGAAGCACACGAAGGACGCATAACTCCAGTCACGGTCAACTACGGTAGAGCCTTCATCGACGGACACTATCAATTAATGGGCCAGTTCCAACAGATAACATGAGCACTTCCCAGTCTTAATAATTAATTTCCAAACAAAAACACTAAAGCTCACAAAACCATAAGAGGAAATACCAAAAAAAATATGGCTTATCTCAATTGCTTCCTTCAAAAGAAGGTACCTTTTTACATATTTTGTATAATTCGTCACACACTTTCAAATGATTTCCTCAACAAAAACAACCTTTTCTATTTTTTACTCAAAATAAAAACAATTTATTGAAACAACCACAAGTCAGCCAAGAAAAACACAAACAAATAAACTAAAAAGAATGTACAGGCACACTCCTCACTCATACCAAACAAACAGTTTAAAACTAAATTCAGCCCCTTAATTGGTGTACCTGGACAACTTTATGGGGATTCTCTTAAAGGAACAGACCCCTTAATTAGAACAGGGCTGTTATCGTAAGGACATTTATATACAAAGGTTAAGCAGTGACCAATACATCTATAATCACATTGTAAAACAAATTGACATATAAAATGTGGCTGCCATGCATTTCTCATGTAAAAGTTTCTTTGCTGCCAAATTACAATATACCGTATTGTATTTTTAAGATTACGGTATCAATATTGTATTAAAAAGTAGCTGCAGTCCAGTTTTAATCCCAGATATGTAAACATATAAACAACACTATAGTAAAATATCTTTATCCGAAATAATTGGGACCAGGGGTGTTTGGATAATCAGTTTGTTAAATGGTTTTCCCAGCAATAAAATATATTATACAACTCCTTTACCTTTAAATACATAACAAACATTACTGCATGTACAAGATATTGAGGACTGAACAACACATGGCACCAAGGCTGAAGAGCATGCATACAACAGAGCAATTTAACATGGGGTTGTTTGGATAACAGTGGTGTTTAGTTACCTGAAGTTTGGATAGCTTAGGTTTTACTGTATCTAATATAGTAATTTTTGGCAATGTAATTTCAAATCTGAAGAAAAAAATTAAACAAGATAAGTTGATACCCTGTCATCATCTGCGTAGAAATGAATTTTAATCAGTTTTTAAATAGTTTGCACTCATTTATAAAAACTGAGAAAGACAGTGGGCCAAGTATTAACCATAAAGGAACCTCTGTTCTGTCTCTATTTTATTGTATACGTTATTCAGACAAGCAGCTTTTGTATTAGTTGGATAGAACTAAAACCAAGATAAAGAGAACTGGCTTACCAGAGTCACTCCATTTTTTCAGCAAGATTATGTGATTAACTGTATCTAAAGCTCATGTTACTAAGCTGTACTGTATGTTAAAAGAGACTCTCAAAAGAGTTGTGGATTGGTTTGAAACCCTGATAATCATTTTAAAAAAAATGAAATAACTGATTCTTCTCCCAAGTGACTCTCAAGTGACTCACCTGATAAAAGCATGGCCGCATGGTGAGCAAAGTGAGTTCAAGCGGTCACCTGCAGGCTGGCCTTTGTCCTCCAGAGGCAGGTACAGTACCTCACAAAAATCGGCTCTCGAGTTCCTGGGTGTAAGAGGCAGGTACAGTACCTCACAGAAATCGGCTCTCGAGTTCCTGGGTGTAAGAGGCAGGTACAGTACCTCACAGAAATCGGCTCTCGAGTTCCTGGGTGTAAAGAGGCAGGTACAGTACCTCACAGAAATCGGCTCTCGAGTTCCTGGGTGTAAAGAGGCAGGTACAGTACCTGGCAGAAATCGGCTCTCGAGTTCCCGGGTGTAAAGAGGCAGGTACAGTACCTCACAGAATCAGCTCTCGAGTTCCTGGGTGTAAAGAGACAGGTGGCTTCATTGTAGGATGGGATGATGGCCACTGACCTTGTTGTGGGAAATTGCTGCGGTAAGGGAACCTAATTGGAGAAAATCGTGGATAAAATAATTGGGTACTATACATATAAACTACCCCCCTTTTCATTTAGCAATTGTCTGCACGTGTATAACTTAATAATAATAAACCTTTAAAATATTTACAATAATATAAATCATTTTTGTTCTAGCGGTATTGTTTGTAATAGTTAATCTTTTACTCCTGCTTGTTGTGATTGAAATCTGCAGACACCCCCTTGACAGGCTGCATGTGACCCTCTGGTTACCCCCTGACCAGCGACTGCAGGAGATGACAGAGCTGTGATCCCTTCCATGTATTGGTATTGTATTCCATTGTTCATATCCTTTTCATCTACTTTCTCCCACTTGTACAGTTTTCTTTCCCTGTTATTTTCTGTCATTTTCATTCACTCTACAGTGTGAGAAGTGTTTTTAAGGCTGGCGAAGCGTGGACACACAGAGCCTTCACCTCAGCAAGCCACACATCAGAAGCAATTATTCCACTGTAATATGGTACTCAACTACAGCACAGCGCAGTAGAAAATTCAACAGGGAATTACTGGGTTTAAAAATAAATAAATAAATCAAATAACATTCATCGATCAACATCAAGGAAAAAATAAGGCTCACTTGACCTCTGCTCCAGTTTTCGAATCTGCGGCTTGGAACCACCAGTCAGGCAAAACCGTTTGTTTCAATTTCAATGAAAGCAGTGGATGTCACCTGTGTAAAGCCGTGCTATGAATTCCCAGATAAACGCACACTGTCTGTGCACCTTCGTGGGAGAGTAAAGACAGAAAATGCAGGCACAACATTTTAGGTGTATTTTAAAAAGGTCTATTTTATAAATGTTCTAGGGCTATATAAAATCATCTAAGAACAGCCCCTATTCATCATCTGTTGACTGATTTTCTAGTTTAAGATGTACAGTGAAGCAACATAAATAAATCCCACTTTTTCTTTTAATATTTTTTTTTAGTTTTATAAAAACAAGGTAAATAATTCAGCACCATACTAATTCAACAACTTGATGTGGGTTAGGGGTAGAATTACTGCTAATTTGACTGTCAAATAGGTACAAATAGTAAAATAGGTTTCCACTTTAAAATAATTAAGAATATAAATGTCTGGTACTTTTGAACATACTGTTTTTTTAACACTTGGTTGGGTGTGCACTGTATTTCATTTTAATTGCTTGTCATTTTTGAAACTATTTATTAATGTTCAAAAATGTAATTAATATGTTTGCAACTGTACTGCCATCCATCTAAAACCGCACGCTTCACAATTACTTCCCAATCATGTGACATGCTTTTAGTTGACTACCAGTTTAGTTGGCACGTGTACTATTTGGTGCTACCCCTAGTACGGGCATGAGATATCATAATTACCTAAACTAATTATTGTTCTTCTTTTTAAGATTCTCATTTCTGTTTCAGTCATTACATCCCGGTGGCTTTTTAAAACTCTGAGAAGTTGCCTCAAAGAGATCCATGCCTTCTCCTCAGTTACAGCTGGCACACCATCCAGTGTATCCAATAACCCGCTGTAAATGCTTAAATGATTCCCCCATATGTATTTATATTGTTCTACTGTTAAAAATGCGTTATATGGTACATTATCATTCTTATGATATGGTATTTCCTCTTTATTTGTAAAATGGTCTTGTTGTAAACAACTTATTCTACAGTAGTTACACTCTGGTGCACAAGCTGGTGTACCATTGCTTTACAAAGGTACAGTGAAAATACCTGGCACTACCTGGTTAACTGGCACTCCTTTACAGCTTGCATGTCTTGTTCTTGTAAAATATAATATAAAACACAGTATTTATGTCATGGGTGGACGCAGCAGTATGCTTAGCAACATAATATATTTGTGTTGCAGTACGTCACAAAGAAGAGAAAGGTTTTCATGATTGCAATAAAAAATAACAATGATAATAATTCCATCAAGAAGCATGGCTAGCTGTAAGGGGAGAGAGGGTGCAGGAAAAAAATAAATCTTTATAACTACCAGATAACTACAGCATTAATTAGTTGGCTTAGATATGATATAACAAACTAAACAGAATGTACTGCATGATAAACTAATTGTGTATTTATGTATGCATTTATTCATTTAAACTCAGCAAGCTATACATTTTGGTGTAGTTATTTAAACAATAGTTATCAGAACTGTAAGAAACTAAAATACACCAACTTGTCCCAAATCTCTGAGCAGAATAATTTGTTCCTGAATGCGACTGCTGTGCTTCTCCAGCCCTTGGATTATAAAGAGCATTGCCATGCCCTGGTACCCACATCTCTGTTCCTTCCAACTCTCAGGAAACAAGGAACATCTAATGGAATAAATAACACTGTCTAAAAGCGCAGATTGATTACTGTTTTTGGTGTTGATTTTACAGGCAAATGTCACAGTGAATTATGAATTGCAAAATCAACACATTACATTTTCCTTCCAGTTAGACAGGGCAAAATAATTCAAGTAGGCACCTCCTGAATGAAAAACCTTGTATTTACTATTATTATTATTATTATTATTATTATATAATATATAGTATACCTTGATATCTATGTGACAGCAATCTGAAATGTTTCCAATAGTTTGACTTGGAGCAGATAGTTTGTATTAGCTGGAAGTAACATTAAGATTTAGAATGTGACACGGTAGCCTGTAACAAAAATGTAAATAAACGGCAAACAAACTGACCCAAACAGAAAACCAACCTGGAAGATTTATACCATGGTCAACTGAGGACAGAGAAAAATTGAACAAGCACAACCCTGTGTGAGACCCGGTAAATCCACCAAATTTCACCCGTGTAGCTCTACCCAATCGTGACTAATTTTATTCAGTGTGTTCGCAATTAAGATGCTTAGGAATACTATCTTAATTCCCTCAGGAGGCAGTAGAGACAGATATTTTTTCCACCATAACTACAAGTCTCACATTTTCCATTTTCAGTAGTAAGCATGTACCTGTGGCTTTACTGTTTATTTGTTCTTAATAAGGGTTGAAGAGCATAGACAGCAGCGCTTTATCGGGCAAACTGAAACTCTGGTGCTTTCAGTTTGGTCTACTGCCAAGGCTGCTATGGCCACTGACTGTGTATGTGGTTTCTTTGACAACAGTAGAGAAGCTGGAAGCTTTAATCAGTTCATATGTCAGAAAATGGTTGGGAGTTCCACGCTGCCTCAGCAGAGTGGGACTTTATGGTACAGGAATACTGCAGCTACCAGTCTCTGCTCTAACCGAGGAGTTTAAGTGCGCCAAGGTCCGACTGGAAAATACATTAGTACATTCACGCAACAAATGCGTAAGGGAGGCAGCACCTGTGTTGAAAACTGGAAGAAAGTGGGCAGCAAAGAAAGCCGTGGAAGATGCAAAGGCTGCCCGTCGAATTGGTGATATTATGGGGCAAGTTCAACATGGAAGAGGGGGTCTTGGTTTCAGTTCAGCTGCTCCTACATGGCACAAGGCAACCCCAGCTCAACGGAGGAAGCTGGTAGTGAACAAAGTACAAAAGCAGGAGGAGAGGATGAGGTTTGTAAAGGCTGTTTCCCAGGCCAAGCAGGGAGAATGGATGAGATGGGAGAGTGTGGAACAATGCAAGATCAGCTGGCAAGACCTATGGACAATGGAACAGAGCAGGATCAGTTTCCTCATCAGATCAACAGATGATGTTCTCCCATCACCACAGAACCTAAACCTCTGGGTGGGTGAAGATCCCTCATGTCCTTTGTGTTCATCACCTGCAACATTAAGGCACATTTTGACAGGATATAAGGTGGGTCTTAGCCAAGGACGGTTTACTTGGCGCCATGACCAGGTGCTGCGATGTTTGCCTTTAGCATTGAAAGACAAGCGTAACATGACCAATAAGTTGCCACCAGTTCCATCAAAGCATTACACACAAAAGACAATATTCCTCCATCCAGAAGAGCAACCACCAAGAAAAGGTGTTAAAACCAAGCCTCGCCCAGGACAACTGGTCAACGGCTTATTTTTCCACCTGAGATTGCCACCACTAACCTTCGACCAGATATTGTCTTATGGCCTGGATCAGCACGCCTTGTTCACCTGGTAGAGTTAACATTGCCATGGGAGGATGGTGTAGATGAGGAGTATGAGAGAAAGAAACTGTGGTATGATCAACTAGCTGCTGAAGCAGAACAGCGAGGATGGAGAGTCCGGGTTTACCCAGTGGAGGTGGGTTGTCGAGGATTTGTGGCACACTCTACAATCCGGTTTCTCAGAGATGTCGGATTCAGTGGCCAAGAGTTGCGTCGCACAGTGAAGAACGTATCTAAAGCAGCAGAGAGGAGCAGCAACAGGCTGTGGTTGAGAAGGAAAGATTCTGGTTGGGGATCTCAAGCACAATAGAAAGAAAGAAGTGCTGATGTATGGGTAAGTAAACTGGGTTCAATTAAGTGGATGATGGAAGGGGATGATGCCGTTGAGCCCTCTTGAGGTGTTGTGGGCTAGTCGTGGAAGGTGCCCACTTGAAGACCCCAGAGATGTACCCTACTTAGCTCATTTCAAACGGCTGTCATGCTGATGCGCTGGGGAGACCGCACTGTGGTTGATCCCCAGAGCCAGCATCGCAGCCATTGTGTGTGCTGATGCTCTGGGGAGGCAAAATAAGCTGAATAAAAAGAAGCCGTTTTTAGTGAATGGCAACATGATGAATAACTTGGAGGGTCTTTGGTCAATTGCTTTATTGCTCAAGGTCAATCTGTTATGTAAATGGTGCTATGACAGGGCCTCCTATGATGGAAGGTGTGAGCTATTTTTTTTTCTTTATTAGCCAAACTATTCTCTTCCCTTGTTACAACTCTGTATGGTACACTTTTCCTCACCCTTCAACACAAACTGTATTAAGTAATGACTAATAGCCTTGCCAACAAGCTATGTAAAAGGAATTAGCAGCGCAAGCAGTGGAGTGGAGACCTGTTTGCTGCAATGCCATAACATGTTCTTCCAGCACTTGAAACTGACATGGTTCATTTTGTGTAGTTATTGATTAACAAGTTTTTTGCAGCACAGTGTTCGGGGTATAACAGTCCCAGTTGTCGGGCAGCAACCACCGCTATCTATGCGGTGTTGTTTAGAACGTGATGTGCCAGCACTGTTATGATTTGCTGTAGGTGGCCTCACTTTACTGAGATCTTGCCTTACGTTATTTGGATTGGATACAGCTCTCTTGCATACTCATCTGATTGGCTCAATAAAAAGTGTGTGGGTTTATAACTTGTCACCCACCTCAGACCCATAAAGTAACTTTTCACCCCGGTACGTGCACTACTCAATGTATGTATATAACATATAATATTACTATATGCTTGACTACTGAGTGCTGCTGTAAAGGAGTCCTTAAAGTACATGGTACTAACAAAATAATTCCAGAAAAGCATTACCTCTTACCTAATATATACTACCATCATAGGTCTCAGATTTTCCTTTATGAAAAACACACACATGATGATAAAGTTGAGGTTTTTAATTGTCATTTATCTGAAGTTGTTAGTCCTTCATGAAGAAACTTTGAAAGGCTGCATGAAGAAACTGAAAATACCATTAAGATCAAATACACGTTTAACAAAATGTGTGCCTCTTTCCTACAGAAAAGTGCAGGATCTCCAAAGTGATGGTAATGCATATTAGATAAGGTTTCTGGAATGATTTTGTTAGTTTTATGTTCTTTAATGGGATACTTCTCGTTACCTGGATGAATTGCTAATGGTTAGATAACCCTGTCAGTTTCGGATAGAATGTAGTATCTTTTGACCTCAAAGTTCAAAACTCTGATCCCCTGAAAATGCCCATTTTCGTGATGCACCTGATTTAAGAAATCCCTGAAGAATCTGCCTTTAATCTACTTTAAAATAGATTATCCAATGGAAAAGCCAGGAGCTCAGTGTCAAAGGATTTAACCCTAAAGTTGTGTCTGGGCAGATTGTCAGTGATGTAGAGAAGAAACAGCAATATTTTAATTTAAGTTGACCACTGTAACCTGTTTAACCCATTGTAACCCAGCACAACCCAAGTGACAGAGCGGATGTGATTATATGGGGCTTGTCCAGCATATTCATAAGCCTGTCCCCGCCTCTCTGAACCTGAGCAAGCAGGTAGGACATATAAACAATCAAAATGCTGAACTCTGGGAGAGGAGTCGGGAACCAGTGATGTTTCTGATTGAACAGGTTGTATTGAAGCCGCCGATGTTGTGAATTCAGAAGACCCGCTGCATAACCAATGTGAAACAAAACCGACTGGTCAAAACTGATTTATGTCCATGGATATGTTAATAAAATATCAAAACAATTGCAGTTATGTTGAAAAAAGATATTGCAGGAATACGTTCAACAAAGTAGGAAACTGGGAAAATAATGCGTTGTGTTTTGAACACTACAGCCTGTTCAGTATCAAAAAAGATCAAGTGCCTTAAAAAACAGACATGCTTGTTCATGGGATTGTTTTAATTTGACTTTCCTAAAAACTTATAGAAAGGTTGGTCATCCATGTTAGAAGGAAGTACCAAGGTCAATAATTCCATCACAGTCATGATTCAGCTTTGTTTGCCAACAGAAATGTGCCTATTTCTTCAGCACATTTAACTTTAGAAGTGGCGAAGAGTTACACAAGTGCAAAACAGAGTTAAGTGTGTCTGCTTTTCAATTAAACCTCTAATGATTTTCATCAAATATTTTTTTAAAAACATTTTTATGTCCCCTAAACTATTGCGATGCTATATGAACAGCCTTGACCGGGGTCGTAATGCCCTCATGTTCGAATGTGGGACTGAACTCCATTCGCTCCTTAATTATCTTTTTTCTTTTTTAATACTAACCGTTATGGTCTGTTAATGATTCTGTTGGTGTGTCTTCAGGATAATACACTTTTCTGAATCAGGAGGACTGCTTATTGTGAAGCACCCTTTCAAAGTGATTAATTTACACACAGGGTAGAGGTAAATGTGTTGCTGGTGCTAATAAGCAGTAGGAAAACTACACCTTACCAGCCTAAACTCTCACTTCTAAAAACCAAAAGAGCATGGCGCTGCCCAGTCACTGAAATCCTATCCAGCCTGTTAGCTTCCCTCCCCCTCCTTGTAAACCCTTTTGCTCATTTCCTTTCCAGGCAGGTATTTATAGCAGTTTAATCTGAGGTCTGAAAAGACTTTCTCTTGTTTTAAGTTTCTTAACACCTCAATAATGCAGAGGCAGCTTGTTGGAATATCTGCAAATCCTGCCACCCTACTGTTACTTTGGCTAAATCCCTTCAACACAGACACGCACAGAGCCCCCAAGGCACTGCAGTGTAACCGTGCTGAGTTTTGCGATAAAAAATGTGATTATATGCATGCTTTTCCCAGTAATGTTTCTGTTGTGTGAGGGGCTAAATCAGTGCACCAGAGCGAGCAAATGCTGCTTGGGCAAAATGAATTAGCATATCAATTTATCTAATACCAGTTTGGGGTAAATTACTTTAAATACTAATAAAATGCCATGAATACTCGGCCATTTCTGCTTTATGTTATAGTCACAAATATTACCAACCAACATTAAAGTAATTGCAGCAAACAAATAGCTCTGCATTTTCTCCACCATGCATATCTATTCATTATAAAGGTCTCAAATGTGCAGTTTTGAAGAAGCACACATGTTTTGTTTGTTTTTTAAATCATGAAATCAGGTTCTACTCTAGGTTAAGAAATCTCTGTTTGCAAGCCATGCTTTTAGACAGTCTTGCAGTAATCAATCCGCTGCTTGCCCTGTTGATTGACATGCTTTGAGATAGTTACATTTTTTCACCCAGAAGACACTGCTGTGAATTGACCCAGTAAATGCTGTGAAAAAGTCAGAGGAAATTGAAACTTCCTTTAACCTCAAGTAGTACGAGATTTGATGTTTTAAATGGAAAATGAACATGCATTTCATTCAAAGCTGCACACTTGAGACCTAGTTAGCTCATTGCAGTGCATATCAGGTAATATCAATGACATTGTTTTGTTGTCTACAATCACTTTAACAAGTAAGTTATAGATTGCACATGCTGATTATTTTTGAAGCCCCTTCTCTCTCACACACTCCCTCACAAGCAGAGCAGATGCTTCACTTGCTGAGCCAGTGTTTCGCAGGAAGATATAATTGTAAAAACAGCTTTCAGGGATGGGGATTAGGGACTGCTGTAAGAGATGCTGTCTGTGGAGATTTTCTTTACAAGCTGTAGAATCTAGCCACGAGGAGGGGGGCAGGCTTGTCAAACAAATATTGGAATAAATGTATATGAAACATACAGAATGACACCCTCAGTGATAATCCATCCTTCATAACCGCCTGCTCACTGTTGGTGGTTATTGTCTGTACAGATAGATGCTAATCAGATATGACACATCTCTAAAGCCAGTGCCTTCCCCCATCAGTCACTAATAACGGACCTTGCAATTGTCTGCAAGGATTTTTGCTATTCCTGCAGTCTGGAATACAGATGCTCCCTAAAGAGGTCAGGATGGAATGGGGCAGGTTTGTAAAAAGAATTGTTTCATGATCATTAACTTGTTCAGGGGTAGGCAACTTGGGCTCCTCCAGTCCATTCTTTTGAAAGACAAGCAGCCATTCCAACCAGATAATTCATCATTTAATTGATCTTCAGCAGGAACAATTAAATAGTGAAGGAGGTGTTTGGAACAAAGATCTGCAATGGAAAACAATGGAACAGCAAAGGTTGCCTAGCCCTGCAGTAGTCACATACTATCAGGTTTTAAATGATGATACACCTTTGATTCTACCTATTTTATAAGCATATAGTTTGCAGTTAACTGATCCAGGCTATACACACTGCACCAGTTGTGAACAGCAAGGGCTATTCTATTCAACTATACCCTTAATTACTTATTTGAAACAATTCCTCGAGGACCCTTGCAGTACACGGTTGTGTAACATGTCACATGGTTTAGCTGCTTTGCATAATATGGGCCCTAATGGTGATATTGTTGCCCATAAATGGGACACCTAACTTCTTATGCTTATGCTTATGCTTTATTTTTATTTATTTTTTTTTTTTTTTGCTGAACACACAAAAGCTCTCGCCCAGTAAAAAAAGTCTGTTTGTAGCCTCTAATTGGAAGTATCAGTAAAACATTTTTGACATCCTGCTGTAAAATGCCAAAGGCTTTATCTATCCTGCCAGGAAACTTTATGAAATACTTAATGGAATAAAACTAGCCCAATTAATTTTGAGCCGGTGAAAAGGTCAGCTCTCTGGAGACCGATGCTAGCCAGAGATCACCCCTGTACAGTTCTGTCTAGAGCATGACTGACATACAATGAGTTCAGAACACTTAAAAAAAAAAGTGGACCCAAAAAGCCCCTGACTATAAAAGTTTGTTCTCTGGTTAATTTGCATGGTAACGTTGCAGCTTTTCCAAGTAAGTTGATATAGATACACATGAGAGATAGTGGAGCAATGGAGACAAGTAAATTTGTTTTTAATTGGAAAAAATGCATTTGACATTAGATTCTTTTACCCTTTTTTTGCAAAAAGGATAACAACACAAATATTTTCTAATGATCTTAAATTAATTGTAGCTAACAAAATACATTTGACCATGTTGCACTTCCATTAGCTACACAGGTGTTCAAATGTGCTTTTGTGAAAGAAACACGTGTTACAGCAAACACGTCTTTTCTTTTTTAAAACAGACATCTGGCACAATTACGTTCTGCCTAAATTACGTAGCTTCAAAACTATAACATAAAATTAATAAAACAGCAGTTGCAGCTTTATGTTGTTTAATGTTTACTGTTCATATAATCCATAATCAACACCACCATTACAGTCAGTCAGGTATGTTTTCCTTGCCTTTCAGGAGCACAATAAAACAAATACAAATTACAAGGAGAAATGTTAAGCTAGTTTCAAGAATACAAATGCTTCCATTATAGAACATATCAAATGGCCAACTTCTCCTATAACCATTACAAATTACATTAGGGTTTTAACAACACATCAATCCCTGCTTAGATACCGCTGCTTTCCAAGCCAGTAGGACTTCAGCAGGGAAATGACAGCAATTAAAAGATAATATTTGATGTACCTGTTCCCTCCCTGTAAACTGTTGCTAATTAAAGTATAAGCATCCTAACAAGGAACACTACAGCGCAAGCAGATACAACACTCTTATAAAGTACAGCTCAATTGCAAAATAGATTCAGAACTTAATCATAAAATCTGAGTCAAATTTAAAAAAAAAAAAAACACTTTGGTTAAATTTTATTTCACTGGTTACTTTTTTGGAGTGTGTGTTACGTGCTTTAATTCTTGTGTTAGGAGTGTCAGTAATTGGGCTATACCATTTCTTAATGTGTGTGCAACAAAACTACAGTATACAATTGTTTTACTTTTTAGGTCTGTATATGAGAATACCTGTACATAGCCAAGGATGGGTAGGTATAACTGATGTGTATTTATGTTTGTTATCTCTGTCACACACTATATTGGATCAGCAAGGATTTATTTCATCTCTTGGAGTGTTTCACTTACAGAAGCTGTGCTGTGAATGTAGCATGATGCAGACATGCCAAGGACAGAATATCCAAATAAGTGTGATATTAAAAAAAAAATTAGGAGTGAAATTTGGGAATACTTAAAATGCATTATAATTTCCTGGCTTTTATGAGTCAGATTGCAAACGCTGTTCTATAACGCATAACAATTGCGACTGTTTTAAATGAGCCTTTGTAATGTGTTTCTGTTCTGTCCCTGTAATTCTGGAACAAAATGCCCCTTTTTCTTGGTAAAGGAATTCATCTCACGAGTCTTTGAAGCCTAGTTGTATGGAATTCAGCTTTAGGGTTTAATTACTCCAGACCTCGATAAATATTAAATGGACCGTCTGTGTATGCGACTAAGCAGCAAGCTGGTCTCCAGGGAGATTTCACACTGTCACATTGACCCAATGAATTCCTTGCTGCGGACAGTAGATTAAAGGGGAGCTATTAAAGGTGATGTTCCCAAGGTTTTTGGTCGGCGTGATGTGACCATGTTAAATTCTCACTATTTCCTAGCCAGGTCCCATTATGAGAGAAGAGCTTACTTTAACCCCTTAATGTCTGCTTTTAAAAAACAACTAAAAAGCAGTAAAAGCATGTTTTTTACATTTTAAAGCATAAGTCGCTTCCAATGTAATTTCCCTTGCTATTGTAATGGTGACCGTGGCCTCAGGGCAACACAGGGCAGTGAGTTTCTACCCTAAACTACTGGTAGGCTTAACAGTGCTGCTTTATTGAAAGGCTTTGAACAGTAGGCAGGAGTGGCTGAATTGCTCTTGTTTCTTTAATGGGCACCACGAAATACCTTTGCTTGCTCTTGTTTGCTTAGCCCTACATCAATCTTGATGGACAACCGAGTCCCCCGTTGTGAACAAGCTACAGCTGCTCTGCCCATAAGCATAACTATAAACACCATAGTGGGATCCCCCCTCTGACATGCTACTCTATTTCATGGTGTTTGCATTGAGCTATTTGAGGTTCTGTACCTCTAATATTGAGTTATCAACATGTTTTTCCTGTGTTTTACTTTGACAGCCCCACCATGTATGTAATGATAATTATTTAATATTGCAGCAACAGAGCACAGAACCACTCAGTTTGTGGAAACAGCATACAATAGTAAGAGAAAAAAGCTATTCAATTGACATTTAAAGCAATCTACTTTATGTTTAGTTACTTGGGACCAGATGTAGCCTTGATTGATTGTGTAAACAACCATAAATCAGCTGGGGATAGATGACATATATTCTTGCAGGTGATATGAGAGATATTGTGACGATACAGGACACATAGCACAGAGGACAGGAACGATAAGTAATGCAATTTTTTTGTAAACTCTACAAGGTGTTTTATTTCCCCTTGCAAACTGTACCCCTCCATATCTACTGTGTCTGTGTGGCAAAGTGGTTGCTGATTATGTACAGGTGCAGAGGTGAGGAATAAACAGTCAGAGATTTGTAATCCCGTATGGAAAATAGACGTTTTATTTTTGTTATAATCCAGGTCTGGTGACCAAATAATAAACTCTGGTTATACACAGCGATGTGTAAAACACGGAGAACAGTAACAGGGATTGCAGCCCTAAGCAATAAACACAGTATCTCTCCCACCATATACAACCACGGTCACCAGTCCTGGGTGCGTGCTGTAGTGCTTGTGGTGGGTGATACAGTTTAAAGAGTGACAAATAGTGCATTGCTGTTCCGGGTTCAGTGCTGGCTCTTAGCGACAGCTCCGGAACGTGTTAGCCGTCTATAAACACACAAGTAACAATTATAGACAAGACAAACAAAACAAACACTCACAATACTTTTAATACACAGTGCACGGGTCCTTCCGGGTCTATTTCGAAACCAAAACCGAAGGAAAAGATTTACAATTCTCCATCCCCTTTTATGCGATTATGCATGACCCCTTGGTAAACGATTGCAGCTGATTCTATTGCCTGCAGCTGCTACCTCATTTACCTTCCAGGTCAATACGTTCCTGCAACTGAGTCTTGTCTTTTTCCAGGCTGACTGACTTCCCGACCCAGGGAATGAAATGTCAGGCCAACCTGTACAAAGCTTTTCCCTTTCGCTACTTAGTGCCCTCACAGGTCGAGAGGGAGATTTACAACCAGAACTCATTATGTTTCCGTCACAGTCTGCCATATTCACTCCTATCAATCAAATGAGAATCACTATGTTAAGAACAACCAAGCCCATGTTCTGACAAGACACTTACCCCTGAGAGAGAGAGTCCTCTCTACAACGTGTTAGATTATAGTATTCATCCTTATGACAGAACCCAGCTAGAGGACGCCCATTTTCTCTGTTTCTCTTAGTGATACAGGAACAAAGCATCACTTGTATGATTTAAATATATATATTATTTCTATTGTTACTGAATACACTCAAAAAGTTCACCCAGCACTGATGAAAAGTTCTGTATATATATATATACAGTATATATATATATATATATATATATACACGGTATATATATATATATATATATATATATATATATATATATATATATATATAAAGAAAATCCATACGGAATTGCTTCATTTTGGCAGTCTTAGTATTCGCATAAAAGCTGTTTACACAAGTCTTTCTGGAAGTACCCTTGTAAGTAAACTATTTTAACTATTTGACTCTTATTATTGGATTTATACAAATCAGTTTGCATTACCTTGTTTTAAAGTACAAAACTAAGAAGACTTCTCAGAGTACTTGAATTTCCTGGTGTTCACAGAAGACTGACTGACTCAACAGCCGAACTTCCTTCCCTGAATCCCACTGCCCTAAACTCCCTCTCCTCCTACTCTGTAATCTACACTAGACCAGCTCCCTGAAGACTCTGTTTTCTGGTGAACTAAACAGTGCAGTTGAAATGAAACACACTCCAATTGCAGAACCTACCAAAGCTGATAACTATACAATATCCTAGATTTATTGAATTATTGCAGGGCAATACATAATATTTCTGGCATGTACTAATAAGGATCAATTAAAATAATACAGTTAGACTAATACAGTATTGTTCTATTTCAGATAAAGACAACTACACCTCCTGCAACTTTAAATCAGTGCTGCATTTTAACAATGTATTTCCAACTACACAACTAACTGTGATCAGGTGGTGGTGTGAATGGGCTTATACTGTTTGTGACATTTTCTTTCGAGAAGACAGATGACTACAATTTGCAGGGAGTGTATTTGAAGTCCGACATTGAAAGCGTGTTTTGAAAGTCCTGAAGGTACCAAAAGTCAAAGCAATCATAAATGGGCACACAAATGTGGTTAAACAATACCAAAAGCATGTTTGTGTGTTTCAACAAATTCCCTTCTTGATACATACCTAGCAGCTTGTTGCATCAGATCCTAGACCTGGCAGCTGGCACATTTAATTGCTGTCTCCAGTGGCTTGCAAGCAAGTTGGCCATTAGATGTCTCTAGGCAAAAAAAAACAGTGCCTGATCCCTGAATGTGTCAATATCTATAGCCTGCTTAATGTGGTGCATTTTGTCAAAAGGTACTCCGTGACAGCAGTGCCTGTGAGCCTGTCTGCCAGGGTTTCTTAATTATTACTGGTTACCTGACTGCTCAAATCTCAAATGCTCTTTTTCAATACACAGGGTGATTTAGTGGTAGTGGAGCTGTGCATATGCAGGAATAATCACAGGCTGTGTTGTGGGATTTTCAAAAGGTTTCTTGTTCAGTATGGCTTGAGATTTAAGGCTAGGTGGTGCAGTTGGTCTGTGTGTATGTCTCTCTCTCTGTGGACCTTATGAAACCGCCATATGACTTCACAATTGGTACTTGGAAAGCAGACCCCAAAAGAGGGGACAAAAGTATTGGCACCTTTACATTAAAAGTCTGTAAAAATGTAACATAACTAATGTAAAAATATATTCATTGATTGAAAACCATTACACAGTAATTTAGCTGGGGGAGGGGAATAACATACAAAACAGCACGGCAAGCCTTAAGATCATATACTTCATGTGTTTCATGCGCTTTGTGCATTAAGTTGCCTGCTTATTTATACGGGACACTATAGTCTGAAGTGTGTACAATGAAAAACACAGTTGTATGCATATAAACTATAGTCGTTCAGGGACTGGAGAGATTTGTATGATTACAGATTGAATAAATGCAGCTATGTATCAAAACATTCTACAAAGTACAATGATACCATCTGCTCGGAGGCTGATTAGCAGACAGTTTATCTTCCAACACGACAATGACCCAAAGCATACAGCTAAGTCAACTCTGGAATTCTTGAAGAAAACAAAGATAAAGGTTCTGGAATGGCCTTCGCTATCACCAGATTTCAGTCCAATAGAAATGCTTTGGACTGATCTGAAAAAAATATTAGCCAAGCATTGTTATCCAATCTGAGCTGAAGGACATATGCAAGACAGAATGGACCCAGATTTCACCAACAAGATTCAACATACTGGTTAAGAATTATCATAAGCGTCTGAAAGCCATATCAAAAGCAAAAGGAGGACACACGAAATACTAAAACAGGGGCGGCAATACTTTTGTCAGGAACAAATATTTTAAGTGAAATAAGTGTGTTTGTTTTTTGATGAAGATTATTTCTTATATTACCAGCAATGTTTTATTTTGCTATTTGTTTTATTAAAAAGTTGTTAAAGTTTACTAAATGCTGGTCCTTAATCTGTTACCTTGAATTATGGTTTCACGGGGCGGAGCTATGCCACCTGGTAGTGTTTATTGACAGAGTTAGTGAACATATACACAAGGAGAGAGGGGCTCCGCCTCTTCAAGGCCCAACATTTACTTGATCGATAGACACGATAAACAGGAGGGGGGCCACCGTCTTTGAGGTGACCCGACATACGAGAGGGCACCGTCTCGAGGTTACCCGACATACTGAAGAGGCTCGCGAACCGGAAAGAAAACATAAAGTTAGTATCTGTTAAAACATGTAATGCGTGGTGTTCCGCCTCTTGAAGCCCAACATAATAGAAGGGGGTTCCGTGGCTGAGGAGACCCGACAAACAGGAGAGGGGCCACCGTCTTTGAGGAGACCCGACAAACATGAGGGATGCCACCGCTTGGGGACCCTCGCTTAGAGGCATCAGACCTGAAAGAAGAATCCCAAAAGAAGAATCCCAAAAGAAACATACATGCAGATGGAAGGGTTTGGCCGGGGTCCCCTCTGACTCATGGAGAACCCTCCTCTATGAGGTAAATGAAGCGGAGCTTAACAAAGGGTTGGAGAAAGTGGAATCACTAACCCCCAGAGGAGACCGATGCAAAGGCGGTTGAGATGCTAGAGGAGGAGGAGGGAGGAGGAGGAAACGAAAAACACAAGACAGCTAGGTAGAGGTGACTAATGTTTAAATAAGGTAGATTTAATTGATGACAGCAGATGATAGGTTGTTGGTGCCTAGCTCCTCCCCTGAACCCCACCTATAGGTTAACATTTCACGGGCGGAGCTATGCCACCTGGTAGTGTTTATTGACAGAGTTAGTGAACATATACACAAGGAGAGAGGGCTCCGCCTCTTCAAGGCCCAACATTTACTTGATCGATAGACACGATAAACAGGAGGGGGCCACCGTCTTTGAGGTGACCCGACATACGAGAGGGCACCGTCTCGAGGTTACCCGACATACTGAAGAGGCTCATGAACCGGAAAGAAAACATAAAGTTAGTATCTGTTAAAACATGTAATGCGTGGCGTTCCGCCTCTTCGAAGCCCAACATAATAGAAGGGGGGTTCCGTGGCTGAGGAGACCCGACAAACAGGAGAGGGGCCACCGTCTTTGAGGAGACCCGACAAACATGAGGGATGCCACCGCTTGGGGACCCTCGCTTAGAGGCATCAGACCTGAAAGAAGAATCCCAAAAGAAGAATCCCAAAAGAAACATACATGCAGATGGAAGGGTTTGGCCGGGGGTCCCCTCTGACTCATGGAGAACCCTCCTCTATGAGGTAAATGAAGCGGAGCTTAACAAAGGGTTGGAGAAAGTGGAATCACTAACCCCCAAAAGATGGACCCCGGCTCCCAGCTGACGCAACGTGAAGAAGAAAAAGAGAGAACCGCCAATGCATAAGAAAAGAGAAAAGAGAAAACATTTAGACGAAAGAAAACAAACACTTAACGTGACCAAGGGGTTAGTAGACTGTACCCTAATGACTATGTGAAGACCCTCTGCACAGTGGAAAGAAAAAACCCCTTTCTTTTAATTTAATTTCTTAGGGGAAATCTTTGGAGGCCCAGGCAGAAAGGTCGTCCCCACTCGGACATACTAGCAATGGACTGATGTGCGGAGGATATTTCAGATGATGAAGAACGAATATAAGTTTCAACTGCTGATGAAGTCCAGCCCCATATTTTTAATTAAATGCTGGTTAATGTTGGCTTTTGCAGCTGAAGTAGCTGCCCCTATTCTAAATGAATGAGGAGTGTAGAATTGCGAAGGAAGACCTGCTCTGGACACCACGGTGGAAAGGTGTGTTGAAAACCAATGCCTTGATACAATGGACCGGCTTGAATTGATAAACAAAGGGTCGGAGGATGAAATGGCCTTGCGTTCTGCAATGTACTTCAACATGGAAGTGAAGGGACACAGAGGAGAGTTGATCTTAGAAAGCTGAATACATTGTCCTTGCCGCAGTTGATCTGTTTTTGAAATGCTAAGAAATAAGATGAAATGAGAATCTGGGATGAGCTTGAGGTCACTGCAGCGGATACCGAGGGTAGGAAAGCTGGCAATGGAAGGAACTGTATATTCAGAACATCTCAAAAACCAAAAATGCAGATAGACATATGACTTCCATAGTTAAATCATCAAATGGAGAAAAACAGCCATGGCGGAGAATTGAAATCAAGTTACTGAGAATGTCTATTGAAATAGGCAGGCGAGCAGAAGAAGGAGCCGGAGAGCACTTGGAAATTCCTCGTAAAGAAGACGAACCTCTGGAATTGATAATAGAGTTGGGGAATTGATGGACATCAAGTGAAATTGATGCTGAATTCCTGACAAATATAGTCTGATTGTAGCTGGTGCCAGATGTAGAGAGTCCTTTGCATGCACTATGAACGCCATGATCCAGTCCTGGTTGAATGGAGTAGGATTAATCCTGCTTTGTAAACAGAAAGTTACATAACATGCCCAACCTGTAGAGTATGAGGATCTGGTAGATGGGGCAAGTGCTGATGCCATGTAATCTTGAGCTGAAATAAGAAGTTTATTAATAGTTGGATTTAGTTGAAAATCAGCTGATTGAACTGTGGCGTTGCTGCTGGATATTGCAGAGCTGTAGGCAGCAAACTGTGGAATTTGGAAATCTGTAAACGAGAAAGAGCATCAGCTGCAATATTAAAATGCCCGGTAGGTGGCGAGCTTGTATTAGGAAATTATTAGAGACTGAAATCCATACTAGCCGACGCAGCAATTGCATGATAAGAGGGAAGAGGAACGACCTTTATTTATAATATGCACTGTGGTTGAATTATCACAGTAAAATAGTATTAATTTCTTAGACCAGAGATGACCCCATAGCTGGGCAGCTGCTACTATTGGGTATATCTCTAGCAGAGCTGTGGATTTTAGATGAGGAGATATGTTCTCGATTTCCTCAGGCCATGTACTGCAAAACCATTGATTGTTAAATAGACCTCCGAATCCCAGAGATGAGGCATCAGTAAATAAAGCCATATCGTGTGGAGCTGACATGAAATCATCATAAAACATAGAGAGACCGTTCCAGTGCTGAATAAGCGCAGACCACATTTTAATGTCTTTCCTAGCTTCTGAAGAGATATTTATATAGGAGTTCAGATTTTTTGCTGTTGATGCCAGCGCTAGCAGTCGAGATATAAACGTCCTCCCTGTGGAATGATACGTATTGCGAAGTTAAAGTAACCCAGCAATGAAAGCAGTGCTCGTTTTTAATTGTTTTACTGATCTGAAATTCCTGAATGAGATAACGAATATGTTTAAGTTTAGACTCAGGCAGGCTGGCTTCAAACTTTTCTGTATCTAGAATGATTCCAAGGAATTCCAAAGAATGAAGGGGACCGATTGATTTCTCTTCTGAAAGCGGAACGCCAACTTCAGAAAATAAGCTTTTAAGATTGGAAATCGCTTCTGCTGGTGCATCTGAAGGAGGAGAAATTACTAAAAATCGTCCAGCAAGTGGAGCAATAATGGGACATGATAGACATTAAGAAGAATCCAGCATAATGCTTCCGACAGGGTATCAAATATCTTCGGGCTACTGCGGCGGCCGAAAGTCAATTGGGTGGCAAAATAAAACTTTCCTTCCCAGCATATACCAAACAGGTGACGGAGAGAAGGATGGATTGGCATTACTTTAAATGCGTCTGATATATCTGCTTTTGCTAACCAGGAACCACGACCTGCTAATTTAATTGAATGTATTGCATCTGCAATAGTGATGTAATGCAGGGAAAATTGATCTTGGGGAATTAATGAGTTAATGCTGCTGGTGCTTGACCCCGTGGTGCTGATAAATCAATAATGAGACGCTTTTTCCTGACATTTTCCTCGTGGCAATGCCGATAGGATTAATTCTATATATTGGAAAAGGAGGAGCTAGAAATGGACCGACTATAAATCCTTTTTAATTTCTTTCTCGATGAGAGACTACACTGATTGTGGATCTTGAGTCGCTGAATAAAGATTTTTGCTTTTGAACGAGGAAGAAGGAATTTGAGTAAGACCGGTTGAAAAACCATTTTTTAATCCGTCTATCAGGTAATTAAGTTACTGTCGGGATGATTCTGTAATTTACTTGATAACGCCGGGATGTTTATAGGAGTAAAGACTGAGCAACGGGGAAAGTCACTTGCGTTTTAAAGGGCAGATTGAATTAGAGTGAGCGTCTCCGCAATTGCTGCACATGTGGATAAAATTGCATTGCCTATTCGAACAGAAGCCAGTATTGAAATTGTTGCAGATTTGTCTTCCTCCTGAAAATCTAATACTGCGCCCGTATTTGTCTTTCCTTGTAGACTGATCGAGGGGAGCTGAAGAATGTATAGGATTAGGTACTGAAGATCTGTATGAATTAGCGGCAAAACCGGGTGCTTTAGAAGTTGATGCAATTGCGGCTTTAGGGCAGAGGGATGTTGAGTGAGCTGTTGAAGCGCAGATCCCACATGCGTTAGCTCTTAGACCACCAAAAACTCTATTAAATAGATCTGTGTCCGGTTTAGCCCAATTGATGATGTGATTATCTGCTGCCAAAATCGCTGCTGCTTTTGCAGAGAATGATTTATGATACTCAAAAAACATAGTCCCCCCGTATCTGACAGACAGCTCCACGATATAGTATTCGTAGGAGTCCAATTCAGCTCTGCGGTTAGGATATACCGAGCATAGCACATCTCTGAATATGGAGAACGCAAGGACAAATTCCCCTAATGTAAGATTTTTAATCAGTCTGGGATCTCTGGATTTTAAAGTTACTGCCAAATCTCCACAATCCACTACTCTATGATCCAAGAATTCCGAAGTCGTCATCAATAGAGAAACAAGATTAATGTCCTTACCTTCGAGAATGTTACGTCTGATTCGTGGAGATATAGTGTGACGTCTAGCTGCAGTTGGAGAGGAGGATCCGTATGTAGATGCAGTAGCGAGGTTGAATTTTGGAGGATCTGCTTCGCTGGCTGAAATTGGGGCTGGACCAGAAGAAGCTGTAGGTGGCGCTGCAGTGTTTGATGCTGGAATTAATGACAGCGCTGAAGATTGTTTTCCCTGTTCCATAATAGACACCCTTTTATTTAGATCCGATAGTTGAGAACTGACCGAAGATAGAGTATCGGAAAATGGCTGCATAAATGATTTTATCTCTCTAAATATTTGCGAATGTTGGATTTCAATGGCTGGCTGCTGATTAGCGGTGCTAGTTGTGGGGGTGGTTAGATCCGAATAGACTGCCTGCTGTCTGTTTTAGGATGCTGAATGGCTGGGCGCTGCTGATTATGTTTTTCGGAGGAAAAACTGGTTCTGCTGATACTGAATTGCAATAGAGAATGAAAAGAGACTCTCTATCACTCCCTGCCGGAATCGCATTACCGCTTTTAAGGAGGGTTTTATCAATTTATTCATGGGCCAGTCCTTCCAAAACAATCGATCCGAGGGGCGCCCTGAGGCGAAGTCGCTTGGATCGGCGCAGATTCGATGTTTGGGTGGCAGGAACGGTAGGCAATATTTGAACTGGAACCTGATCGGGAGCCTGATCAGATGTAACTGAAATGCCAGAAGGGGAGAAAAACGGAGACTGGATGGGCCCTGGATTGAAGCTGGAGAAGAATGATCTGGTAATGACAGAAAATCCTGGGAATCCTCTGAATCCGATGACAACTGCTGTAAGTACTCCATTGTTGAAGTATACAAAAGTTGATGGGTCTTGAAATCGCTTAGGTTTTTTGCCAAAACGAAAAAACACAAGACAGCTAGGTAGAGGTGACTAATGTTTAAATAAGGTAGATTTAATTGATGACAGCAGATGATAGGTTGTTGGTGCCTAGCTCCTCCCCCTGAACCCCACCTATAGGTTAACATATAATAAGCTTAGGGTGCCAATGCTTTTGTCTGCGACTGTAGATGTAGATTAAGTCACTAGTTATGCTTAGCCAGCACATGAACATCTAAATGTATCACATTAATAAGGAATTACTAATTACAGTATAGGCCATTACCTTTACATTTTTTTTCCAAAGGGGAAAACAGCTAATTTGTTGTTTTTTTTAATGGCTGTCATGACCTGTTCTGTTTTCTTCAAACACAATAGGAACTTGTATAACTGTGTTATACATATTGAATCATTGGTTCTACTCTTTTGAGAGCATATCAAAACTTTTTATTGCTTACAATGACCACCAATTAGGCTTTTAGACTGTAACCTCACGCCCTGTCCCTTCTTTTAGATCAGGTCTGTCTTCTCCCATATAATATAGAGTCACCCTGACCCTTAAGATCAGATTCAACTGTCATCCCCATTGTTCCACCCTATCTTTATCTTTTCAAGTGCCTATTATCTCCCCCATCTTTCCTTGTGGGGTACTTCTGCTATCCTCGCTCCCAAGGAGATATCCCTGTACCATGGACCTGGGAAGGGTTAAGAGGGATTGTGAGGCAAAGCAGAACCGTCAAAGAGACAGACAGAGAGAGGTAGAGAGAGAGACCGATGTTCCTGGGATTTGCTGTGTAACCATCAGTACACAGAGAGCCAAGGTTGTCCTGAAATTAAGAAGAGCTTTGCTCTGTGTGTGTGTGTGTGTCTCCCAGAGGAGACAGGGGGAGTGAGAGAGACAGAGAGCAAAAAAAGAGAAAGGGAAAGAACTGTTTGTTTGGAAGCTGTGTCTCCTTGTCTGTGCCTGCTGTGTCTCTGCATTGAGGAACCAAACAGCCTCTGAGGAGTTTATTACCCCTTCTCCCTGGTTCATCTTGTTGGCTGTAAAAAGCTTGGAATAAAACCTGTTACGGAATTAAAAGAGAGATTGCTAAAGAGCTAAACTGAGGATGATAGCATTTTAGATAAAGCATGGCCCAATATGTCAGAAGAGCAGGGACTACACTATATTCTTAACTAGACTTCACTAGATTCTTGTTCTTGAGTCAGAGAAGCTGATATCCAGAGTTAAGCATCTAAGACACAGAACGGCTGCACTGCAGTTTCAGTGTTGCTCGTTTTGAGCACAGCTCGAGAGAGAGGGGGAGAGAGAGAGAGAGAGGAGACAGCAAGAGAAGGGAAGCGATCACTACTGGCCTCCTTTGAATTGAAAAAGAAGAAAATCAGAAACTGCTTTCTTCCTCTATGTGGTACTGAAGGACCTCTCTGGTAAGTGACTCTGTCATGGATGCCTTGTTATTGTTTACCGCTGTTTATTCTTTCTCTGTGTGCTTTTCCGCTTCTGTGTCCTGTAGTGTTTTAATAAAGAGAGGGACAGATGTTGATACTGTATATCAGTACATTCTCTCTCTCTTTCTCACACACAAAGCAGCTTTCGCTTTCCCTGCAGCAGAAGGACTAACTTAATCTGCTTATGCACAGAGACATAATATTGGCATTAAGGCTGAGAAGTGCAGATTTCTCCTATTAACTAGGGCTGGTGTTGTGGAGAAGGAGGGATTTATATAGCTGTTTGGGGCAGATTCAATCTTCAATCAAGGCTGTCTTTCTTATTGAATTCTGTGTATCAGTTTCTGTGGGTGCGTGTGTGTATGCCTTTACGTATAAGTGGTAATTTACTTTAGGACCATTTTCTTCGTTGTAGGTGTAATGAGTGAGAACCAGAATTTAGGACAATCTTATTTTAACTAGTTTAATGGGAACTAGGTGATGTAGGAGGGCTTGTCAGTAATTTAATTTCCTTAGGCCTGTGCTTGATTCCGTCTCAAGATAAATTAGCTTGTTAAAGATAGACGTGCACTTACAAAGTTGTGAGGGAAGCTCTCAAACCTGCATCTACCAGACTAGACAACATTGTCACTCACATTTATTGTGATTTAAATCCACAGCTAAAATAACTAGTTTTAAATAAAAGGCTATTGTGTAGTTAAGTACACTTTTTATGGTCTCCTTGCATTAATTTTGTGGGTAGAACATAGTTAATTGAGAGAGCACATGTTGCCTACATTTGAACACAACTTATTTAAATGTATTACTAAAAGATATATGGTGATGTTTACATTTTTACAATGCTTTTGTAATTTCTATACTGTAAATAAAGTTTATTTGGGGGATGTAAACAAATTGCCTTATTAAAGTGATTTTCCTCCTAACAAACTTGATTTTACAACATTCATATTCCAAAAGACCCATGATAGATTGAATTTATTATGTTTTGTTTAAAATTTTAATGCAAAATAACATTGATTTACAATAAATTAGTCAGGCCTGACAAAGGGATGTGTGCACTGGGATATTCAACCCTAACTCTCCAGAGTGCATGTTCTTTGATCTCCGCCAGTGCCTGTTAGATTGGAGTTATTCCACCCAGCAACTTACCCCTCTCACGGTTTTGAATGTATTAATTAAAGAAGCCCAGCTCCTCCTCTGTGGAATTCAATATTTTATGGTATCCTGATTATGAAAAGTACAGTATAATTATTTGCACTGGGAACTGTATCATTCCTACCAAAATAAGCCATTCTTAACATCAACCTTTTCTGCCTGTCCATTCACCTGCCATCGACTCAGTAAGACTTTTGTGCTAATGATATTAGAGATGGGGGCATGGTTGTTCCGTGTGACAATTTATCCAAGAAACCAGGTTGTCACCCCATGTTCATTTGTGAAAAACTGTAGTTTCACCAAGGGAAAAGACCTTGCAGTTGGGTAGAGACAATCTACAGATACAGATTCACTCAAATCTGATATTTGAAGTCCAAATCCACATTCAAATCAAGTATGTATTTTAACAAGCAGGCGGCTTAGATTCAGGCATCAATACTATTCACCAAGCTGGCTTGCATACAGATTTGCCCTCATGAATCTTTGGTAAATGCACTGGCAAGCATGGTAAAGCACGGAGGTGTATGGTAAAGCATAACATAAACCATGGAAAACAATGCTAAACTACTTTAGCTACAATTACTTTAAGCACACTAAGGTTGATACTCATTTTGCTCTTTAAGACAGAAAGTTTTACTTTCAAGCAAAAGGACAAGTAGCTTTCACTGGATCTTTGGGGTAAGATGAATCGAAATTCACAGAATATTTCTATGAGATGAATGCTGCACTCTCAGCTAATACAGTATACGATTACGTGGTAAGCAACCTGACTTGCTTAAAAATAGACGACCATTCCAGTTAGCTATTCAGCCCCATAGGTCTGGCTCATACAAAGCCCACGCAATCACCTCCAATCATGCGGTGAGTCTGAAGAAATGTAACTGGCCAAATCCTTTTTTGACCCTTATGCCAACACATGGCATGAATTCAGAGTTGTTTGATCCCTAGGTTTCACTGACTTAAAACCTACCCCATTCCTTAGGTATAATAACTCCTTATTGTTATTCATTGTAGCCTTGATCGACTGCCTGTGTTAATTGGAAACTGCGGATTACAAGTCAGTAGCTATGTGTATGTGAGGCTAGGGTATTGCTGTGTAGTGATCAGAATGCAGGTTTTCAGACTATTTTTTACTTTCAGTGCTGCCTTTCTCTTTGCTATGTGTGAGGGTCTCTTCCAGAAGCCCTCAGAGATCTCACTTTGCTACAAAGGTATGAAGCCACAGTGAAAGGATGTTTTAGGATCTTCCATTGGTTAAGTTTTATTACTGTGTAGTATTTTTTTTTAAATCAGGGTGGATTTAAATTGTAATTTGATATCTCATTTGAGAGGCAGAAACAGTTGTTTTGAATCATAAACACTAACTTGATCCAAGAGTGAGATATATCTTGAACACTCACCTGTCTGACTGAAACACCTTTTTGGCTCCTTTTTATAGCTACAGGTCCATGGGATTGTTTAGTTATCTTTTAATATGAGAATAGAAGTCAGGGCAATGAAAATCAATATTATCGGGGGCTGAAACTGACTACAGTGCTCCCGCATTATAAGGCGGACCTTTATACCAAGGAACAAGTTATAAAGTGCTATGGTCATGCCTCCCATTTTCCCCATAATGCCACTACACAAGCACTGTCATTTAGTTTATAAGATGGAACTCAAATGTCATGGTCTCTTATGTATGGGTCTCGACTTCAGCATTATAAAGGGGGAGCACTGTAATTGTCTTAACAACTGGCATATTCAGATGAAATTTGGATCTGGTGAATTAGAGGCATTTTACATGTGCTGTTATGGTGTGATGAACAAGACTTTAAAAAAAATGTCTTACATCGGCATAACATCATTCACAAGTCCCTTAGTGTTTATCTTTTTGTTTTCCACATGTTTTAATCAGATGAAGTCAATTGTCTAGCCAAACACTATCAATTCCCTTCCTGTGTTTCACATACTAGGACTCACAGTTCTTTATAAAATAACATCAGAATAAAGCACCCATTCTGCAGGCTGAACCTGGAACACAGCTTCTGATTTGCTGGATCCTGTCAGATGGGTTTGATTTCATTCCCTTGATGATTTATAACCCGGGATTATGCTGAAAGGTACAACACAGGATAAGATAAATGATCAGTAACGTGATTATTGTAAACACACGGGGTGTTCTGAAACTATCAAAAGATCTTCCATCAAACTGACAGGGCCCGATTTTGAAGAATCGCATTTCTGAAAAGGATACAAGACCATTTAGATTCAGGAAGCAGCTACATTATTGCATTCCTCTGTACCAGGTAGAATGTTGTGTTCTTTGGATATTTGTCCAGCAGGGGGGCTGACTGCTGACCTGAGAGCCAAACTGCACACACCCATTCCCAACTGTAAAAAAGAGCTTACCTGCAGAGGCCTGTGAAAGACAGCACACTTGTGACCAGAGTTTGGCCAATCCATGTACATGCTTTATAATTTTGCTCTGGAACTACATTATTCAGGTTGATTTACCCTGGTTTTCTTCATAGATAACAATGTTGAATAATCCTGCATTACACAGTGCTTGATTACACTGCTAGTGGGTTTGTATGTATGTCATGCATAAATGCACTTATGCTCGTTCTAAGCAACGAATCAATCTTTTGTATTGTATTTTTTGCACAGATAATGAATGTGTTTTTGTAATTCTTTAATAGGAGGTCACTATTGCCTTATCTCTCGATTGTTTTCTGTTTTATTACTTGAATATTGCCTTTGCTTTATTACACGGTATTACTCTTACTATATACTGTACGGTATTGCAACGTTATGATGATTCAGCTTGTTTAATATACAGTGTATACAACCTATAGCCATTCAATCACATACAATGCTTCAGAAACTTGTATCTGTATCACAAAACTAAAGATATTTTTGTACTTTTACTAAACCTGTTGTTGTGTCTACACTTTTATTATTTGACCATACCACACCTTTACAAACAATTGTCATTGCACATGTTTTTAAATAGTCAATAGCTTTGTGGCAGGGTAGTTAGGGACATGTGAGAATGCATTTATAGTTAGAAGGAAAAGGTGTAAGCCTTATTTATTCTATCATTAAAGTACGTCACATGTTAATGATATTTTTTCTAGGCGTATAACTCGATGTATATATCCATATGAGCGTGTTCCTTGGTGTGTACACGTGTTATGCGGTGTTCGTAAAGGTTTTATGAGTTCATCGTGGAGTGCTTCGTTGGTTGAAAGCTTGAGGTTCATGTTTGCTATCTGCATGAAATAATTCGATCTTAGCCTATCGTTTAAGTTCATGGCATTTGCGTAGTGTAAAAGAATAATTCTAACCTTTATTACCATTTTAATAAACCGTTGGCTGCTATTCCTTCTCCTGCCTGAGGTTGCTAATTATTCGGTGTGCTTCACACCATTACAAAGATGGAACAATTGGTCCACTTGAATTGGGATTGGGGATCAAAAATGAAACTAAAGCCTGAGTAGTTCTTTCTTAATGTTTCCTTTATAAACACTGGGAACTGAGAGCCAGCAAATTTAACTTGTGGGATCTTAGAGCTATTAAATTCAATACAGAGCTCTCAGAAATGGCATCTTAGATCCAGAGAATTTGATAGAAAGCGCTTAGGACTTAATGCCACTAAATTCAACTTCCTTCAAAGTCTTTAAGAGACCACAAATCCAATACAGTATTGGAACTGCAAATTCAGCAGCATAGCAAACTCTAAAAGGCTGTATAGTATCTATAACTCAGTTTAGTTTATCTGAGAACCAACAAACTCAACTCAGTGCACAGTATACAGAATGCACTACTTGGGGGACTGAGACTCAGCACATTAGATGTAGTATAGCATAGAGAACTCCACACTAACGATCTGACAAAATCGTCATCTTATTGATGGAATGATATTATGGTGCCGTGCTTGCTGTAAAATGGATGCTAATTACTGTAGATTTTAATCAGCAGGTTTCTTGTGAATGAGGCATGAGTCATGCAAGGTATATAAAAAGTTCTGAAAGCATGCCTTTAGCAGATGTAATAAATACCACATAAGAGTGTTGCAGGGGGACAGGTTAATTGTTACACTCTGGTGTACCAGATTAGAGGTTAAACATGATTCTGAGAGCTCTAATGAGGCAACATGTGTGCTTTAAACGTCTGGCTTTTCAAGGGTGACCAGGATGTGAAAACTGAAAATGATATAAAGTCAATACATTACTTAACCATGACACTTCATACCCATAACAAGTTGTTATTTAACCACAATGCATTATTAACTCATCCTTGAAGTTCAAGTAAAAGCTCCAAGTGGAATATCAGACTTAATTGTGCTTCACACAAAAAAAAAAAACATTCTAATTAATAAGACACTCACGTCGTTAAACGTTTCAATACTTGGCTTTATTAGTGGAATGTACACTGATGAAGCCGCTAGCCGGAATGTTTATTATAAATGTGGCTTCAGCTTTTGTTTTAATCAATCCTCATAAAACAAACTGCAACAATACACCAAAGCAGAACTAAATAAGCAGTGACAATATAAATATGTACTAGTGACCAGGCTGCGCCCTCATTGTATTACCATTAATGGCCGTGTATGTTGGTAATATCAACACCAGTGGAAGTGATCCCATGCTCAGACGTTCCCAGTCCTATCACTATGATATACTAGTTAAAGAACAGAGTACGAGAAGAGAGTACAAATAAGTATGAGGTAGTGACAGATTGTGATGTCACTACCTCACTGAATTGACTTTGCGGTTCAATGGAATTCCAAGATGTGCCTCATGTATGATTTTTTAAAGCAGGTGACATCAACTGTGGTGACATGGAGAATACAGTATGGTAAAAATGCAATAAGGTATGGATGAGGTCATGAATTGGGTTTCTCTGTGATGTGTCATGGAATACAGCAGGTGAAACATGCACTCCTAATCCCCAGTACATTGTTATTTGTGATCTGGAAGCATGCCTGCAGTACAGTGTTTCATCAAAACACTTCAGTATATCGCTGACAACTTCACACATTGGATAGTATCATCTAGACAAGCAGCAGTCAAAGACAATTAATTATTGCAATTTATGTTAATTACAATGAGAGCCGATGTACTGCCAATTCCACTTCCAATTGAAGAGAAAACACTTTTATTTGTATATTGTTTTCTCCTCTTTCAAAAAGTTTTTTTTTTAAATATTGTCAACCCAGCTAAGTCTTGCAAAAGTACCTGTGCCATCTTTGTATTTTTCCATTAATACTGTATAGAAGCCACAAAACACCATCTTTGCCGTCAACAGCTTACATACCTGAATGTGTCATCTTTGTTGTGGTCAAACTCGCATACTGTGGCTATGGGAGAACAAGCAGTGAGACATAAACTTGTGTTTAATGGCTGTGGCAGCACAAATCTAGTTGTTACTATAAATTGGACTATGATTACTTCCCCAGCCATCTCATTACTAGGTAAATGGATATATTATTATCAATAATTTGAAGTTTTAATATTAGTATTTTAACCTTATGTATGTATCTGTGCTGAGCATTGTGTTGGTTTCTCTCTTTAAAAAAAACAAAAAAAACTAAACAGTGTTTTCGTACGGGAGGAGGCCATTCCCCCCAACAATGCTCCCCTGGTTCCTCGTAGCTGATTAATCTCAAAACGTGTCCTCTGGTCCTGGTTTCTGTGCTGTACTTGACATGTTGGTCTGTCTTTCTCTCCAGAAAAACAGTCAAAATGGTCAATAACAGCATCATCTTTCAATAGCCTTAACAATCCCCTTTTCCATCGCAATATGTTCAAGCGAGGAAAATGGCGTATGAAGTAAAAAATCGACAACGTTTTTACCTTCATCCATTGCTCACTGAAGAAATATACAGTACATATGGATTTCAAGAGAGTAACCGCACATGACCCATACACAGCCTAGTAACAGACATGTCAAGATTAAATGTAATTATGAGTGGTGGAGGCTAGCCTTGAAATGGGTCATACTTATATCATGTTAGCCAATACAAATACAATAAAACTTGACAGAGGGTGATTGAAGGTTATTGAAGTGCGTGGAATAAATACAGAATCCCAGCCCATTTTGAGGCTACAGAAAATGAGCCTCAAAATGGGTGAGATTCTGACATGTTTGCCAATAGCAATACAGTACAACTTAGAAAATGGATGAAACAGCTAACGCAGATCAGTGTGGTCTTTATGCTGCGATTAATACTTTTGTTGACTTTTGCAAAATTACACTTAGGCTTAGCCTCTGTTGCCTCTTATGACAAGCTGCCACTACTATGGACAGCTTCTGTGTATGATCAGGTGATATATAATAATCCAGGGTTATTTGTATAACTCTGAAAATATAATGTGATTGCCACACAAGAGGGAGGGGGAGGTTGGTTAAAAAAATTGTGTTATTGTATCAAACTTGTGGTATACAGCTTTAGTAGCAAGTGATTTTCAAACAAAATGTGTTAATAAAATCAATCCGTTAATGCTTTAAAATTGAGTTGATGAGGTCGTTAATGAACGCATTTCTCGTTAAAAAGCTTAATTGTCACAGGTCGCATACATCACTTCCTGTCTCAACGACTAGATAAGGGGAAATCGTAAATCAAAATACAATAACGAGATTGAGAAAAATGAATGGAAGCATAAATCGCTGTTATGGAAACTACTAGCCTACAGGGAGATGGCTCTCCCACCAGCGAGCAGCAGCCAAATGGAAATAAAAAAAGGAATATCTGTTTTGTGTATGTAATATCATCTATGTAGGCTTGGTTGGAATTTATTTTCTTATGCTGACATCTACTTCTGTATGTATTTTATTATGTTGGATTGTAGGCTATAAATAAATATGTTGTGCCATTTGTGTTTGTAGTTGTTAGTTATTATACATGTATACCATGTATGTAACATTTCGTTATATATTTATTAAGCTTTTAAAATCATGATAGAACTCCCTAACCCAGTACAAAATTGGTTTATAATTAATTGTTCGGTGAATTCCTCTAATTATGCATTTTCTTTGGCACTCTTTGGTATTCTGAGGAGGCTCCAATGGTTTCAGATGAGGCACTTCTTCTTCCTGGATACAACAGTTTGGGGGTCGCATTGAACCACACCACCTGATTTGTCGAGGCACCGAAACCTCATTTTTAGTAACCAAAGGTCCACTCGATCACATTCCTAGTGGATCTGTGTGTCCTTGTACGCCTGTTCGTCATTCTTGTGTGGATTAGACACAGGTGTTAAAAGCCAAGGACACATTGCAAATCCAAAATCACCCAAGGAACCTTTATTGTAATATCTAGTATGCCATTTTCTATACCAAGATTTCATTATTTAATCTAAGGTTTTTATTTGTATAATTCAAATAAAATCTACAGTAGAGGTTAGCTGTTATATAATGTACGTATCCAGAGTTCAGGCTACAGTTGCATTGATAATTTCTTGGTAGTAACATTACACTGGGTGCAAATAATGGTATATCATTTTAGCAAAACAACAAATGTTCTGTAAGGTTACAAATGGTTAAAAAAAGTGAATACATTTAATTCATAACCACAAGCATAGAAAAGGCTAAAATATTTTCATAACTACAAATATTGAATTATCTAGGTAGTTTACAATACTGACCTAATAATATGCCATCTGGTGTATTGGGTCTCTGAAATGATTAAACACAGTGAACTGTGTCAAAATGTAAGTTATGACAGGAGCAAGGGAAATCTGCATATACGTTCCATGTGTTATAGGATGCATGGTGCTGTGGTGATCTGAGTGCAATCGATGGCTCCCATTACTCTGGGAAATCCAGCAATGTCATATCACTCCCTTTTAATATTCTGTAGCTGCTCCTGATTAAGTGGGATACTGATATAATCATTAACGCTCTTTATCAAGTCACCCGTGACCCTTTGAAATGACCCAGAGACATAGAAGGACAATGCTGCCAACACCTTTAAATGTGGGGATACGGCATGGACCGTTTTCATAGGCTATTCAAGGTCCTCCCACAGTCTGACAGAGGTCGACAATAGCTGCCCTACCCAGACGAATTTTTAGATCGTCATCTGGTAAATCTAAGGAATTAACCCTGGTCCTGTAAACCCTCTCTCTGTATCGTCAGCGTCGCAGCCGGAGTCTGTCAATCTCAGACTCGCACTCAAGCTCTAAAATTAAAAGCACTGCTTGTTAAGATATTAACACTATTTTGGAAATCAACATCATTTCAGAAATCACATTATTTAATAAGGAAATAGGCATAAAGACCGCTTGAAAATGCCAAAATCAATGCTACATACCAATTTGTTGATTAACACTGGAGTTATCATTTATGACCTTTTGAAAATCCCCCCCAAAGCATCTAATGTCTAAATTATTTAACCGTGTGTGTATGATTGTTCGCTTGCTAATGCATACAGAATATGGTGATCATACACTGATGAGTCATTAGTGCTGTTATGCCTTATATAAAGATTAGCAGCAGTTGGCTTCAGAAGCCAAGAAGTTTCTTTGAAAGCTTTGAAACAATTTCTAAATTATGTGCAGCCTCCAACAGCATGCTACTGGAATGACTAATAAAGCTTTTTCACACCACACTTAAAAGCATTCTCCTCATGTTGCTCGAAGTGCTTTGAAATTAAGGACAATAACTTTGTAAGGGAAGGCTATTATTGGTCTATTGCAGACCGGGAACCAGCCAATGAAGGATAATAGTAACAGCAATCTCCCCATAGTGGATGGAAGAAATACAGCTCTATGTGTATTTCTTACATTGCAAGGAGGTTATTGATGCCACAGGAGTGCTTTATGTTATATATTGAATTGATTAGCTAATGGAATGAATCCTACACTTTTGTTACAGTGGAATCCACAATCCCATCACTGGTTGTTTATGAATAATTACTTCTCAAGCACAGTTTACATTTTACAGAGATATACAGTATATTCAGTTTGGTCAGGCTGCAGCTCCTCTGATGCCATTTTGTGGCAAGATGATATGAAAAGTACATTCATGTGATATTTACCTTTTTTTCAATTGAACTAAAACAAACATTTTGATCACACAAATCCGTTACCACATTTTGTAATCTGTCTAAAAAAGAAACCATTACAGTTACAAGTTACTAAAAAAATGTAATCAGATTACAGAAATGTGTTACATGTAATGTGCTACTACCCAACACTGTAAGACCCAAGTTAGTAAGAAAATAAGTTGCCAGACATTTTGGGCCCTTACCACATGCCCATAGATTGATGCCACCAGCACAGTACTGAAAAAAGAACACATTGTACACCTCATAAAACATTTCAAATTGAGCTCACTAGTTGTTTACAGCCAGACCGACTTTTGTCACAACCTGATCTTCAAGTGTAATTTAAACTCATATCATGTTAAATTGAAATCAATATTTAATTAACGCAAATGACTGCAGATGTAGGCCTAAGCAATGGTTTCATTTTTGTAATTAGTGATGCACTTTTAATTAAACATCACATTGAATCCATAAGTTGATATAATGCATCAGGTTTGAATTTCATTATGTGACTGGCTTGAAATTCTCTCACAAAATTTCCCATGAGGAATGTATCTGTAGTGCTGTTTACCAAATGTGTGTTATATAACCCAATCCATCAATACTGTACCATTGCTTAAATTCAGACAGAATTACTTTTCTTACACCTTATTCACATTAGCAACTCAATCATGGGTCATTTCATTGTTTATTTTAATGCAGATTCTGCTGATGTTTCTAGTTCTTCGTGGTCACTTCCTGTGCTCTTGGTTAGTTTCACTCCAGTGATTTAGATTCAATTAGACCATGTGACCTACAGCATAGGGCGTTTTGATCTGTGGTGATGTATTTATAAACCATCAACGACTGTTTCACCAGCTACTAGACATGTGTGTTCTATGAACAGACAGTGGCAGGGTCTACATCCAGATATGAAGTGTGTTTTGTATTGTTTGGGGTTTTGTAAATACATTTTAAATTAAAAGTTTTTTTTTTTTTTTCGGCAGGCATGGGGTCAGACTCAAGCTGGATAATTGATAAATAATTGCCAGTTTGAGTCTGACCATGTGTATAAAAGAGAAGCAGAGAGCCAGCTCCTTTGTTCTCCTGCTAGAATGAGGACAACCAAGCAGCTGCAGTCCTTTACCCTAACAGAGAAAGCTGAAGAATAAAGAACAGTAAAGACATAAGGAATGTATTTCAGCCAGACTAGGTCTCGAGACAAAGTATAATTCAGTTGCAGGTTTTAAAAGCATGAGCTTCTTGTTTAGGGTGAGTAACCCAGATGGACAACTTTTAGTTTCTGGTTTTGTTTGTATTGTTTTGTTTTGCATGTTTGGTCTGTGTTGCTTTTTACCTTTGTTGGTGTAGCAACCTGTACATAATAAAACCTGGGGGCCACCGCTAACATTAGCTACCACAATCCCTCTGTCTCTCTCACCCTCTCTAAGCAACCATTTACACAGCCATAACAGAACTAAGACTACACAACATGCAGCAGTATGTTATACAAATGCCTTGCAACAAATACTACCAAAGACTATTTCATGTGGCAGAAAAAATATTAGCACTCCATCCAAGCATCCCTTATTAGAAACCTCAGAACATTCATCCACCAATCAGAAAGCTACCTTCCAGGGCACTACCACATGGTTTGTTTATTTAGCAGACACCTTTATCCAAGGCGACTTACAGAGACTAGGGTGTGAACTATGCATCAGCTGCAGAGTCACTTACAATTATGTCTCATCTGAAAAACGGAGCACAAGGAAGTTAAGTGACTTGCTCAGGGTCACACAATGAGTCAGTGGCTGAGGTAGGATTTGAACCGGGGATCTCCTGGTTACAAGCCCTTTTCTTTAATCACTGGACCACACAGCCTCCTGGTTAGCAGGTATTACCTTGCCTGTGTGGTAGCGACCTCGCCTACAGCTCCGCTTTACCTTCTCAACACTCAACTATCAGACCGAAAGAAGTAAACAAGCTAATGTGCTGTGTTTTCTTTAGGTTACATCAGCATTTGAAAAGAAGCCTTTGAGTTGGTAATTAATTTATGACTTGCTGCTTGCCCTAAAGTCCCAGAATGCATTGAAATTCACACCTCATATAAAAACAAGACAAACATCATGGAGGTCCCATGATACAACGCTGCATAAATCTTCAGTCATTACATTTTTTTTGTTGTTTCCGGTGTCTTTTTTTTCCAGATAATTTCTAATAACTCATGAAAAATATTAAAAGCCTGCAGTGTTTTCATTTCTCATTAATAATGCATTGCCTTTTTTTCTTTTTTTTTCTTTTTTTTTTTACCAGTGATGAATGTAGAATGGAGGTCCCTTTGTGGGTGGGCACAGCAGTAAGCTTGAAACTTAAAATGGTGAAAGTTGAAGGTCTGACAACACTGGAGACTGGAGCCACTGTGTCTCACTACAGGTGGTACAGCCCCAGGATATTTTGCAGTGGAGAGAAATCTGTGAATAGACAGAGACTGACAGCATGAGACAGTAGATCCTGTTCTATCTGTATTATGCAGTACAACATACACAGCAAAGGAATGATTTAGAAAAAGCATAACAGCACTGTAGACTGAAGCTCTACATATAGTCCAAATGAGAAACACATTAAATATGTATCAAATACTTTTGCTTAAGGGGTTGCTGTACTGTAGAGATTAATAATTTGCTTAAAGGCTTGCTACTCTTCCAGAGGCGAGACAACCACCTCTCTTCTTCCCTCATTGGTTTATCCCTACTTTTTAAAAGCTCCTTCTGTTATGAAGTTTCTTTCCGTCTCCTTTGCAGCTGCATCTCCCTTTCGGGGGTCGATGGGTCTGACAGCTTTATCACCTCATATGAGTGCAATTCATTTCTGGTTGAGATCCAGGCCACCTATCCTATCATTCCCTTAAATAAATATTCGTAATCATGTTGTCGTCTCATTGAAATATAACTCAGGTATCTCTGAATGAACATGTTTTCTGTCCCCTTTTCAAGTCAGTTTCAGTCCTGCAGGTTCACAAAAAATATCCTAGTGTCTTTGACTCTAAACATCAGTTTAAGTTCCAAAACTAGAAATTAGCATTGAAATTTATCAAGAGACCTGAGTTATATATTTTACAGGTGTATTTCTCCTTTAGCAGTGACAGAAGGTGACAAAATAATCCACAAAACCTTCACGCAAATGCACATCCATTCACTATATATGTTTTTTTATGATGTCTGCAATCATACTGAGTGGTATTTCAATTGCTCAAGTACTGCATATTTTATTTTCGTGAGTTCACACGCTCGCCCTCAGCTTTTCCTGTCTGCTATAGCTATATTTAACATGGGTAGACCAGCCCAACTGTATTAATAGAAGTTAGAGGCAGCACATTCTGCCACTTTGGATTAAGTTTCCTTTTGTTTTGTTGTTAATAGAGTGCATTAGACTGACTAGCGCACACTTCTATAAAGACATTATGACATGTGTCTACGACAAGCAACTACAGTAGAAGCTTTTCAACTAATTGTCAAAGCACCTCAACACTGATGGGACTGTAGAAAAAGCACTGATGGAGGATGTTTTGCGTTTCCAAAATATGAATTACTGCTGTTTCTCCAGGAACGCGTAGACTAACCCTTTTAAAAGCTTGAAGTATAATAAGCATGGGAAGGACTTGGTCAAATGAAAAATGACAGTACTAAACTTTTAAAAGGGATTGATTTTTCTTGTGAACAGACTTTTTTTTCAATTCCGCTCCCAACTTCTCTGATAGAATTAGAGGCAGTAATTGCTGAGGAATTCTAACATTTCTCTCCAGAACATTTTAAACCTCTCATGTTGAATCAATGTCATCTTGGCTGCCCTACAACAGGCATATTTATACAAAATGAATAATTCAGGATGTAGCTATATGTGCAGGTTTTTATACTGTTCAATTTAGTTAGTACATGACACAGAAAGCATACCAGTATTTTGTTTAACAGATCATTTATAGTGTTATAGGTCCATATGTTTGCACACATCTATCCATTCATCTGTCGTAGTTTCAAATGCCTTTTTCCCATTCAAATCATGTAGCAATATAACCTTTCTTGAATTCCCACCTATATACAGATATGTAAACAGAGTACTGTAGGCGGGGCTGGCTGAGTTGAAAAGTCACATGATTTCAATGGACTGAGGAAGGTTTATCACTGTCAGCACTAGGGATTCTCCAAACAAGCTCAAAGCCAGAAAACTGATAAGAACTCAGTATTGCAGCAATAGAACCCAGAACTGCTCAAAATTACTGTAAATGCAATAACATAGTAAGACGATGTAAAGCAATTAAAATTACACTTAAATTGGACCCCAGTGAGTCCCCAGGTGGCTTACCTGTCTAAGACACGGCTGTGTGGCGAGGTGGGGGAGTCATGCAGTCAGGGGAGCGCAGGTTTGTGTCCTGGCTGTGTGAAGTCGCCATTCTTCGCAGGGGATTCCACAGGGAGCGTCCCATTGGATCTGGCACTCCCATGAGTTAGGGAGGCAAAGCCATCAGGGACCATTTCTCCTCACTTTGCTACAGTGACCCCTACTGGCCAGGTGACCGGTGAGCTCAAGGCGGGCACCTACAGGACTGGCCGGTAGCATGCTGATATCCGCTGCAGAGCTCCTGGGTGTAAAGAGGCTTCGCTGTGGGATCAGAGGATGCCCCACTGACCTGCCATTCTCCTGAGGGACTGCAGTAATGAGAGAACAGAATAGGATATTCTAAATTGGGGAGAAAAGGGGGGAGTAAACTATATATTAATCGGGCAGGCTATAAACAAATAGATCCCAGGCTTTCGGACCTCAGGACATTTAAAACCTGGGTGTAGACTTTTTAAAAAAATGTCAATACTCCTTTTTTATTGCCTTTATATTTATATGTGCTTAACTCGTTTTCTGTAGAGCCTTGAGACGATTTTACCAGCAAGGCAAGTTTAATGCTGTGTATTAAGGAAACAATGGAAATGATATATGATTCATTATGGATTATCTCTAAAAAAGTTGTGTGCTTGAAATCCTAATGATCATAAAGTCCACTACAGGGGATTTTGTTACTCTCCATCCGTTGATTATATTTTTTATGAAAACTAACTGCTGAAAAACAATAATTGGATTAGCAATTAATCTTTTAACCTGGCACGGAATAATAATAATAATAATAATAATAATAATAATAATAATAATAATAATAATAATAATAATAAAACCTTATACATGAGTTATCTTTGAGAACTAGAAGTGCAGAAGTCAAAAATGTAAACTGTCGGTGAGCCTGGGAAACCTCATTGATGATTAATGACATCAGTGTGCAAAACAAGCACAGCCCAAGTTATTGTTAAAAGTGGTGGTGGGTTATCTTTCATAACTTATGGAGTCTGAGTGTTATTTATTCCTAAGGACTCTAAGGACTCTTCACAAGTTAACAGTGAGATATCTTTCAAGATTCAAGATTGCGGGTTAGATCTTTAGGATAAGCAAGATGCCTTCACAAATTGTGAATCATCATTTTGAATAAATACAGAGTTGGAAGTTGTTTTGCAGAACTATGGACTGTGAGTAGGGAATACAGTTGAATGTAAAGACCTCCTCACAACAGATTCATCACTCAAGAAGTCACACCAAACATGACAATAATGAACCATTCGTTCATTGCTGTTTCCATATGAAAGACACACCATGTTCCTGACAGGTCAGTTCCAAAGTGACTGGGAAGGTTGTCAAAAATAAACAAAAAAAGCAAATTCCACATTTCTCGCTGACTTCACACAACATCTGGTGCGACTGTTCCCACTGAAATCAACATATTTTAAATCTCTTTCAGGTCAAATGAGTTAAAACCAGGATCTTCAGGATCATAGTCCAAAGCATTTTTTTCTCCACTATTTATTCAGCGACATTTATGAGTCTTGAATTGCAATTCTTAAAAAAATAATAGAAAGAATAATCATAATACATACTGTAGCCTGAAGCAACACCTACACATTCCATTTTCATGTAATTGATATTTAAAAAGACATTGCAATTGCTTTTACCATTTCCATTAAAATGCATCAGATATGTGAGTCACAGAACAAAGATCTGATTCTGCAAAATCTAATTAGCAACTTATACTCGTTTCTTGTGATGAAAAAGGGGCTGTGCTAAACTTGTTGTAAAACTCATACTTGTTAATGCAACACTTTCATTTGTGTTTAGAAACAAAGGAAGCTCTGATTTGCCTTTTTTCAACTTAATTTTCAGCACCATATGAATAACCATTTTTAAAACATCACTTAAACTGTGTTACTTTACATCTACGTCTGTCAATATTCTTGCAGCAGCGTTCTGGACTAACTATAACCAATGTACCAGTTTAGAGCATAACCCACATAGCAGTACATTGCAGTAATCAATTTGAGACATTACAAAGGCATGAATCAGAATCTCAGAGTCTTTTTGTGAAAGGAGAGAACTAATTCTGGCAATATTAAGTAAATGTTATTTCTGTCTTGGATTAATGCCTATTTACTATGCAAAAAGTAAATAAACTGTTGGATTACTTTGCCACGAGCCAAGAAAGCATGGTAAGAACAGTTTTTGGAATGCTGTTTTGTAAATTGTTCTGTATTACAGCGCTTTGTTTTACAATAATGTTCACTGATCTGCTTTGAATAAGTGCAGTATCGTACTTTGTTGTTTTAGACACACTGATGTACCTGACATTGTTAATTTATAATGCCCCAGCGTTAATAAAGCAACTACAATGTAGCATAACCACTCCCTCTGAGATACGATATTTCCACATATCCAATGGGCCCCTGGAACCAATGACAGGTTCTACTATAGTTGCAAAAGCTCACGAAATGTCATTGAAAAGTTAAATTAGATAGGCACACTAATAGATAGATCCAAGACTTATTATTTTATTGCCAAAACATGTACTTTTATTGACAGATATGAACAGGATCATCAGTGCAAAACAGAAGCAAAAAGTTAAAATCACATTGAACATTACACATTATACACATGGGAGGGATCATATGCAAAAAACACTTATTATCATATAATAGACTTATCCCCCCAACTCAACACGACACGACCATCATGACAGTAAAAATCGACATAATGAAGCGTTCTTACCTTTGTATAAGTTAGTGATCAGCAGATGTGTCAGCCGCACGAAGAGCACAGTGTGTGGTTTTCACTAACTCTACTGTGCAGAATACATTTTTTTCTATGGGTAAATATTGGGACTTATCAGGACGCGGGACATTTGCTAGGAAATCGGGACTGTCCCGACCATATAGGAACTGTTGGCATGTATGTAAATGTTATATTAGTTTAGTGAGCCCAATAACATTGCATTGACTGCAGTATAACTCCTCCCCAACCTCGGCTGTTTGTCTCTGAACTTGCCCTGCAGTCTACAGCAAGAGAAATGAAAAACACAACAAAGCCCCACATATTCAAGAAATTACACAATACATCCTCTGAGGCTAAATGCTGTAACTGCAAAGTAGTATGTTATTTACCTGCTTAATATAACCTGTATAGTTAACATGAACAGTGCAATCTCTGATACTTTTTTATTTGCTGCCCTATTGATTATTCTACCCTGTTTCTGTGTTATTAGGTCTTATGTTACAATTTGTCTCTTTTTAAAGTTACTGCTAACGAGACACTTCTGTAGATGGGAGTGATTCCTAGTGGGCTAATACTGCAGAGCTATATTTAAGAAACTGCTGGGGTCTGGGTGGAGCAGTGGAATCCCCTTGCCTGGGACCCTGACTGCTGATTCAAATCAGACCTTGGGCATACAAAGTTAATTTGGTTCTGGTGGTCTTAGCCTGATTCTAAATGGTTACAAATTGGGCATTTCAAATACTGGGGTATAATAATTGATTAAAAAATATGTATATATAAAAATATATATATATATAATAAATATATATATATATATATATATATATATATATATATATATATATATATATATATATATATATATATATTAGCTGTTTGTCACAATGGACAGAAATCCTGCTCTCATTGACTAACAGAGTATACGTAAATGGCAATCACGTATTGCAAATTGAGCTTTACCTCTGGAACTAAAGTCAGCTGCCTGCTCACCAGCTGCAGTAGAACAATATCACTCCACAAAAATAACAAACAATTCCGGCTGTAAATATTGAGGTTACACTCTGCCTTTGCTTTCTGAATATAGTCCATACTTGGGGGTGCCTTATTGTTATCATCCCTCAACTGTTATCATCCTTACTTGTGAAGTGCCCCTCAGCAATAATGTATGTAATAATGTTTATCAAACATCCATTATGTTTTAAAACTCCCAAGTTATATTTATATTATTTAATGTTTTACCACACTACAGTTTTTAATTAACCCATTTAAGAGATGCTTGTTAATTATTCCTAAATTTATTTTAGAACAATTATTTTCTTCCCAGACCGTCAAGCCTCCTGGAATTTTTGTGAGTCTCCCTGATCTGTATAACACCCTCCCTCCGCCCCAAAATTTTAAAAACCTCATGGAAATACAAGGCTAAATGAACTCTCCCTATCTCTTTAAAACGTCACTATAATTTTAAACACAATACATTCCACACTGATTTCACTCTGTAGAGCCCAACATGAGCAAGGTTACTTTTATAACCCGAGCCAAGCCCTGATACTGACTGAATAAAAAACATGTAGCCCGTACATCATACAGAGCTTTGATTTTGGCTCTGAGAATCTGAACTTGAAACCAGAATGTGTTGATACTGTTTTTTTTTTAAATAAAGGCACTGGACTATACTGAGGTTAAATAAAGAAAGGCTTATGATTGCTACACTACAAAATTGTCTTGATAGTGCCAGATGAGCTGTCATGTTGAGGTATATCAAATGTATTCCTCACTATTCAAAGACATCACAAGAATGTACCAAATGGTTCTATTTTGGTTTAGTCCCAATTGTGTCTTCTTTAACCAAGCCACATTGAGCTGACTGTTTTTGTATCCATTATTATCAGTATCCATATGTGGTTGTCAGAAGTTTAAGCCATTGAGAATTTGATGCTGTTTTAAATATGGACACAACCTTTCAAGATTACATATTTTGTAAATATTTCATTTTTACACAGCCAAACCCAATATGATTCTACTGAGTGATAGAGAGAGCGAGACAGAGAGAGTGGTTGCAAACCCCACTTAGACGCCCAGGTTTTATTATTTAAAAAGCTAGGGTACCAGCAATGGTAGCCCTAGTACATGGATGCAGGGTTTAAGCTTTCAAAATATTAAAAACAAAACACATTAAATCTATTCAACAAAAGGCATATACAAGGCCTTTGTGCTATTGATATGGAGACCCTCTACTGGAACAGTTCCTATACAATAAACAGGCTAGCTGGTAGGATATTGCAACCTCTAAGACCAGATATTAAACAAAGGATCTGCTTTCGGTTACACTTCCTGTGTGTCTGCCTGTGCTCTACCATCGCTGGTATTGTCATGTGGTTGTTCTGTTTGTAAATAAATCTGAGCACCTAGGTGGAGTGTCAACATCAACTTCCGTGTCTCTCTCTCTCGCTCTCTCACAGTGGATTCCCACACCCCTCTTACAATGACAAAGATAAAATCTGAGTGAAACTTAAGTATCAGTCTAGCAAACAAACATGTTTCAGTATCATTATACCACACATACAGATGGAAGTACAATATGTTTGTTAAATAAAAAGTTTCATGAAATTGAGGTGACTGGTTACTTCCTTTATTCATTATTCTAATCTCACAAACTAGAACTCGTTCATCACAACTAGATCATTGATTCTCTAGACACATTAAAACATGTAAGTGTATCAACAAATTGTGATGCTTTCTGACATTATATACTTAACGTGTCGGTGATCTGTCATACAAATAGGCCAAAAACACTACATAGATACATGGAGGTGAGACAAAACTCATCGGTCTCCAAGGCTGGGAAGCGAGCGTTACTTCCCCCAAGGGAAAACTAAATAGGATCGTTTAGAGGTCTCTCCAGGTTGAAAGGGTCACCTATGCTGAGGGAGGTCAGCACAGCTGGACTTCCAAGGCTGAAGTGAGCTTCTCTTTACTTCACAAGGAGATTGGACATAAACATGCAAGGAGGCCAAGAGCCACTGAGGAGTCCGCGTGGCTGGGCTCCGAGGCTAGGCACAAGCTGGCACAGTTGAAAAAGAATAGAGTGAGCAGAGAACGAGAAAACGAAAGAGTTAGTATAGTTTTGGCCAGGGGTCAACTCTGTCTCGCGGCTGGGCCTCTAAGGTTGGGAAGTGCGCTTCACTTGCTCCCAGAGGGAGACCATTGCAGAGGTGGCACAGCACAGTGAAGGGAAAGGGAGGATGGAGGAAACGAAAAAGCAAAGCAGAGAATAAGGTCATGACTTGGGGTTTAGATAGTGAGATTGATAGATATTTTTGCAGGGCAGAACAAGAGGGGAGGAGCCCAAGCTCCTGCCCTCTGAACCACACAAAAAAGGTTACAATATCTTATTACACATCATGCAAAGTAGCCCATGAAATATATTGTGATACATAATATCCTGATATCTAATATTATTGTAACCTCAACACAAGAGCCACCAGTATAACCTCGTCATCAGGTATATGCATTCTCCAGGGGTATAATAAATAGGGGAGTGATTGCAACGTGCTGTAGCTCATACAGCTGTCTGCCCATTTTATAGAAGCAAGAGTGAGCGTCCGTATCCCCTGGCTGCACCTATAAAGCAGGAAGCAGGTCAGGCTGCAGTAGGATAGGAGCCAGGGCAACACAGTGAGTAGTAAGCTGAAAACAGGGATTAGATTTGACTGTGTCCTGATGAGCCTTGGGGCATATGTGGATAGGATGAGCTCTGGGGAACAGATGGAACTGTTTGTAGACCATCTAAAGCAAATAAGACACAAAGATCATGCTTTATTTGACAAATGTGTCTCATTGTTTCTTAATATGTTTAAAACTATGCAGAGGCCAAGTGCCTTCTAAAATGCCAAAACCCATTAAACAACCTGCTGAATGCCATTGTCAAAATATCACAGTGTAGTAAAGCATAGGAAGAGCTGAGTGAACTGGCGAGCATGGTGAATCACAGATAAGTATTGCAAAGCATTGTAAACAGCACTGTAAATTCATAGAAAATGTATACTACAAGCTTAGTAAATAGCAACTGCAATGTTACAGTGCAAATTTACTATAGAAAATCTCATAAATTTGGGCTGTAATTGAGCCAGCTTCGAGATGAAAGACTTTGCATCCCCTTATTACTACTCCAGCACATGCTTATTGTTATCATTATTGTTATAGCTCCACTTGTTTGTGATGCTTGTGTTTGTCGCTTCTGATACTGAAATCAATACCTAATAACTGCACTGGTGTGCAATGCTTCTGGAACTATTTTTTGTGTCATTGTTTATTAGCTTTCAGACAGCCAGTGTTGGAGAGGAACATAGATTACTTGGATTAATCCATATAAACTATTCTTTTGTTTTTACATCACACAATAGGAAAAATAAATATGAATGCTGACAGATCTGTAGAGCTATGAAGAAAAATGGCCCTTAGGTAAAGAAATAAAATGAAATTCTTCATCCACCACATCTTTATTGGCTTATGCATGCTGATTCCAGTGATTTATTTCTTAGTTTGTAGGCAGGATGCTTAGTACTGAGAGGGTGACCACTTTGTTTGGAACATCCACTATCTAATACAATATCCAGGCTGTGCCCTGTATGGGCAGTCAGGGCAGACTAATATAAATGTAATGGATCTCCTGCTAGTGGCTGAGGAGTTAATAATACAGACATCAGCATAATGCACGTACTTACCTCCTAACTACAGAGCTTGCTTGTCTTTCTACTGTGTAGTTTGCGATTCACATCCAGTCCTTGCTGTCTAGTCAATGGGCTGTGCTGCCAATTCATTACAATGGCACCCTATGGGAAAGAATTCAGATTCCTGAGGCTGAAACAGGAAATTGAATGTCCATGGTCTTTTCATTATTATAAGCTACAACATGTATGCTGGTTTGCGAGACTCGAGGTTCTCTAAAGGCACTCCAGATCCTGGCAAGCCTGACGTTGAAACTCCCTGAGTCTCGGTAGACCTGCACTTGCGTTCACGATCGAGGACAAGCTTGTAATGGATCTCATCCTAGTGGCTAAAGAGTTAATAATAGTGACATCAGCATAAGACACGGATATACTGTACCTGCAAATGTTCAATTCCAATAAATATCTATTTTATTAGAATAATACAGTTGTTTTATGATATACACATAAGACACACTAGCTCATTGAAAAACACCTATAGCATCTTCTTCATGTTAGATTTTCAAATATTTTACTGTTTAAAAACTAAAATAAAACACTGTACTATTGTTCACAATAGTATTTGTCCTAACAGTCCTGGGCAGCTTTGTCTCATCACAATTAATAACTAATGCATTAAGATATTATTATTATGGACACTTCATGTGATAGCCCTTATGGCCTAATATAAGCTTCGAAGGGACAGAGATTTCTAATTATTATTTATTTCTTAGCAGACGCCCTTATCCAGGGCAACTTACAATTGTTACAAGATATCACATTATTTTTACATACAATTACCCATTTATACAGTTGGGTTTTTACTGGAGCAATTTTAGGTAAAGTACCTTGCTCAAGGGTACAGCAGCAGTGTCCCCCACCTGGGATTGAACCCACGACCCTCCGGTCAAGAGTCCAGAGCCCTAACCATTACTCCACACTAATTGTACATCTGAGCAAATGGCTGGTTTGAATACATTTTGTCATTTTATTTGCTTGTATAATTTGTAAGAGGAGGAACATCAGAAAACATGCTGAACATACATTTACGAGGATTAAAAGATATACTGTTGATTTTGGAAGATTGTGTAAACTTCAATGAAAACATGTCTATTTTAGAAATTAAACCTGACTAATAATTTGAAAGAACAGCATTTACTGAATTAAATGCAGGGTCTCATTCCAGAAAATAAAACCAAGATTAGTAGTCCAATGGAATACATTTTCCCAATGTTATTATAAATGGTACAACTGATACAAATAGTATGTGCTCATTGAGAGAGGAATTAGACAAAGAAATATAGTTCTAAATATAGTTACATACAAACATCATTAGATTGCAAACAACGGACTAAAAACTAAAAGTACTCAACTGTACAGAAATAGAATAGCAATGATAATGATCTGAAAATGTGCAATGGAATAATAACTATAATAATATTTTAATATTGTAGGTTTTTTCTTTTTATCCATTGCAATTACTTTGACTCTGTCTACTGCACTGTTGGCATCTGCAACTGCTGTACAATGAGAAGAAATGGAAAATCTGTGAACCAACAGTGAAGTGATGAAACACTGGTATGGACTACAGCAGATACAAAACCTCAGAACTTTCACCCACCAATCAGGAAGCTGCATTTCACATCAGTCCCACATGGGTAGTTGACTGCAGAACTGTCAGACAGAATGCCTAGCTTTAAAAAAAAAAAAAAAACGAAACGGATGGAAAGCAAAAGGGTAAATAAACCTGTGAATTGGGGATGTGTCACACATTAAAATAATAATCACATGACAATGTTGCCAACACAACACAGGAAACAAATTCAGCAGAAAAAAATAGAGAAAGAATACATGTATTCAGTTTCCTGCAGCTGCCAAGGCTTCCTTGTAAATTGGGTGTCGGCGTTTGTATGAACATTCTGAGATGACATTACATGAAAGCTGTGCAGCTCCAACAGACCGAAGACAGCCTCAACTAATTGATACACACTGAAGAGAAAAAAGTGCAACAAATGAGGCAGTAATGGGACTTACCAACTTAAATTACAGGACTCTTCAGGAATGTAATTGGGTCCACTAATTAGCAGGATAATGCAAAGTGGTGCAGCATTAACATGAGGTATTAATTACAGCTGAGGATTTGCTGGGTGCTTGGGGTTATAGAGGAACATGAAACTTAAGATAGGAAAAAGGGGCAGCGGGCAGCCTGATCTTGAACATTGCCGGAATGGGCCATATTTTCAAAGTGTTCACTCCAGCCTGTGATAAACACCGGATACAATTTAGTCTCTTTATCACCCTCAGTATGTTGTTTCTTGTTTTACAGAATTAACATAGGTTTTCTCTTTTCTTGCTGCTACTATACCCAGTCTGATTGCTGCTCCTGTACCTAATCTGATTGCTTCTCCTGTACCCAGTCTGATTGCTGCTCCTGTACCCAGTCTGATTGCTGCTCCTGTACCCAGTCTGATTGCTGCTACTGTACCTAATCTGATTGCTGCTCCTGTACCCAGTCTGATTGCTGCTCCTGTACCCAGTCTGATTGCTGCTACTGTACCTAATCTGATTGCTGCTACTGTACCTAATCTGATTGCTGCTCCTGTACCCAGTCTGATTGCTGCTCCTGTACCCAATCTTATTGCTGCTCCTGTACCCAGTCTGATTGCTGCTCCTGTACCCAGTCTGTTTGCTGCTCCTGTACCCAGTCTGATTGCTGCTCCTGTACCCAATCTAATTGCTGTTCCTGTACCCAGTCTGATTGCTGCTCCTGTACCCAGTCTGATTGCTGCTACTATACCCAGTCTGATTGCTGCTCCTGTACGCAGTCTGATTGCTTCTCCTGTGCATATCCTCACAACAGCTTAGGAGAACAGACGGCCAGTGGACATCCCCTTGAGGACCAAGTCCAGCACTGCAGCTTGAGCTTGAGCTCACCGGGCGCCTGGCCAGTATGGTCCATTGTAGCATGATAAGAGAAAGAGTGCAGATTTTGCTCCCAAACCCAATGCGACACTGATTGTTGATTCCCCGGTGAAGAACTTTGCACAGCCAGGATGCAAACAAGCACACCCATGACTCTGCACACCATCCAGCTGTGCCTTTACCAGATGAGCTATTCAGGGACCCAGTAGGTATCACTATCTGTCCAATGGCTCAGTAGAGTACCATTGAATCATTTGGTAAAGTATCATTAAGATGTAAAGAATGCCATATAATGATGTGCTTTCAGACATTTACCAAAGATGAAAAAGTAGTACAGTCTAGTAATAAAGACACTCATATCCTTTTTGATATGAGATGTGAGGCATTGTCTAATGTAAAATGTAAATGAAAGTAACTGCATGATTTATAGCAATACTAAAAGAAACTAGTAATTCTTTTTAAACATTTTGACTACACATTTAAAAAATCTTTCAAATGTTTGTCTTCTAAAGTCATTCACCACTAGGGATGTAATCATGTCACGATATGTATCGCGATATGCAGGTCACGATACATGGGAGCGTGTTATGAGATAGAGAGAGTATGTCTTCATACCAACTATAAAACACATGTATTCTTCATTCAAGAACCACAATGAACTACAGTGAGTTATGCTGTGCTTTTGGTCTTGTATCGCAATACTCTACAGACAGGATTTTGAAAAGTTTGTAAATGATAACTCCAGTGTTAATCAGGAAATCGGTATGTAGCATTGATTTTGGCATTTTCAAGCGGTTGTTGTGCCTATTTCGTCATTAAATAATCGTTCTATATAACTTCCGAAATTAAGTTGATTTTCGAAATAATGTTAATATCTTAACGAGCAATGCTTCTTGCGACTATCTTTTGTTTGTGTGGGAATTTAAAAACAAATCTGTGTTAATTGTCATCATTTATCAGGAGTTCATTTGCATTTGGAAAAAGAGGGTTTTAATTAACAAAAGAGTATATAACTCACCTTGAAATGACATTCAACAGACCATGTCTGTGACGCCGACAATACAGAGAGTGTACAGGACCAGGGTTATTTTCTTACATACTACCTCGATAATTCAATATTTGTACTTAAGAAAATATTTTGCTTTCTATACTTGTGGTTATGAAAGAGATGTATTCACTTATTTTAACCATTTGTAACCTAAACATATTTTGTAATGTTGTCAGACTCCCCCCACACTATGTACAATGTACACTTTCACATTCACTCGTTTGTATACATATACAATGTTTTTATAATACTGGAAGTGTTCGGTGGCTACTTCTAATCATGTTGCCTTTATTTATCGTGGAGGTGAGCAAAGAGTACCAGAGAAAATGCATGATTACAGGAATTCAAGAACAATTAAGTATAAACAAATTGTGTATTGGGTTAGGGAGTTCTATCGTAATTTTAAAAGCTTAATAAATATATAATGAAGTATTACATACATGGTATACATGTATAATAACTAACAACTACAAACACCAATGGCACTTGAAACTTATGTATTTATATACAATGTATTTATATACATATGATTCTTTAGTGATTTTTGACCATTCTTCAATGCTAAATTGTTCCAGTTCATTCAAATTCCAAGGACTTCTCTTGTGCAGAGTCTTCTTCAACTCATACCAAAGATTCTCAATTGGATTTAGATCGGGACTTTGACTAGGCTATTCCAGAACCTTGATTTTATTCTTCTTTAATCATTCTGAAGTAGATTTTGATGTGTGGTTTGGATCGTTGTCGTGTTGGAATGTCCAGTTGCACTTTAAACCAAGTTTTGTAGCAGAGGGTTTTAGATGATTGGCCAATATCTTTTCGTATGCTATGGAAACTATTTTACCATGTAAAATTTCCTATGCCATTAGAGGAAAAACAGCCCCATAGAAGGATATTACCACCTCCATGCTTGACAGTAGGTATGGTGTTCTTTTCTTTGTACCCCTCACCAGACTTTCTTCAAACATAATGACTATCAGCGTGACCAAATAGCTCAATTTTTGTTTCATCACTCCACAAAACCTTGGACCAGAACTCATATCAATCATTCAAACCAGGAGGTCCCCGGTTCAAATCCCACCTCAGCCACTGACTCATTATGTGACCCTGAGCAAGTCACTTAACCTCCTTGTGCTCCATCTTTCGGGTGAGACGTAGTTGTAAGTGACTCTGCAGCTGATGCATAGTTCACACACCCTAGTCTCTGTAAGTCGCCTTGGATAAAGGCGTCTGCTAAATAAACAAATAATAATAATAATAAATGCTGTTTTGCAAATGTTAAGGGATTGTCCTTGTGACGGATTCCTAAGAGTGGCTTTTTCCTTGTCCCGTGGCTATTGAGACCTTCACCATGCAATACTCGACCTATGGCTGAAAAAGAAACCCCAGTCCCACATGCAGCCAATTCACTTTAAATATCTTTGACAGTCAATCTCGAATTGTTATTAACCTTCCTCACAATTCTTCTACTTGTTCTTGGTAAAAGAACCTTCTTTCTTCCAGACCGAGGGAGCATTGTGACAGTACCATAAGTCTGATAGTCACGCGTATGTCAAACAGTATAACAGAGAAAGTGTAGTAATAAAATATGTCTTTAAAAAAATAGTCTCCCGAGGCTGTCATTAGTTTAGACTTGACTGTAGAAAGCGTTCAATAACTCCTTGTTATCGACAGTATTTTGCTGTCGTTCACTCTTATGAATAGCAGGTTGACGCTCAGGACCAATGAAAACTTTATGCTAATGAGGTAATTGTTAACCTTTCTCTCAATTCGTTAAAAACATGCCTTCATAGACGAAAATCGTTGGGGCTTAACGATGCATCTGAATGATCTCTTATGAAGAGCAACTGCTGTTAAATAGGCAACTATGGACGAAATTTGATCATGTACTCCTATTTTCTCATTTCGACAGGTGTTAACCCTTTATGAATAGACCACTTCATTTGAAAATCACTTGCTACTAAAGCTCTCTTTACTATACCACAAGTTCGATACAATAACACTGGTTTTTGAAAATCCTGCCCTATATCTTACTATTGAGTGTTTTACAGTTATTTATGGCATGCAGGATATAAGCAATATTGACTGTGTGTCATATATTTAATGGGGCCTAATAGAAACATAATATCACATCTTTCATGTGAATGTATTTCCATGAAAATGTGTAGCATGGTGTGGAAAACAAGCACATAATAATTTGGTGGTAAATGTTTTTGGTGTGTTTGTGACTCAAAGAAGATGATGGTACTTAAATAATTAGCAAACATTTATAATGAATCCTAATGGAAGATCATATAAGGATGCACAGTTATCCTTTGAATTTGGATTTGCAGTGACTTTTTTAAAGTGCTACTTGAAAGCATATCTGCTAGGTTAGTTTTGTCTCATTAGTAAGGTGGTACTCATTAATAGATGTGCAGCCAAGTGGCTTGCAGAACGTTTGAGAGTCTGGCTGCAGGAGGTTTATGGTGATTACTATGGCATTGTGAATTAGGGTTGCAGTAGTTAGTAGACCCAACCCTACAGCATTTTTTTTATATCAATCAAGTGTTTAGAATAAACAGACTTAAATTGTTATGCGCTAAAATGTCTTACTTCATTCAGTAGGTAGTGCTGCCATGTGTAATCTCTTTATATCTACTAAAGAAGTGAGTAAAATGATCTTTATAGAGAAATGGTCAAATGTTTTCAGATTCTGATAGGGGACACAATGTGATCTTAAAGTAATAGCTAACCAAATAATTTCATAAATCTTTCTTGCTTTGCACTTCCATTAGCTGCATAGTTGGTGTTTTGAAAGAAAGGCTCTCAGTTTGCTTGTCCTGCCTTCCTGGAAGTCTGTTACTGCTTCACTTCCTGGGTCATTTCACTCCTGCAGTCAATAGAGGAATTAGATGCTTGGTCCATATGTCACCTATTTCACATTACAATCTGATTATATTTGATTAAACTACACTATAATAGTGTTCTAAATATATATATATATATATATATATATATATATATATATATATATATATATATATATATATATATAATTTATACTTTTTGCTGTAACTGTAAGAAATTTACAATAAATGAAACTTGTTTTGAGTGCTTCCGCCAAAAAGCCCTGATTTCGAATCTTGACATCTGTGACATCACTAGAGGAAACACTAACCATAAACCATAAACCATAAACATGCATGCATATGTCTGCAAATGCATGCAAACGATCATACATACTGGCCTGTCAAAAATACATTTCACCTCAGATAAGCGCAAGGGAATGCATTGCATTAAAAATAAATATTGTATTGATCACTTCGTACAACACGGAACACGATTTGTAAGACACTGGTACACAAGTTCACAAACACACGCAGACCTTCACAAAGACAGCTGTTCACAAAGACAATCATCAAGGAAGTGACCATTGATTCATTTTCCCCTGACAACAGAGGAACCATTTAGAAACCGCAATACTTTTTTTTTTTTTTTACAAACCTTGATTAAACAATTTGCATTACCGTTTACTTTTATATCAAATATATATTTTTAAATAGCTGCATGTATAAGACACTTTATACAGATTTAAAAATGATTACCAAAGGTTTTTTTTTTTTTCTTACCCTGTGCACTAACTAGTGCTCAATACTACTAGGCTATCTGTAATATACTGATGCGTGGGTTAGTGTAGGGAAATAGGTTCACAGAGACCTTGTTACTGGAACATAACTCAACCCGTTTATTCTGTAGCTTACTTTTTAATGCTTCGCCAAAACAGTGCGCACATCCGGTCATAACCTTAACTTAACGTTGTCCACTTGAGGGCGCTACACAATACGTTACACAATACAACACTATCCACTGCGCATAATCAGTTCTCTGCAAGTGTTGCGTTTGTTTTTTCAGACGTCAGATATTATTATTATCATAATTATTATTATACAATATACTGTTATCAAATAAACTAAGTGGCCCAAAACTACCTAAAGAAAATAAACATGAGCATGGCTTTCATGTTGCTGACTTAATAAAAACAATAATGTCAGAGTACTATAAACCAGTACAAACACATTGCGTGCTCAAGATTTCTGATGCAGAAATCAAAAGAATGAATCCACTCATCCAGCTTTTTTAGGTAAGCTTTCGATTTTCAATTTTATCTTTATGGTAATGTTCATATGCACATTACTGGGTAAGGGCGTCTGCCAAGAAATAATAATAATTACGTGCAGTTCACAAGGAGGTTAGGCCTATTTAATTTCACGAAAACGGGGAAAGCATAAGTGTTTATTTCAAGAATGAAGCTGAAGAGCTATACGTGACCATGCAAGTCATCTCCGGCCTGTAATATAAACAATGCTTTATTATTAAAGTGGATGGGAAACGGTAAACACTATTTGCAACATATAAATGGTACAACAAACCAAATACAGAAATACACTTTTTTATTGCCATAAATGAACTCCTAGCCGAGGTTAACTGTATACAAGAACAACATTCAGAATTGCCGACCTGCAGACAAGGGGGCGTGTCGCTCGCATTCCTCATGCCAGCCAGGTTATTTTCTCATGCTGGAGGTTCAAAACAGTTCAGAATTGGGCCTCAAACCACTTATTCTTCCTCCCCACAATTTCTTTAATTACACACCACACTCCCGCTGTCCTTATTGTAATACAGACTACTCAAAACATCAGAGAAATTTGTAATGATCGCTTTCACAGTCTGAAGCCATGTATATCTCTCCTCTGTTCCTGGTATGTGTTCCCCTAGTGACATCACGCCAACTCCGTGCATCATCGGTGCGTTGTCGGTATTTTCCGGAATTATTGATAGTTTTACGTCTCTTGGTGCCATAAAATTGATCATGGAGATTTAATTTCTTGCTCATTGTGAAAGTAAACCAAGTACGACCCCAAAGCCAAAAAATGATTTTCTATGTGAGATATGGACTGTAATGACAGGAAAGAAGCCAGTGAAGGGGTGGGGACAATATCACCTCCCAAGTAAAATGACCCAGGGAGTATCAGACATGGCTTGGAAACTGAGATTTATTTAAACTAGTGTAGTAGCAGATGTGTTTTAAAATGAACATATATGTTTGCTAAAATATGCTATTATGAGCTGGTTGCAAGGAGTTTACTTTAAATAGTCTTTTGCAAGTCTAAAAGACACCAGCTATTATGCCCCCAAAGGTCTTAACAGGATTAACATAAAATCCTTACAATATGTAAGCAGCTGATATTAGTATTAGACTTTAAACAATATTTATCTCATTATTTTCTATAACCTTTATCTTTTGCTGCAGCATCTAGACAAATGTCAGATAAATTATAATGGACACTCTCCCTCTTCCTGGAACAGGGTTTCCTGTCACTCAGAAACAAAAAACCGAACAAAGAAAAAAAAAAGAATAAAACCAAACTGTAGGAGTAATCTGAGCTCCTAGATGTAAATCGATAAGCGCTGGTGTATAATTTATGTAAAATTTCAAGGCAAGAAACGGCTTTTCTAGGCCTGATGTGGTAAAGTGCTTACAGTCATTTCCTGTGGCGATCTCAAAAGTGTGTCCCGTTTTCTTTCATCTCCTGTCTTGCTGACTCAGTGGAGACTGCTTCTGGAAGCGGCGTTGTGCCTCAGCAGAGTCCCATTTTCCAAATGTTATATTAAACAAATTACAGTATCAGGTGGCTAGTGCAAGAATTGTGGAGTTTAAAAGCATATAATGATAGCTCTCTGGTTGCAGCATATCCACTCTTTCTGGTTATTCACTGCTATTTGGCAATGCCTTCAATTAAAAAGCACATATATTATTACACAGTCCGTATTAGCTCACCTGGCAGTGTGGTGTGCAGGGCGAGTCATAGACTTATGGTTGAAGTTTGAGTAAATGGCGGCACAGAAATGAGCAGTAATGCTGACCATAAAACGGCCCTGATCAGATTGGGATCCTTAAGGAATCGTTTCTAAGTGCAAGTGCAGTCCTTCAGTCTCTAGCACTGTCAATCTATCACATTTCAGTAGCAGTGAATCCATCACAGCGTCAGACCCCCAGATAATGCAGAGGAGTTCTGTCAGCAGCAGAGTTAATCCTTTACCTCTCCTGAGTACCAAATTCATCAACTGGCTGGGTGTACTCCATGGATAAGCACGAGGCTTTAGTCTCTAATGCCCCAGGTCCTTCCTGCAGCTTTCTGCTGGGTTTTCGTACAGTTCAAATAGACCCCACTGTGTTTGAATATGAGATGTGTAGAAAATGTGTCTTGTGTAGAAAATGTGGCACTGCAAGGATGCTGGTAATGTATACTAATAAGGAGCAAAAGCAGTGCAATTGGTAGAATGGTATTGTTAACACAATGGCCACAATTTGAACATAGAGTGCAATGAACACACTCAGATGCATATATACTGTTTTAAGCACCAGTGAAGGTTTATTAAAAGCTTTTTAACAAAACATCAACATCAACACCTAAAACGCTGCCCAGGAATGACAGGCTCCTCACGATGCCTTTTCTTCCCAGGAATGACAGGCTCCTCACGATGCCTTTTCTTCCCAGGAATGACAGGCTCCTCATGATGCCTTTTCTTCCCAGGAATGACAGGCTCCTCACGATGCCTTTTCTTCCCAGGAATGACAGGCTCCTCATGATGCCTTTTCTTCCCAGGAATGACAGGCTCCTCACGATGCCTTTTCTTCCCAGGAATGACAGGCTCCTCACGATGCCTTTTCTTCCCAGGAATGACAGGTTCCTATACGATGCCTTTTCTTCCCAGGAATGACAGGCTCCTCACGATGCCTTTTCTTCCCAGGAATGACAGGCTCCTCACGATGCCTTTTCTTCCCAGGAATGACAGGCTCCTCACGATGCCTTTTCTTCCCAGGAATGACAGGCTCCTCACGATGCCTTTTCTTCCCAGGAATGACAGGCTCCTCACGATGCCTTTTCTTCCCAGGAATGACAGGCTCCTCACGATGCCTTTTCTTCCCAGGAATGACAGGCTCCTCACGATGCCTTTTCTTCCCAGGAATGACAGGTTCCTATACGATGCCTTTTCTTCCCAGGAATGACAAGTTCCTATACAATGCCTTTTCTTCCCAGGAATGACAGGCTCCTCACGATGCCTTTTCTTTGTACCCCTCACCAGACTTTCTTCAAACATAATGACTATCAGCGTGACCAAATAGCTCGATTTTTGTTTCATCACTCCACAAAACCTTGGACAAGAACTCATATGCAATCAGCTCTACTTTCAATACTAAGCTATACTTTCAAGTAGAAGGTGATGGCAGGAGGTGGGTCTCTCCAAAATGGAAAAGCAAGAGAACACTAAAATAGAGCATAAAAACTTTTTTAAGTAAGGTAAAATCATTCATAGGAGACATGTACAACACTATGAAGTTTACACTATGCATCTGGCTGTTTAATAATATAAGATAAAACACACATACCTGCAATAGGATATTAAACAAGTAAGACATTTTTATTTGGAAACGTAGATGATTCTAAGAACATAAAAAAAAAAAAACATTCTTAAAACCACATGCAACGTTGCCCTCTAAATCTACCAACATATTTCAACCGTGCCTCAGCTCTTAGCTAGGTTGGCACTTGCTCTCATAACTTCTCCAGTTCTGTCGCACTGTGCGGCAGGCCAATGTTGATTGCAGAGTCACACAGATGGTGATGACACCCTCAGCTCCCATTTTGGGGTCCCTCCTGGCAGATCAGCTCATTACACCAGATTGCCTTTTAATTTAATTGCCATTTGCACCAACTGGAAAGAAAGGAAAATTAAAATAGGAAATAAAGTGCGGCATAGAAATTTTTATAAGTTTCCTTAATGAAATGTGCAAGTGTGGTCCTCAACTGGTAGCACACGGTGTACAGAGAATAGATTAACAATATATTCATTCATATCATAGTGGTATGTCAAAACATAACAAAACAGAGATTCAGGCCTATGGGAAGAGCATTTACATTACAGCTCAGGGAGCTTGTATAATCCTGTGGCAATTTTGTGATGCAAGCAACCTATTTGGTTTAAGGGGGCCTAAAAAAACTTTTCATTTTAGTGCCCAAATCAAACCACCAAATGGTTGCTAAACTCCAATTTGGTCAATTTACAAAGACACAAAATATTACAAGCATGATATCAAATGTAGCTTTCAAACAAAATAAAAACAAAAACGTATTGACGAATAACATGCTAACCTGTCAGCTGTAAGACTGGTTTCACAAAACTAAATTAGCTCTACATTAACAATAAACTACCTAATATTAATTAAGGCAGTTCAATACGTGCTAATCTACACTTGGAGAACCAGTCGCATACATAAAAACATTTGTGATGGAAGCACACCATCTATGTGAAATGTTTTTAATTTATTGAAAAATGTAGCCAATCCCAAATCATATTAGGTTACCAATGATGTCATCAATGCTGGGGTCATAATTTCTTGGACTATATCACCTATTACATCTCAATAGAATCTGTTAGAAGAAATGCATAGTTGTCTGTGGTGCAGTGTAATTCAAAGTGAATGATTTATTTAAGCAGTAACAGTATAGTCAGCCAGTGAAGTCATAGACGGCCTGTGGCAGGCTGGCTCGCAGTGGTGACGTCACGGACCAAGAAGTGCAGAAACCAAAACAATGGATGGGCGGCACTCAGCGTATTTATTAATAAATCAAATAAACAAAACAAATGATTTTAACAAAACAACAAAACAAATGGGCACGAGGGCCAAACGAATCAGACAGACAAACAAGTAAGTGTCGTGCTGGCTAATCCAGCACGTTTTAGCAATTGTTAATTTCTGTCTCCTCTCTATCTCCCCGTACCTCCTCTCTGCACCCAACAACCAACCCCGCAGCACGGACAGCTGCCGGTTCTTATACTCTGGCCGAGGGGTTAACTAGTTGTTAATTATCTTATTACTCCTTGGCCATAGTCTGCACGCGTTTGGTAAGGATGCATGACTGTCAGCTAGTTAAATAATTAGTAACTGATCAGTCATGCATCCTCACGGGTTTTTTTAAATATAAATAATAAAAGGCGGGCGCTTAACTGCGCCACAAACAAAAATACAAATAATAATAAATAGGGCGGACACTCCCACACATGCCCCTTGTGCGCAGCACACATGGCCTTTTCGGCCACCTCCCCCCTTATTCCCTAAAGTCCCGGCTAGCAGTCCCGGTGCAGGAACAGGGGCAGCAACGGGCCAAAGGTGGTGGCCAGGGTGGGATGTCCTCCTCCCACCCCAACAACTGTAGCGTCCCAGTGGACCACGCACAGGCCGGCTCCTCTGGCCAGAAAAATTTTGGGGGTGGTCTCCAGACCTGCCTCCCCTTCTTCATGGTCGGCAGCTCCCCTCCGTGGGGCTCCAGCCACCCTCTCTCCTGCAGCGAAATTGCTGCGGGGGGAGCTGGTCTCCTGACCTCCCCCCCCTTCTTCATGGCTGGCAGCTGCCCTTCATGGGGCTCCAGCCACAGTATTTCCTGCCGCATGGCAGGACTGGTAGCGACCCCAGGCAAAACAGGACCCTCGAGAGGCGAAGGTAGCAGCTGCAGACCTTCGGCAGGCAACGGCAGCCGCAGCGGACCCTCGGGAGGCGACGCCAGCAGCAGCAGCGGACCCTCGGGAGGCGAACTCGGGAGGGAAGCCCCTGGCCATGGAGGCGGCAGCGGGAGCTCCACTTCTCCCTCGTTCCCTGTAACTGGTGGCTCTCCAGGTGATGCGGAGCAACAGGCAGCCCCAGGCAATGCAGAGCAACAGGCAGCCCCAGGCGATGCGGAGCAACAGGCAGCCCCAGGCGATGCGGAGCAACAGGCATCCTTGGGCGGTGCGAAGCAGGCATCCTTGGGCGGTGCAAGGCAGGTCAGGAGCAGTCCTTCCCATGATGGTGGATGTGGAACCAGCAGGTATTCACCCTCTGCTGGTGGAGGTGGAGATGGAACCAGCAGGTATTCACCCTCTGCTGGTGGAGGTGGGAGGGGCAAGCAGTCCTCCCACGGCAGTTGAGGCGGAACCAGCAGGTATTCACCCTCTGCTGGTGGAGCTGGGAGCGGCAAGCAGTCCTCCCACGGCAGTTGAGGCGGAACCAGCAGGTATTCACCCTCTGCTGGTGGAGGTGGGAGCGGCAAGCAGTCCTCCCACGGCGGTTGAGGCGGAACCAGCAGGTATTCACCCTCTGCTGGTGGAGGTGGGAGCGGCAAGCTGTTCTCCCACGGCGGTTGAGGCGGAACCAGCAGGCATTCACCCTCTGCTGGTGGAGCTGGGAGCGGCAAGCTGTTATCCCATGGTGGTGGAAACAGAGGCAGCTCCTGCTGCTCTGCTCCTGGTGGTGGAAGCGATGGAGGTGGCGGAGACAGAGGCAGCTCCCGCTGCTCTGCTCCTGGTGGTGGAAGCGATGGAGGTGGCGGAGACAGAGGCAGCTCCCGCTGCTCTGCTCCTGGCGGTGGAAGCGGTGGAGGCAGAAGCAGCTCCCGCTGCTCTGCTCCTGGAGGCCTAGGTTCTGGACCTATGGGCCCCCCCCTTCTGGGCGCTGGATGCACGGGCTCCCCCCTTCTGGACGCTGGATGCATGGGCTCCCCCCTTCTGGGCGCTGGATGCACGGGCTCCCCCCTTCTGGGCTGCTCCCACTCAGGAGTAGGACGTTCGGGCTCCTCCCGGTACTGGGAGGGGCAGATAGCCACGGTGTGGCCATACTCTCCACAGCCGGGGCACAATTCCGTCGCGAGGCGCCTTGCAACTGCCTCCCAGGCATCGTCCCAGACCTTCCCTTTTCCCTCTTCCGCTGGCTCTGGATACCTCGGTGAGGCTTCTTCCTCTGGAGACGGCAGTGATGGCTCCTCCCCTTTGGGCGCTGGAGACGGCAGTGGTGGCTCCTCTCCTTCGGGCACTGGAGACGGCAGCGGGGCTTCTCCCTTTTTCCCTGGAGATGGCGGGACCCCACTCATGTCGGCAGCCAGGTAATTGAGCACCCCGGCTGCGATGTCTGGGAGGGACGCTGGGTGGTGTTGCTGTTCCCAGGTTTCCCAGCGCTCCCCATCTCGGGACCACAGGAGGTTGATCACTGCAGGGAGGGCTTCCTCATAATCCCTCCCCGGCTCCACCAGCCAGTCCCAGACTCCCTCGGAGGAGAGTGCACTCGTCCTCTTTGGAGGATGCAGGTCCTCCCTCACCCTTGCTGGATGCTCTGGCTCCTCCTTCTCCTGCCATGGAGGGGGTTGGTCAGGTGCTATGTGCCCAACCTCGCCAATAGCGAAGCACCACGCCTCACCTTTCAAGCAGGTGAGGCAGACGTCCAGCGTGGTCGAGATGCAGTGGGACCTGCGACCGGCCCCACGCTGCTGTTGCTGTTGCTGCTGCTGCTGTTGTTGCTGCTTCCTCTGCCCGCTTCTTCCCATCTTATTCCTTATTTTATTTATTTTATTTTACCCAAAATTCACTTTTTGAAAAAAACAAAAAAAAAACGTCCTTTTCCTGGTCCGGCTCCTGGAGGCGTTGTTTATCCCACTCTGACACCATATGTGGCAGGCTGGCTCGCAGTGGTGACGTCACGGACCAGGAAGTACAGAAACCAAAACAATGGATGGGCGGGTGAAGCTGAGTGCAACGGCACTCAGTGTATTTATTAATAAATCAAATAAACAAAACAAATGATTTTAACAAAACAACAAAACAAATGGGCACAAGGGCCAAACGAATCAGACAGACAAACAAGTAAGTGTTGTGCTGGCTAATCCAGCACGTTTTAGCAATTGTTAATTTCTGTCTCCTCTCTATCTCCCCGTACCTCCTCTCTGCACCCAACAACCAACCCCGCAGCACGGACAGCTGCCGGTTCTTATACTCTGGCCGTGGGGTTAACTAGTTGTTAATTATCTTATTACCCCTCGGCCACAGTCTGCACGCATTTGGTAAGAATGCATGACTGTCAGCTAGTTAAATAATCAGTAGCTGATCAGTCATGCATCCTCACGGGGTTTTTTAAATATAAATAATAAAAGACGCGGCGCTTTTAACTGCGCCGCAAACAAAAATACAAATAATAATAAATAGGGGCGGGACACTCCGCCACAAGCCCTATTCACAAAGCTTTCAGGACTGTTTTAACAAATGTTCTGTTTAATCTTAAAGCCCATTTGGATTCACTCAAATCAAGCTTGCAGTTCATTACAAAAAAATTTATAAATACTTTATAAATACTTAAAAAAAAAGTCCTTAAAGATTTGTGAATAGACTATCTGAAACCACAGGTTGCCAACACATATACTTATGTAAATATATAATGTAAACACATTCCTGGTTGATTGACATGTATTAAGCTACAATTGATAAAGTATAAAAGTATAACGTTGATACATATTTTGTACCTTTTATATATTACCATTTCAGATGCCTGAATACTGTAGGTGGTTTGCTTTAATCACAAAATTCCCACATTACATTTTATTATGACATATGACACATATTGCAGACTGTTTAGAAGAAGACCTGATAAAAGCCATAACTATAATAAAGCAAATCCAGTAAATGCAAAGAAGTGGTAGTACCAGCACTCTGTAAAAAGCCTAGGTATAGTATGACAGAGGTAATGCATTCACTGTGAATAGGAACGCTAAAGTATAGCTAAGGTAATGCATTTGTCACAATAGGATACCTCAGTATATCATTACAGCCCCTAGTGTGGGCAGCAGTATGATGCAGTCACTCTGTGAATTTATGCCTGGTCATAGCAGCTACAATATGAAAAGGGAAATACATTTACTCTTAATATGATAGTTGTAGTGTTGTGCATAGTTACGAGGGTTGCAGCCAAGCTGGGAAATAAGGACCTTTGGAAATGAAAGGAACTGATTCCTCATTGTTTAGAGTTGTGGAAAATCTTTATGTAATGTAAGCACTCTTGGTTTTTAAAGTTTCGGAACCTGCCTCAGTTATCTCTCATCTCTGAATAAGTTATATAGAAAAATTGTAGAGTGGCTGGAAGAATAATAGATGGGAGGCATGTCAGCCCAAAAAGACAGCGCAGTATTTTTCCTTTCTGACTGGAGACAGAGGAAAATGTTGTTGTGAATCTGAAGCCAGGGGCTGAAGATGACATTTTCCAGCATGCACTGTGCTGTGCGATTGAGACTGGCAACACCTGTGCTAATTGAGGTTACTGGGTCTAAAGTGATCATTAGTAGGATTACCAGGTGTACATAAGCTCTCCTTTGTTCCCAATCAGGTGGGGTGCTGTGGTCGGAAGGAGGTAAAAACTTTAAAATAAAAGAAAGTATTGTGTGGGGGAGGAAAGATTGGTTTTGGACCGGCAACCAGATTAGCTGCCTGATCTTGTTAACGAGGTAACCAGAAGGAAAAGTGAGATAGTGTCCTGGACGGAGTTAACATTTTTGTTTTGTGTATCCTTTTGTTTTGCAAGTCAAAAAATGAAACATACATGTACCAACCTGTTTCATGAAAAACACAGTTTAAGTTGCATTTCTTTATTCATTGAGAACTGTATTAGAAGAATCCTGAAAAAGTGACTGAAGTCAAAGAACAGGGGAACGGTTTGTCACAATAAGTTGGCTCTTTGAGCAAAAACTATATATATATATATATATATATATATATATATATATATATATATATATATATATATATATATATATATATATATATATATACAGTACTGTGCAAAAGTTTTAGGCAGGTGTGAAAAATGCTGTAAAGTAAGAATGCTTTCAAAAATAGACATGTTAATAGTTTATATTTATCAATTAACTAAATGCAAAGTGAGTGAACAGAAGAAAAATCTACATCAAATCAATATTTGGTGTGACCACCCTTTGCCTTCAAAACAGCATCAATTCTTCTAGGTACACTTGCACACAGTTTTTGAAGGAACTCGGCAGGTAGGTTGCCCCAAACATCTTGGAGAACTAACCACAGTTCTTCTGTGGATTTAGGCAGCCTCAGTTGCTTCTCTCTCTTCATGTAATCCCAGACAGACTCGATGATGTTGAGATCAGGGCTCTGTGGGGGCCATACCATCACTTCCAGGACTCCTTGTTCTTCTTTACGCTGAAGATAGTTCTTAATGACTTTCGCTGTATGTTTGGGGTCATTGTCATGCTGCAGAATAAATTTGGGGCCAATCAGATGCCTCCCTGATGGTATTGCATGATGGATAAGTATCTGCCTGTACTTCTCAGCATTGAGGAGACCATTAATTCTTACCAAATCCCCAACTCCATTTGCAGAAATGCAGCCCCAAACTTGCAAGGAACCTCCACCATGCTTCACTGTTGCCTGCAGACACTCATTCGTGTACCACTCTCCAGCCCTTCGGCGAACAAACTGCCTTCTGCTACAGCCAAATATTTCAAATTTTGACTCATCAGTCCAGAGCACCTGCTGCCATTTTTCTGCACCCCAGTTCCTGTGTTTTCGTGCATAGTTGAGTCGCTTGGCCTTGTTTCCACGTCCAGAGGTATGGCTTTTGGCCTAAGTCTTCCATGAAGGCCACTTCTGACCAGACTTCTCCGACAGTAGATGGGTGTACCAGGGTCCCACTGTTTTCTGCCAATTCTGAGCTGATGGCACTGCTGGACATCTTCCGATTGCGAAGGGAAGTAAGCATGATGTGTCTTTCATCTGCTGCAGTAAGTTTCCTTGGCCGACCACTGCTTCTGGGGTCCTCAACGCTGCCCGTTTCTTTGTGCTTCTTCAAAAGAGCTTGGACAGCACATCTGGAAACCCCTGTCTGCCTTGAAATTTCTGCCTGGGAGAGACCTTGCTGATGCAGCATAACTACCTTGTGTCTTGTTGCTGTGCTCAGTCTTGCCATGGTGTATGACTTTTGACAGTAAACTGTCTTCAGCAACCTCACCTTGTTAGCTGAGTTTGGCTGTTCCTCACCCAGTTTTATTCCTCCTACACAGCTGTTTCTGTTTCAGTTAATGATTGTGTTTCAACCTACATATTGAATAGATGATCATTAGCACCTGTTTGGTATAATTGTTTAATCATACATCTGACTATATGCCTACAAAATCCCTGACTTTGTGCAAGTGTACCTAGAAGAATTGATGCTGTTTTGAAGGCAAAGGGTGGTCACACCAAATATGGATTTGATTTAGATTTTTCTTCTGTTCACTCACTTTGCATTTAGTTAATTGATAAATATAATCTATTAACATGTCTATTTTTGAAAGCATTCTTACTTTACAGCATTTTTTCACACCTGCCTAAAACTTTTGCACAGTACTGTATATATATACAGATAGTGGACAAAAAAATGGAAACACCTTGGTAAATGAGGGACACTAAATATATTGAAAGCAAGGGCTTCCACACAGGTGTGGCTCATGCATTAATTAAGCAAATAACATACCAGCATGCTTAGGGTCATGTATAAAAATGCTGGACAGGCCTGGTTGCCTATAATTATGGCTAGCATGGCTGCAAGAGGAGACCTCAGTGACTTTGAAAGAGGGGTGATTGTTGGGGCAGGAGCTTTGGATCGTTTGGCAGGAGCTTCAGTGACCAAGACAGCTCAACTTGCTGATGTTTCATGAGCAAAGGTGTCTAAGGTGATGTCGGCATGGAACTCTGAGGGAAAGACATCATCAGCAAAGGGCAATAGTGGGCAGAAGCACATACTCCAGGATCGTGATATCCATGCATTCATTTGATGTGCAAGGCAAAACATATATATATATATATATATATATATATATATATATATATATATATATATATATATATATATATATATATATATATATATATATATATATATATGTATGTAGTATGTATAAGCAGACCAGAACACACTTTGTTTAGCCATAGAAATAGATTCAGGAGACAAGACATTGTTATGGCAAAAAGGAAGATGAACTGGTATTTTTAGGAGAGAATAATAATTGATAATAAATAACAAATGCATACTAGCTTTTTAAATATTACTCATTACTTTAGAGAGTGATCCTTCAGGACAGTTATGTAGAGTTGAAAGGCAGTTGAAGCTTAGAAATGAGTTTTTCTCCAGGCTAAGTTCTGATCCAGGCATGACAGGTACTGTTGAGATTTAAACTTACAGCCCTCCAGCTCAGCGCATTATGTTGGGTATGATTGAGTAAGTGGAGAGTGCTTCAATTATAAACAGCTCTCCTTAATCCACCCTAATGTACGTAATGGCCTTCTTTATTAAAGTATAATCAGAGCATTCAGCGTTCAGGGAGTTAGATAATCTTTCTATGCACATTATTAAGAGTACCAGCTCTGTTGAGCTTGTGTACAATATGTCAGTGTTGTGGGGGGAGTCATTTGCCATTCATTCATCCATTATTCCTTATCTTTCAGAGGGACTAATGCTGTGAAGTACCTGCCCTGTGCCCTGACAGATAGATAGACTGAGTGATTCAATCTTCAGTGCCATTATTCCATCACTTTTTACAGGCACTAAATACAATATGCGGCACAGACACACAGACAGACAGACTGACAGATGTCGCTGTTCCCAGAACTCTCAGTTACATATCTTCTACAACTTTATTAGCAGAAAAATAATAGCATGATGTCTGTGATAAGACTAAGGCATCAAGTTTATGAAAACCAAATAAATAAACAAAGATATATATCTTTTATACACAGTTTGACAACAGAGTCTGAAACCCAGAGGCAAAGTGAAATCTTCTCAGGAGTAGCTTCTTTTCTGTCTCTATATCACATAATTTGGAAAAACGTGGACAATTTAATTTTCTTACGTTTTATACACATTTGGAGCAAGGACCTGTGTGTCGTTCATCATCTCTTTATTCTTGCTGGAGGGTGGAGAGGGCTTTAATATTCCTGTTATTTTGATTAATATGATCTCCCACATGGGATTAGTGTTTGTCGCAGAAGCAGTCGCCTTCAGCACTTTTCTTGTGCACGACTGTGCTGCTCGGGGAGACGGCACCTCCTGTTCTTACCTCTCTTTCCAAATGGCTGTGACAAATCGCTTGCCTTGGAAAGGATCGGGGAGGCGGGAGCGAAGGGAGTTCGGGGATTTCCAATTAGGTCCATTTACTGACAGTACACAAATCACCTAGCCCTGGCCGGTCTGGCTGGAGCTACTGTAAAAAAAAAACAAAAAAAAAAACATAAGGGAGCTGGACGCATTTTTGAGGGCTTATATGATATTTGTCATGGCTTGTTCTCATTATTTAACCAGAATCAACCTCAGGTCACATGTGGAATTAGTTGGGTGGTCTCAACAGTTGACTTAGCATAACTGGCTGATTCTACTTGAGAAGGGCTTTGGACTGAAGGAGTGGTTCAGGTCTGATTCACTCATAGAGCTACTGTATGAGGGCCACTGTCATTGTCACTCACCTTTTAATGAGCCCTAAATTCTAAACATCCAATAAAAAATACATACATAAAGAACATCAAAGGTCTGCAGTGTCTGTTACTTTGAAAGTGGTATGTATAGTAAATGTATAGTGTCCAATCTTTAACAATAGCCAGGAGCCCTGTTTTGGGTTTTAGGAGGTGTTTTCATTTAATCGTCCAGTTCTTAACTGTGGGGTTTGTAAATCTGAGTTTCCACTGTACATACATAAATCAATAACAAGAGAGAGAAAGAGAGAATATGTTTTTTAGATGTGAAGTGGAAAGGGCTGAGAAAGTTAATTTTCTTCAGTGATAGCAAGACAATCCTAAATCGCCCTTTGAAAAGCCTTTTTTTCCCCCTGCAAGAATAAACAGCTATGCCAGAGAGGAAAAACCTCAAGGGAGACGATTGCATCTCGGAAAGATGTTTTCCACCGGCTTACTTGAATGTATTACTCTATTCATTTTATTATGTAAACAAAATAATACTGTGCTTATCTGTGCCCAACTTTTCAGCAGGAGTCGATGCTTCTGTTGTCAGGCAAATTACAGAAGAGCTATATTGATGTCAGGACCTCTCTTATTGACATATGCACTTGCACGTATATCATTCGACAACTTCATTTGAAGCATACGTTTGTTGTTGAAGTTTTGTGGGATGGAGATATCATGCACAGTATCTTCACGATGGAGCTACCGAAGCCTCAGCATGATGTGTGTGGGTGATGTGTTATTTGGAGCTATTGATAACCTGGGCTAATAGCATTCACTTATAACGTGGAGCGGGTGTAGCCAGTAATTCATGCAGTGTGGAGGGGAGGGTGTTTTGCTGTTAATATTTAGTCATACATTTAGTCAACCTAGTCATACTCCTCTTATCAGGTCACTATAAGGGTGTGTGGGGGCAATGTGTTATACAAAGGTTATAAAATCCATCTTACACTTTATTAAAGTAAAGAAATATCTCAAGAGTTATAAACCCTGTTGTTCACAAAATTACCTTAAAGAACACATTACCTTATATACCACCCATCAGTAAATATATTAGAAACAGTCTGCTCATATAGAGCTGAAAGGATGTTTATACATTACTATTGATACTTCTGTTAAACAGGCATATTTCATTCATATTTAATTACGTTTAAAGTGGATGTAGCTTACAAATTACTTTCGTAAATCTTATGTGCAGTTTCAAAAGAAAAATAATATCGCAAACTTGTATTTTTTGTTTTAAAACATGATATCTGGTACTACACAAAATAAAAGACAGTTCCCTTGCAGGAAATCTTGCACTTCCTGGGTCATTTCACCTAAGCAGTTCTGGGTCTAGCATCTTACTGGCTGCAAAGCATGCCACTCATTAGGGGAAGCCACTGGTTGATTGCTAATAGGAAATGTGGCACTGAAATGACCAGGAAAGTGCAAGGTGATCTGAGAGCAATGCTTGCAAAGAGAGATTTATTTAACCTAGGCTGGGACCAAATCAAAGTGTTTTCTTTTTTGTAAGTATCTTATTTCTTCTACTCATAAAAAGAAAACGCTATTAAATACAGTTTTGTTAAGTGTGATTAGCGGGTTGTCAAAGTTTTGATTTGGTCCCAGCCCTACTATCCAAATATAGCTTTCTTTCAAAAGTACACATTTGAGATCTATATAGTGAATGAATGTGCATGTTGTGAAAATGTATGGCATTATGTTGTTAGCTTCAATAACTTTTATTACAAGTACTGTATTCTAGTGTTGCCATTTCAACAAATGTTTGCTTGAATATTTATCACCTCTCCACCCGATTAGACACATTTTCACTGCCCCACTTTTTAATTTCTTCATATTTTTAAATCAACATTCCTTCATGTTGTCTCTTTTCATTTAAAACTCTACATAACACATGCTGTGACAACCTGCATTATTGAAACTATGAGAGTTGTAAATGACGGAGATGTATTCTCTTAACGGTGCTGTGGCAGGGCAGAAGCCCTGAATGTGTAAATATGGAAGTGTGTGTTAGATATGGCAGGGCTGGAAATTAAGATTCCAGCCCTGGTTGTCTTGGGTGTGTTTGTGGTGGTGGTTGGCAGGAATAGGGTTAATTCCTATCCCTGCCAAATACATATGCAGAATGTAGCCAGGTGTTGATTGAATTATTAGTTCTCAATCAGCCCTGGCCACATGGTATATAAGGGAGCTACACAGCTCGATTGGAGAGTGCCTGCGAGAGAGACACATGCTCCTGAAATGTTTGTTTAAAAATCTCACTGTGATAGCACTGCTTGGTTGAGGGTTCTTTTGTTTTTCATTTTGTGGTACGTGATTGTTTTTGTTAAACCTTTTTACTTTGTGTTTATTAAAAATGCGCGGCAGCACTTAAACTGCAGTTTTACTGTCTCCGAGTCTCTGTCCACCCAGCCATCCTGTCACAGCTTGAATACAGGGGGGTTATTTAGCAGAAATTAACTTGTTAATATTTAAATTAAACAGACAAAAGACATTGACAATAACTTTCAGTTGAAAAGTATTATGATTTTTTTTTAATACTGCTGTGTATTGTATGATTGCGTGTTTAAAGTTTTGAATGACAATACATGAAAATCATTTTTTCACATTCAACTAAATTGCATGTTCGTATGTAAAATGAAATGCCTAGAGTCTCTGAAATGATGTTAACATCTTCTGTTAGAAAGATTGAAATCAGAAATGTCATTTATATTTGGTGGGTTTAATGAATGGTTTCAATTAAAAGCACACATCAGTGCTGCTTTTAATTCCATCAATTTGACCTGGGGGCCTTTTTTTTACTGTAGGTTTAAAAGAAACAGGCATTATTGAAAAAAAAAGCTTCTTGTTAGGATAGACAGCTGCTCTGAATAGTGAACGATCTCAGTAATGGCCATTAAACAAGACAAGAAGGGAGAACTTACATGTAATAACATGGTAATAATTGGGTAACTACCATGACAACTACTGGTGGAATAAGTATGTTGTTTCCTGGAAAGGACCTGTGTCACCATGTAATTACATCAGCAAGCAAAATGTAATTGCACAGTAATTCCAAGTAAGAGCCAGGCTCATTGTACAACCCACTTATTACAATGTAATAACATGGCTAGTCATGCTCTGTAATCGAATCTGCTATCAAGCATAGCTGTGGGAGTATATTCATTGGAAAATGCAGCCTAGGCCGACTTGTTTAATTACTTAACTGGGCAGGCTTTTGTCATATGCGTATTGTTATAAAAAAAATATGAGGAAGTGCATATTGAACATATACAATATAAGAGTCAAGTACTGTAAATGGCATTGAAATAGACATATTTCACACTTCAGAAAGGTCTTCGGGGTCTTATTCACTGCAAGACAAGGAAACATATATCAGGGTTTTGTTAGACCCCTTTGAATAATGCATCCAATTCTGGTCATCTTATATAATTCAAATAATGTTCTCTTAAGGACATACAGAAAATGGCAGCTACTGTAGGCTTGTCAAAGGGCTAAATTGCCTGTTAGGGAAGCTTATATGCAGATCCACAGCCATTTAACTTTTGTCGTTTATAGATCATAAAGACCTAATGCTTTAAGATACTGGACTCATATGTACAAAACTGTATTCTATGATTTTCTAAGTCACATTCTATTATGGACATCATCAAAAATGAACCCCTTTGTTGTTGCATTAGCATTATCAAAGGATCATGTCTCAGACAATTTGAGGTACTTTCTTCATATGTGGAGTTACAAAAACACTGTATGTTTGCTATTCTTTGCAGGTTATTGGTGTTCTCAAATACAAATGATCTATTGTGTGGCCACATTTGTTTTAACCTGGACACATTTGTTTAGAAACTGTTTCAATACTTACTTCCTTATAGTTTTTCTACTTTACAATTACTACATTTTCCAAATATCTATTTTCCTTTGCATGTTTACATCTACAGTTTTGGGTGCAAAAGGCTCACGTAAAGATGAAAATCCAGCTTCTTTATACCCAAACTACCCTCTGGTAGCTAAGCAATGCATCAGAGGGCATCTGTCAGACATTTTTCCTTTGCATATCATCCTCCATGTGCCGCCAGTTTTTGTGATGCTACAACCATCTTGTGCAAGTTATGAATCACCCTGTGAAGGATAAATATGGACTGCAGTGAAGTACAATAAATTGCATCCAGGGGTTCTGTGACTTCATAAACCACGAGAGTGAAAGCTCAAGAAAATACCCTATTTATCAGCTTGTAATTTAGCAGCTCATATGTTACATGGAGTTTATTTAAGTATGGGCAAGTGCTATATTAAGATCAGTATAATTTCAACATTAATGAAGTCAAATTTAACTTTTTTTTTTGTATGTGTTTAAATTTATAATAATAGCTTCTTAGGCTTGATTGTCAGTGGGGTGTTGAAAACGGGCCTTGTTGAAGATTTTTGAGGCTGAAACCCATTAAAAGGACCTTAGGCTATCTTTAGAGAAGGTTTGAAGTTGAATTGAACGGTTTTGCATTCTTGCAATATGACTTTCTGACAGAACTATGCAATGGACCAACATGCCATTATAGATACTAGTACTTAAATGTTGACAACCCTCTAGGCCAAGCATCACAGAGTGTCTCTGTCATGGAAATTTTTGTCTTTGAATATCCTCCAGTTCTCACAATGCTCAAACAATGTTGTGCAAATTATGAATCCCCTAAAAAAAACAACAATACACTTTCATGAAATGGTAATGATGTCCCGCTGTTCTTCAACAGGCATATCTTGTTTAAACATTTCACAATTCCTGGCATAGGGACAGACTGCCCCCACCCTTTCCGATAAGCAAGCTGCCAAATGTGAATACCTTCAGTAAGAAAATTAAGACAAATGTGGCTGTGCTGTTTAATGCATAATTGAGCCTGCCAAACAAAAGCCCTCGGACAATAAAAAAACTATTTAAGTTTGCTGTATGTTCCTGGTTTATTAATTCATTGTGCTTGCTGCAGTGTTTGAAGGCGTCTCGAATGGAAGGCAGTGAGGCATTAAAGACTTTTAAAATATTGGTTCTGTTCCAATAGCCTTCATTAGCCCTAACTAATATTCTACACTGCATGCTCTTGATTCTATTAGTGTCCATTTCTGATCTAGTGAACAGCCAAATTAGAACAGCAGAAAAGTGGCCCAGCGGTTAGACCAAATGCATTAGAAGTCAGGCAACACAGTTTCAAATATGAATGCTAGTTGCATTCACTGTATATTGATGTGATATACCTACACCAGTCTGTCCGGCTGGGTCACCAATGGCAGAGTTCAGTGATACAGTGGGGAGGGTTAAAAACAACTACAATTAAAGTTAGACCTCCAAGCTACCTGTTCTACCATAGCAATACTGTAGGACTATAATACCTGACAAACATGGATTTCACAGTATGTTTACCTGTATGTACACTGTACTTATATGCAATACAATTTGGATTTATTATAATTCTGTGTCGTGTTCTCTGTTACACCCACATTGAAGCAAAATAAATACATGAAAATATGATTGAATTTGGTAGTTTCCAACTATGTGAGTTCATGCTTCAATATAAGACTACTTAGTTGACTTTTTTTTAAGTTTATTCAACACCAGATGATGTGCAGCATGAAGAGCAGATATGGTGCATTTGAATGAGAAATGTAAACTCTGGCTTTCCCCAAACTAAAATGTGACTTTACAAAGTGAAACTGTATTTTTCAGACCTGAAATTTAGCATGTTTGGTCGCTAGATTTTAGGATTGAAAATGACGTGGTTGAACGATACTACTACATTAATGGAAGACAATTCCAGTTCAAATGTTATACATACTTTTTTTAATTAAATTTTTTGCAGATTGACTGTCACAGCCTGCAGGTTTTAATGTCAGTTTCTGGGTCTGACCCGCAAAATGCGGGTCACTTCGGTGGTCTGAATCGATAATTTATGCGTCAATATGGGTGATAATGAAGATCAGGAGGCGAGACCTGGTGATGATGTTGACAGAGGAAATGTTGGAGGGGATGATCTTGTTTATCTTGTCTAAGGTGACGTATTCTGCCTTTCTCACTATATCGGCCGCTGCATATATGTGAATGCTCATGAGATAATCAAACAGTTCTCCCTGAAGCACACTCGTTTGATCGGTGGTGGCCATGTTGTGAGCCGTGATGCGCATGCCATGTCTGAGTGGAAATGAACGGTTTGAGGTAATTACAAGTTCTCGTGAAATTTGAAAAGCAGGGTACATTTGTAACATGCCGAGGTACCAAACATTAGCATTGTCTTAACCAGTGTACACGTCGATATATCAAAATATACCCAGGGTAGATTTTAATAGTACCTTGGTCGACAAAGACCCAATCTGCACATCAAAACCACTTTTCTTTTGTTATAGACATCACTCTTGCCAGTTGCTCCCACATGGCAGCTCTGCATGTATTTGCTGTACACTATTTGGTAGGCCTGGATATGATCCATTCATAACATTGTCCTGTTATTAAGAAAAGAATGTTGCAGTGTCAGTATTGAGCAGGTGATGCATTTTCTACCATGGTTGTCTTCTAGGATTCAACAATTGAGTTTTTGTATACAACATACAATATGAAAAGATTACATTATCAGCAGATGAGCAATGTTTTTATTTATTTTATTTTTTTTTATCAAGATTTCAAAAACAATGGAGGTAATGTATAAAACTTACCTTGTATATTATATCTATTTAAACTACAAAACCAGGGATATCTTCATTTTACCTTAACTGCTCTGCAGGTAAAATAGAAAATATTGTGTCATCAGCTAATGCACCAAATGTGGCAATTGCTATGTTTCCATTAAAATGTCAAAGCAAATAAATAAATGCATCAATAAATAAATCAGCAAAAGTAATGTGTTTCCATTAAAATCCATTTCGGTTGAAAAAACTGTCCAGCATGCTGACTGCACCCATATGAAAGAGCCTCAGGCTGTGCTTGTAGTTCTCATTGCTTCCCTGCCGCTTGTTCAGAATCTTGTTATTAGTTTAATGAGTAAGAATAATTAATATTGTAATACACTGTTGTTTTATTTGATGGCGCTGGAATAAACAATTCAAAAGCTAAATATGTATGCACTGTTGTGGCAGGGTGAAAGACCTAATATGTAAAAATGTGTTGATGTTGGGAATATAGGGTTGGCAGGGAGGAAGTTTAAAATCCTCTTTCCCATACAATATGTGAGAATGTGGCTGGAGCCTTAATTGAATGATCTATCCAAATGAAGGCTCCAGCCAAATGGTATTTAAGGAGAAGGAAATCCTGCGTTTGGGTTTGGTGTGGAGGTGAATGTAACCCGTGCTGTGCTGTGCTGTGCTGAGCTGTGCTGAGCTGTGCTGAGCTGGGGATACTCTGTGTATTGGTCAGTGAAGGCTAATGCCCAGCCTGACATCAGTGTGTGTACAGTAGTGTTTTGTTTAAACCTTTTATTTTGGCCACCGCGCCTCTTTGTTTTGTTCCTGTTTGGGTATTTTTGTTGATTTAAACTGTAGCTTCCAATCCTCTGAGTCGTATTATTGACAGTGTCCTGTTACAGCTGCATTTAAAAAAAGCTTACGACTAAATTTTTGCTAATGATCAATGTTCTTTTATTAATATTATAATATATATATAATGGATATAGCTTGAAACAGTGGTTGTGGTGTGCTGCTGCAGTTCCTCTTCAGTACACAACTGTGCCTTGCTCTTACATGGAGCTCAAACTAGAAATCAGAGCATGTAAGGGCAGGTTTGTGGCATCGGAACATGTATATGCTTTCTATGTGAATATACCGTTTTCTATTGATGTTGTGTACATTAAGGTACCTTGATTTGCATAATGTAGCGAATCATGAAGTGGCTTGTTAGGCATTATTACATGACGAGTGGAATCTCTTTGCCATTCATTTATTTTCTTAGCATTACACATCTGTATGTCCTGCATTATACATACAGCCTTTGGTTTTTCCAGTTCCCCGCTCAAGGCAGTGTGATTATAACATCATATTTTGACCTTACTAAGTTAACTAATGACTCATCATTACAACAACGTAGAAAATAGGGCCCATTGTCCTCTTTTCCTATACAAGGATGTTACAAAGGCTTTCAGAGACTGCATTGCATAGCAACCCATCACTGAGTTGAAGTCAAACTCTGTGTGGAAGCAACACTAAACTGAATGTTTTAATAAAAAACAGAAAGACTTATCATAACAATTATAACCCTTATAAAAGTTTACCATAGTAAAAACATAGCAGAGTGTAATAAGGCTTAGGTAAGCATTGTAAAGCCCAGGGGTAGGGTCAAATATGATAAAAAACAGGACAAGCTCAATTCTAGACACTCCCCATTTGCAGTCACACAGAAGGAAATGATCTTACATTACATCATTTTTAATCAGTCAGAATGCTCTGCTAGGGACACTTTAAACACTGTTTGTAATATATTCCGTTATTACATTTGAAATTATATTTCTAAATGTTTTCAAAATGTTAATATGATTCTGAAATTATAGCTGCGGTGGGTTAAGGTTAATATCCTGTCTTCCCTTTTAAAATTTAACATTTGAAAAAAGCAACAGAAATAAGCATACTTGGAATATCTCTCTGTGTGAAAAAAACATTGCTCAGTTCTTGTGTTTTCCTGTTTTTCTATGTGCACTAAATTCTGTTTATATTGGCAACATCTCAAAATTGAAGTGGTATTGTATACAAGCCCACTGTATATTTGACTTTGATTGGCAGTGTATAGAGACAAGACTGTAATCATGACAAGGGCACCACTGTCTCATTTAAAGCAGAAAGCTATATGCAAATATAAAAGTCAAGACATTTTAAAATAAACTCAGGAACAATTAGAAGAGGGAGAATACATTTCATTTAAAGACAGTCGTCCTGTCACAGTGGCAAACAAAATGTAATGATACAAAACTGGAAACATGCCAGTAATAAAAATGTAAGATTGCAATACCAGATGAAGTGTAATGAACTAGATAAAAAAAAAAAAAAAACATCTTGGGGTCTTAGCAGCATTGTTGCTGTCAGCAAGCAATGTGGAGAATCACTTAAAAAGGCAAACAGAATACTTGGCTATTGATGACTATATTTATGTCTGGTCTACACATTACAAAAGGTAAATACAAAAGCAGCCAGACTAATTAGAATACGTTATGGAAATCTCATATATATATATATATATATATATATATATATATATATATATATATATATATATATATATATATATATATATATATATATATATATATATATATATATATATATGTTCAATGTAAAAACTAAATCTACTGTAAATTAAAATGTGTTTCTGTGTGCTTTTCTATAATTGTTAAACTCACATCTACAATATGTACTATACATTAACCTTGGTTTCTTTTCTGTAACTGAGAGCAGCCTGTACCACTCAGTGTTAATAGTTTACATGTCTAAAAATACCAAAATGCAGTACCTCTGCCCCTGTCTGATAATGAAATATAATTAAAGTCCACGATCTGCCAATGAACTGCCTATATCTGTGCCGAAATTGAAAACTCATTTGAAGTCAATCTGCTTTTCTTTTTTTTTTTTGCCACCAAGCGCCACTTCCCTAGAACTCATTAATTACTCAATGAGATTAAAGCTTCTGCCAAAATCCCGGCGTTCAAATCTTCACTTGCAATTTATTTGAAATGCCACTGCAGGTCCTGAAGAGCAGTGTTGCACATTATTCAGTAACAATTGTGTTTTTGCAAATTAATTTCTATGACTGAGGAGTAAATTGGATATACAGATGTATTTCTGTAGACTCTTGTTAATTCCTGATGAATTTAGTACATTTTAAAGATTTTTAGAGTAGACTGACAGGAGTGAATATTGAAGCCTTCTTGAACATACAAATATAATAGTGGAAGCACTGCTACTACACTGAAAACGGATCATACCACAAACCAGGTCTTACCCATCTGTTTGGTGTCAGTCTCATAAACATGAGCAAAAAAACAATAAGCCAGTGAGGTCCTAACAGTTACACTCTGGTATACACCGAATCACAAAATCTAAAGGAATCAGCATCACAACAGAAGTTTCAAGTTTTTGCATTTCTGAGCTTTTTAAGTGGAAGCTAAACATATTCAAGCAGTGCTGTTCAGCTTGTCCCATGCTGTGCATCTGATTTCTGTGGTACTGCATATCTAATAGAAGTGCGTATAATGGCAGCAGTGTGGAGTAAGGGCAGCAGTGTGGAGTAGTGGTTAGGGCTCTGGACTCTTGACTGGAGGGTTGTGGGTTCAATCCCAGGTGGGGGACACTGCTGTTGTACCCTTGAGCAAGGTACCTTACCTAGATTGCTCTAGTGAAAACCCAACTGTATAAATGGGTAATTGTATGTAAAAATAATGTGATATCTGTATAATGTAAAATAATGTATAATGTGATATCTTGTAACAATTGTAAGTTGCCCTGGATAAGGATGTCTGCTAATAAATAAATAATAATAAGGCAGTTCCAAAAGGGTGTTCAAAACCACTGATATATAGCAAGGTAATTGACACTCCACAGGTCAACCTCTGAGTATTCATTTGGCAGGAATTCCAGTCAGGTGCATTGTGGACTCTGTAGTTTCATAACAGGAGCTGGCACACACGTATTTGTGAGAAAAAAAGGAAGCTGTTAATAATGAACCAGATTGCCACTGAGTCAGTATGCAGCTGCACCCAGTTACAAAAATTTCAAGAACTGCTGGTCCAGGTGTTAAAGCAAAGCTACAATCTTCCCTAGAAGAAACATTCATCCTTTTAAAAATAATAATTCAGTAAGCAGGCAATCATATCATGGACATTTCTATTGACTAGGTTGTGATTTACAATACTGTGAGTATTGAATATTTTGCTTGCCAGTAAGCATTGCAGTTTCACAACGCTAATAGATCTAGGATATTGCCACCATAACGTTTCTGAGATATACTGTATATTTTGCAGCACATTGAGCATAATAAAAATAATGTAAATTAAAGTACTGGACAATCTCATGATGGACACTGGATAAATCCAATGCTATCTTTGGACAGTTTGTTTTCATACAAAGATAGCCTTGAATATTTAGTGATCCAATGCTGATATTTGTCAAAGTTTACTGTCAATTCAGCACTGGACAGCTCCTCATATAAAGTTGAAATTTAAAACTATGTGATATTTGGACTACAACAGCTTTTTATTGCTTCATTTATAAATATTTGTGTCTTCTGGTCTTGTGATTTTTAATCCCTTTCAGAAAGACTGATGGAGATTATTTGCTTATTATTTACTGTTACTTTTTACTGATTTACTGTTAACAGTTAGACAATCTTGAACATTGTATTTGATAAATAATAAGGGTTATCTGACAAGAGGTAATACCTAATCTCAGCATTAGATCCATTGAAATCCATATTATAAGGTCAGCGTCACATTTTCCAAGCATACATGTGGTTAAATATTATTCCAGTGATGATAATCTTTCTTTAGACACCACAGATCCAAACATACTCCCCTAAAGTAGCTAACAAAAAAATGCCAGTAAATCTAATGTGTATTATCATCACTTTGCAAATCTCAAATTTTTCTCCATGAAAAATACACACATTATTTTAAACATGTATTTGATTTTTAATGATATTTTTTAATAGCTTTTTTAAACAATAAAACTGTTGAACTGCTGCACTTCGTGTGAAAGAAATGCATCCAACACAGTTGTTTCAGAATGTTTCATTTTTTTAGACATTTCATCACAGATATATTTCTCCCAGAAGCTAGATGCATTGATTTTCTTATGACGAATGCATTGTCTCCACTTAGTTCCCTTTGACCGAAAGTGTAGCTCTGAAAATATTCTTCACTAACAGCTTCAATAAATTATCATAAAAAAGCCCTCAAATTTACCTTTACCATAATCAGCTAGTTTTACCAGACCCTGACTTTCATACAGGAAAGTCTGAGCACTACGAAATTATGGCAATATGTTTTTGATAAGATTTACTGGAATGATTTTGTTAACACCACATACTTTAAAATGCATAGTTTATGGATCTGATGCCTGTACTATATTAGGAGCCTTTGGATCGATGCTGGCTCAGGGCGTAACATGTACGCGTGTAAATATATACAGTATACTTATACATACAATCATATATACCTTAAGTTGGTTTTACCAGTCCAAAACCAAAAATGTGCTATTATTAACTTTTTTGACGTTGTTTTCTATATTCTATGATTGTTAAAATAGACAAAAATCTGTTTTTCGCCATACCTTGTTTCTCTCAATACCGTGTAGAATGTTTTAGTATAGTTTAGATTTTAAAAGTTATGGGTGCTGGAATCAGCAGAAACAACTATAAAGAATAAAGAATGAAAGAACGCACGTAATATGATATGTTAAATATTGTGAAAATGAAGAACAGTGGGTGAAAGGACTCATTGTGCATTGATGAATTGTGTTGCTTACATGATATATCATATTGTGATACATGACCAGAAAGCACTACATAGTTAATTAGAGAGAGAGACAAATGTTCTTTAATGATGAATAAATGTGATTTATAGTTGCTATAAATGACTGCTCCCTTACAGTACATAACGGAATATATCTTACCTACTGCCATAATTTTGCAGGTATCAATTTTCTATATAAAATACACTCACATTATGGTAAACATGTTTAATTTTTTAATGGCACACTATTAGTGACAGTACCATTTGTTTAAATACCACTTCAAACTCAAATGCACCACTGATGAAGATCTGACAAATCCTGAACAATGCTACGATAAAGTACTGCTCAGAAGTAGTTGAGGCATGCTTTCTCCAGAGGAGAGCAAGAGGTACCACACTTGAACATATCAATAAGGGCTATGCAAATACTCAATTTTTCCAAGTAATTCCCTTTAACATGTTTTAAGTCATCAGGTATTCATGAATACAGAAATACACCTAACACGTCTTAATTACATTCTACACATTATTAAGTACCAATCAGACAACAAGACATCAATAGCTTGTCAAAATAGAATCTATTAAAACCATTCTGATTTTATTTGCAATTGTTTAACTTACCTTTGTTTTATCTGTTTCATATAAAATCCTTTTTTCGACACCTAACTAAGATACAACTCTTCTAAGGGATGTACAATAATTCATTAGCTCAAAGCTTGTGTACAATAAACGTACACCTTCCGTGAGTTGAGTCAATTGCTAAAAGTGTTATTAGAAAATCTAAATAAATGTTTTATAAATCCAATAAATACATTAAAAAAGGTCATTTGCAATTAACGTTTCTTTCTGTTTCAATTAATACCTGTTGACTTAAAACATGTTCAACTGGAAAGTCTGATGCTCTTCACACTCCTAATACCAACAATATCTATATGAAAGGCGTTGTATTGCCCTGTCATGTTTGAGATTCTAAAATCACATCTCTATGTAGCTGATTCCTTTCTTCAAACTGTTTTTGTGCATGCAAACATTTAGTGAGAATAACATTTACTGAAATAATGTTGTCAGCAAACGGCCATTAGGTAATACTAAGCCAAGTTGAAAGCTGTACATCACATCCCAGTAGGACTATTCCACTGTGAGCAAATTAGAAAGACATAGCAATGGGATAAGAGGAAGCCTACTGAACTACCATTAAAACAAACCACTGCATTGCTTCGAACTCAGAGATCATGTCCAAGAGCCATAGAAATGTAATGTGGGGCTCCCGAGTGGTGCATCCGGTAAAGGCACTCTGCGTGGAGTGCAGGATGCACCCTATAACCTGGAGATCGCTGGTTCGAATCCAGGCTATTCCACTGCCGACCGTGGATGAGAGTTCCCAGTGGGCAGCGCACAATTGGCCGAGCACCGCCCGGGGGGAGGACTCAGGTCGGCCAGGGTGTCCTCGGCTCACTGGGCACCAGCGACCCCTGTAGACTGGCTGGGCGCCTGCAGGCTTACCTGTAAGCTGCCCACTGCACCTATTAAATTCACGAGTTGAAATCCTGTATGGAAAATATATTCATGGACAGCCAAATGAATAGAATACATCTTCAGGGAAACAGAGAGAGAGAGAAAAAAAACAGTTACTTTATGATAATTTTGCCTTATACATTGAAAATATGTAACTGGCAGGGTGATTTATAATGAAAATATGCATTGCCATTTATAGCATAGATGATGAATTTGGAAATGCATGGTGTTTTAATTGAAAAAAAGAGCTGCTAGGTTCAAATTGAAATGTGTGTGTCTATGGGTGTAATTTTACTACCATTAATTAATTTCCCATTTTCACTGCTCCCATTTAAAAAATACGTTTTGTATGAGTTAATCCCCAAGCATTTAAAGTTACAGTGTTTTACTATTGTCTTCACTGCAGTTATAAAGAAGAGACGGTGTTCTCTGTGAAGAAACAACCAAGAAAAGTTATTTCCCCTGCTACTTCCTTGATTGGTGTTGAATAAATAGACAATACACAGAATGTGGTTGCTTCTTTGGTAAACTGGGGGACAGTCAGACAGAGGGAATTCAAATAGACACTGTTTAAATCAATTGAAAAGGGTTAAATATTTCCTCCTTAAAGTAATTGTACCTAACAAAATAATTTCAAAATCGTACCTGTTTTGCACTTCCATTAGCTAAATATGTTTCAAATATGAAGTTTTGAAAGAAACGTGTTAAAATATGTGGTGCTACTTTAGGTTAAAGGAAGCTTACGGTGCAGTTTCTGTGCCTTATTCTTGTGTTCACAGCATGTTACTGGCTAACAGAATGTCAGCCAATAGGGGAAGCAGATGGTTGGCTAATGACAGGAAGGAAGCCATTGAAGGGGTGGGAAAAATTCACTCTTCAGGCAAAATGAACCAGGAAGTACAAGACAGTCTAAAAGCAAGGCATGCAAACTGAGATTTCATTAACCTTCATTTAAGTAATATCAGATATCGTGGTTTAAAAAAATACAAGTTTGCGATAACTTGTTTCTTTTCAAAACCAGACATTTCTGAACTTAGATAAAGAAAATACCCTCAGAAAAACAGTTGTGAGGGGCATTTATTTAGATAGAAGCATATAGCTTAATGCACTACAGATATCCAAACAATGACAATATTTAGAAATAAAAATTGCATAAATAACCGTACCAACAGTATAATATAAAAGCTAAGAATCCGGCAGTTATTTCCAGCTGTGTTGGATATCAATGCCTTGATGCTAAATTCATGGCCTCCTCAATAGATGCTAATTTTAAAGACCTTAGAAGGAAAACAGAATTCGAGAGGAGATTAGATGACTTTCTGAACCTCCTCAGGCAGTAACAAGACTTAATGCCTCCTCTTGTTGCTTGCATGCAACTCCAAAGCTGTGCCACCTTCTGGACCACAGTTTTGCTAGTCACAAGGCCTAGCTCCTCAGTGTCTAAGGATAAGGAGGGGTTGGGTTGAGGGAAACTATGAAACTCTCTCAGTCATCTGGATCATGCTTAGCACTGAAGACCATCTTGCCTGGCTGTTAAGGTGCAGTTATGTTTCATTCAGCCCCTGGCAATTCTCAGTAAGACAGGAGAAATTGATGAATGTGTCTACCTGCTTGTTATTCATCACAAAATGCCAAGTGACTGACTGGGTGGTAGGGGAGAAGAAGGTGACAGAAAAAATGTGAAACATCTGGAATTTGTCTTTAAGCAGTTTTCTTTTTCTATTTTTTTTATACGTTTCTTCACAGGGTTCTGCTCCATTAAGCTAGGGTCTTCCAGGGGGAATTCCATAGCCCAGTTATCAATAGGAAATGGTGTCTTTTCCACTGGGAGCTGTCATTGTAAAGCCCCACGGTCAAGGATGCTCTTAAACAGCATATTCGTAGAAACTGGGCCAGCAGCAATGACTAGGTGCTACAGTGGTAATGATGTACTGTGAGGAGTGATACTCTACTGGGACAAGATAACCCTTACAGTAACTCTTTTTTTTCTGCAGTTTTTATTTTTTTTAAACTGCAGTGTCTTACAGTCATGTTACATTTTACTCAACAATCGAAACCGGTAGTGTCTGTTTATTAAATTCCACAATGTACTGTAGATTAAATGTACATGTCAGGATTGTATTTTAAGTTTGTATTACTAAATTGGGTCACATTTCTTTTGGAGTAGAGAGAAACATTTTGCAGGAGCTAAATACTTTCTCTGCTTCACCTGCTAAGAGCAGCTACTGCTGTTCTTATACTTTAGTTATACAAGTATACATATACTTGTCCTTGAGCCAGGGAGGGAAGTAGGTGTGACCCAAAGGGGTCTTAGATAGACATTTTGTTTCACCATTAATGGAACTGTGAGCTGTTTTTGCAGAAATGATAGTGTCTGTTCTTACTCATATGTATCAAATCCTATGTAGGCCAACCTTGCTCATTTGAATGTAATTTTCTCTACTTTGCGTTGATTTTTTTAAAAATTTGACTATGTCTTTAAACAACTTCAGTATTCAGTATGTTGTTAAGCATTATGAGATGTGATAAATATTAAATATTGTTTGAAAATGCTCAGATTAAAAAATGGATGGAAAGTAGGAAAATAACCTTAAAATTAGCAAAATTGCACCCAGTGGGTTTACACTACATAGAGTGTGGCAGTATCCAAGTTATTTTTTCAAATATACCTCACGGTTGTTCCATTAAAACTTAAATATTTCATTTCATTTCTAGGCAAAGCGTCCATCATAAAGACCCCTTTCCTTTGAGTCTCAGGGAAACTTCCAATAAACACTGATTGGATGGTATCTTTAGCATTTAAAATCTAGGCAGGAATGTAGTTCTTTTTAGCATGGTAATAGCTGACATAATAGTAGAGATAACAACGACTCACATTTAATATTCATAATAATTGTATGAATATTAGGCACTGTTTTGGCAAGTTCCTCTCTCTCTCTCTCTCTTATATATACAGAGGGATTACTGTGTGTAAATATATATTGCCTGATGAAAAATCGCATCACTTATCTGGTGTGCAGTGGCCTTTAGCCTCTGAGTTGTCAATGGCACAAATGTTGCCGAAGCTGTGTTTTCACTGCTCTTTTTAAGTAACCAAATTCGTTTTCACACCAGTTACGTCAGCTGGCTGGTTCGCTGTTAGCTTACTGCGTCAGAAACCAGGACAAAAAGTAACCATGCAACCTTGTCAAACTGTAAATAATTGGGAGACATTAATTATGCGTGGTATAGCCGAGGGAGCAGTTACAGTAATCCGAGAGCGCTGTACCGAGGGATCGCTGTATATCGTTCTTTTATTAAGAAATCAGCTCACTGAATGTTAACACGAGAGCTCTGCATTTCTGGAGTTGTACAGTGTTTGGTCAGCAGTATAAAGCAGGGTCGGAAACCAGCATTTCTGTTTTTTCATTGAATCCACCCATAACTCTTCAAGACAATAGGACTGAGGCTGTAATGTAGTGGGGCAATTACAACTGGCTATAAAATACCATTGCTGCTCTGGGATTAGGTTCACAATACCACACAGAATCTGGCTTCCTGGCACTGACATTGTATGTACTGCAGCAGAAGCACTGTAAAAGTGTGTTCGGAAAAAAGCAACCCTTGCAGAGAAAATAGGTCACAGGCAGCTTTGTTGCACTAGCGTGGCAAGATAGCAGAAGCAATGCCACTTTACTGAGGAGAGACATTCCTTAAAATAAATGGGGCCTTAGCAGTGATGTAGTGGATTGCTGTGTAAAGGCAGTGCTCTGTAAAAATTGCTGGGCAGTCAAGCTAGGAAAAGCAACAGAAAGTGGGCCACTGGCAGTGATGTATTACTACAACATTGTACATGAGATGTTGCATTAATAATAGATGAAGTCATATTCTCTCTTAATTCCAGGGGATCCTTTCCCTAAAATCCCACTAAAGCATTTTGTTCTGTGTATCCAGGTAAATTACCTTATAGTAGAATCCTATTCCTCATTCCTATCTAATAACTCCCTCAAGTCTTAAGAATACAGCAATATATTCCTGTAATCCCAGTAATGCTTTTCCTGGCACCATACTAGCACCACTTTCTGAAGTGGTTTGGCCTCTAAATCCAACCAATTCACTTTCCTGCAGCAGAAATGCATTACATTAAATAAACTAAGCAGTCTTTTTTCCCCTTTAATCCAGTTAATATGCTCCCCACAGTCATGGTTAATTGTGCAGTGGTTTGCATTTTTTTTTTTCCAGCGAGTGTGCTCTTGGCACTGAAAATAAATCTGTTCAATTTAAAGATGTCACATTGTAGAGGGTAGATTTGAAAAGGCATAGCACACAGTATCTGTGATAAGTGTTGCTACTGGCCACGCTACTGGTAATGCTGTTATCATGAATGCCTGCAACTGTTTGCCATTTGATTATATGAATATGGAGTTCAGCACTGAATCCATTTAATTTTACTCTAATGATAAAGCTAATTGTAACTAAAATTCATGGCTAATCCAGTCTAACGTGAAATATGGACCAAAAGTAGTTGACTGGTACAGATGAAATATGGAACATCAGCATGGTTAAAACACTAGACTAAGGTAGACTAACCAACACAAATAAGATGAAGAGCAGGAATCCTGAGCAATTGATATCTTTATATAAAATGGATCCTGCTTCCTGACATTTATTATAGATGGCTGATAATTTTTCAGTCAATAGGAGCACACGTTTCGCCTGCTGTATTCCATAACAGAGACAACCAATTCATGACATCAGCTGTACCATTTTGAGTTTTTACCATTCTGTATCCTCCACATCGGTACGTGTCACTCGAGACACCTCTCAGAATTCCCTTCAACTTCAAAGTGAATTGAAAAGGTGGCATCATAATCTGCCACCACCTCAGCCACTTAAAGGTGTTCTCTTCATCAACCTTTTCCCTCTCTTCAATGAAAATCAGTACGGACTAAATAAAGGTTGGCCATGAATAGCAAACAAATATAGCTGGATTTATTTTTTATTGTATATTAACAATAAAACAGTATATTATCAAGGTATTTCTTATATAGCAGGTCTGCCAGACAATAAATGCTGTAGAAAATACCCACAACATAATTGAGGTACAAGTGATCTTTGATATTACATTTAGTATAGTGTTTGGAAGCTTTCAGATAAATGATTGGAAATTGAAACTTGACACCAAATCTATTTTGTATACTGAATTTTCTTTACCAGCCTCTTATTCTCCCAGAACCACTAATCATATAACTAATGTTCATGGGGTAAATTGCCAGAGGAAACCCATCCTCTTCTTTGTTGTTTGTAATTTGCCATATATTTACAGAGTGCACTAAGGTCTTCAGTCCCTCATTCTCTGCTGCAAAGTCTGCATACTGAAGTGTGAAAAATTATGAACCTTAATGACAGTTTGATTACTAGACTGTCATCTTTAATATAGGATACTGCCAGGGGATGACAAAAGTCATTTAAATATTGTGTGTGGTGATTTTTCTGATCATTTAATGTAGGATAAATAATTAGCATCGATTTGAGTTCGTAGGCTAAATTGTACTGCAATAAAATGAGGCTTATTATTATAAAATTCAAACAATGACAACATGTGTCCACCAGCTGGTGCTATATACTAATATCCTTTTGTATAAAGCTGTGATATTCAGCATTTATTTATTTGCTTGTTTTTCCTTGCGTAATTTAAACTGAACACATTTCTTTCACTTTTTTTAAAACTTTGTTTAAATTTTTAATAATTGCAAACACACAATCTCATTATCTCTCCCCAATATCTGTTTTTATATAAATAAAATTAATAAACAAAATTAAAGACCACGCATGTTATTTTCTTTGTCCTTGTTTTCTGAAGAAAACAAGAAATGTAGTCGCACTAATTCTCCTCCTGAGCTCGGTTTGCAGTACGTTTGGAAGTCATTCGAAGATGGAGCCATAAAATGGTGATATATTGTAATAATGATAAATGTTCAGCCTTGCGATGAGCAGGGCTGAAAGAAAAAACTAATTTTAGGTTTAGAAACTGTTTCCCATGAAGCGTACAGTATAGTAATGGGTACAAACCAGCCTGTGAAATAAAGCAGACAGCTGTCCGTAGTGTTGAATAGATCAGCGCCCATTGGGAGCTCTGCATGCAGGGAAGCAAGCTGCTCCATGCACACTTCACTGGGCACGGACCTTCCATAGCCACACATTTCTTCCACTGAGCTGAAGATCAGAGGTTGATTCAAGAACAAGATGATGGATGGGGAGGAACATTATTGAGACCTGTTAGTGTGTACTAGCTAGCATTTTTACTACATTGTCTTTAGTTTTAGTGTCATTTTCACAGATGAATGTCCAGTTGTATAAATTGTGTGTGTGTGTGTTCTTTTTATTTTATGCATGTTAAACATCTGTCCAATTTGGGTAAAGGGGTCTCCACCAACACAGAACAGAGGGAGGCTGTTTAACGAATACTCACAGGGAGTAATATGTGTCATTTGAAGCAAAACAGAATTAAAATACACATTAAGTGAAAACTTCAAGCACAGAATGATTTGAGGAAATTGCATTACTACTACTTAAGATTCAAAACTTAAAAGACTTGTGATGTTTCTTGCCAGAGTACCATTGGGTAGAATAATATTTCCTTGAATAAGAAGCCCAGATACTTTCTGAACCTATGACATGATTTGAATACTTTCAATTAGCATCACTCAGAATGGTGGGAAACATCATAAGCATGTAGGAGGGCAGTAAAGAAAACTATGAAAATGCTACTTACTCTTCAAGATGTAATTATTATGTGGGGTCAGGCAATTATATATATATATATATATATATATATATATATATATATATATATATTGTCCAAGGGACAAAATGCTACAAAAGTCTACTTGTCCTTCTTAAAAATCTGCTTGCCATCCCACAAAACACACACACAAATGGAATCTCACTTTTAGGATTTTGCTTTTATTAAAGAATGAACACAATCAATTAGTAATTAATAATAATTTTTCAGAAAATCAAAGAAAACGTAATTCAGTCCAAACAAAACTGAGCCCATCTACTTTTTGTGCATGACCCAAACAAAAATAATAATTAAACTAAAAAGATTCAAACTACATCAGACTTTTAGGTAGGAGATTACTAAATTACAGTTATGGAGACATTATGGAGAACTTATATTTTACTTTCAAACTAGGTAATCGAAGGGTATATTTCATCATAGAGTGAAAACGTTATTCTCTCAATAACCTTCAGATTCTCAGCAGTTTAGAAAGGTATAATACTTTCGGTGTATAGTGGTCTTGAAACACAAGCCAAAGGTCATGTTATGTTGGTCAGACCTCAAACAGGTAGAATGTTCACTGGAGCGGAAGGCTTAAGGGATTGGTTTCTAAACTACATTACCCAGAAGAACAGTGATGACTCTTGTTTAATACATTTTGGTTTCCTATATGGCCATTAGATAAAGAGAAATAAATTTGTTTTGTGGCCTTTCAGTGGGAGACTGAAGGTACTCGAGTCAGGGTCAAGGAGAATCGAGTCAGAATTTGGAGTCAATGGCATAGCTAGGGGGTGGTTTTAGGGGTTGACCCCCACCAAAATTAAAATATTTTTCCTAGAGCTGGCAGTCAAACTTTACTGGGCTCCTACTGCAGACAAAGGCAATTGAATAGTATTGTTCCATTCATTTAAATATGTTTGTTACTGTGTGTGACTGAGGGTTTGTGAAGGATATGTGTATTTGTGTACTCTGAATACAGGGGCATCGGGTGATATGAATTCCACACTCCTGAGGGTATAGGCTATATTATCTTTATAATAACAAAGCTTATCAATGTCATACCAACAGGTCTATACAAATAACATACAAAGTTACTGTGGGACATAAGGGAAAGCTTTTTTTTTTTAACATAATCCTAAATGTCAGCAATATTATCTTCTACTAGAATCTTAGCTGGTATTTTTGTACAGTAATTGTTTGCATGAGAATGTATGCATTTATATATGTATAGCTTACATTTTGACTATCTCTGGAAAATTTAGTAATCATAATAAACAGACCTGTAGATTATATTGTGGCAGTAAAATAAGTCAATACTGACCCCAGTGACGTAAATGAAGAAAAATAGGTTTGTTACAGCTCTCAAAAGAGAGCCTGGCTCCCCTCGTGTTTGTACATTTTCTTATGTTCTTATTATTGTAAGTATTACGTGTTATGGTGAAATCAAAGGTTGAGAGCAAAAGAAACGTCGCAGTGGTTATCAATTAGGTAAGCTGAACTAGACCTGAAAGTCTGCCACATTCATTTGAAGATGGCTGCACTTTCAAGGGAGTTGCAAGGAAGGAATCTTTATCCCACACAATCAGGTTTATTAAATTCAGTTGTCGTTTGAGGGAAGCGCTGAACCCAAAAAAACAGGGGCAAATGTGATTCCAGCTCTTTGCCTCTCCAATACTTTACAGAAGTGCTGGAAGAAAACTGTAAGAAAGATGTTTGAAACTGAGGCCTTTACTTCTCTCAGTGGGGTGTGTATTGGCTTTGTCTAAGTCAAACTGCCAAGGTGAACACACTGTGGGTGTCTTCTCATTGGGGGAAAAATATATAAAAGGAGAAAGCTAGATTGGTGAGATGTGTGTGTACTTCTATCATGGATCAATCTGCATGTCTTATTGCCCTTTTTTGAACTGGAAAAAAGAAATGATTTCATGCAAGAGGGAAAGGAAGGAATGAGGTAAACTCCCTTACAGACCACTATACCTGTTGAAACCTGTAGTTTTCAAAGCTTTGCATTTTAAATGTGTTATAAAGTCAGACAATCCCAATATATAATCTTTGGTTTTAGTTGTATTTATACAAAACATAAATAAAGGCTCAACTGTAACATCAGATTTTGCTGGCACAAGAAATGTAGTGTTCATGTAGGTTGTGACTTATGATACACATGTAAACTGCACTAAAGTATACCATGAGCCTTGTATATATCTATCTATCTATATATATATATATATATATATATATATATATATATATATATATATATATATATATGAATGCATAATGCATATTTTGCATATAATATTCCAAGAGCTACAGTATTCTGCAGTGTAATGCATGGCCCACAGTGTAAAGGGAAAGTGGAAAACATTCAGTCATGAATAATCTTTACTTGCGTATTTTAACTTAACCCAGAACCCTGTTTGATATTGGCAACACAAACAAGGCACAGCATTATGAAATTCAAAAGTTGTAAGTTGCTGTTTCTCTGTTGTGGAAAATCTATTTTTAATACATGTTCATAATTGATCTTATTATTAGTTGGTCTTACTAAACACTGGATGGCTAAGCCGTTTACCGGTAACCAAAACTGTTGTAATACAATATCTTCGGGTCCAGGCTGAGCTGGACCATAAATGACTTTTGAGAGATTAAATGAGAAAAAAAAGAGATACCCATGTGTTTCTCAGAGAAGGGAAAGAAGCAAAGATGAGAAGTATATTTTTTTCATTGGGCACGGTCAGTGAATGGAACAGACTGGCTGTTTTAGACACAGTACATGGACGGTTTAATTTCCCATTTAAATACATTGTGAATCATTGAGATTCGTCCCTAAGTGATGAACATTTTGATTGCTTATTTCATTGGCAGTATATGCAGCCTTGCTAGGTTAGCCACAAAGTATAGAGATATATGGAATGTTACTATGTGACCTTGCCAACCTTAAGATAATCATTAGATTACCGCAGGATGGTTTTGCTATACTCAGGCAGCTTCTTGTTAAGCAGCATGCTAATTAGTTTTGTTTCCGCCTGTAACAAGGTGAGTAACTGTAAATCCATTCCCAGAGGGAAATCATGGGCAACGTTCTTAACTGACATAAGGAAAGGTGTACCTTTTAAATAATGATTGCCTGTATAATGAAGGGTTGTATCATGTTAGTAGCAACACACTTTGTTGGTTTGCTAAGATTCAGGAGAGAATGAAGAGGGCCTAATTGCTAGATTTTTGTTCTTAAGGAGTGTGACAGGGAGGACCCTGTCGCTGGTTCATCTGTGCCACCGTGTAAACAGGAAGGATCGCCTGGGGCTGAGCTGATCGGGATACCCTGATTGGTATCATAATCTGCACCATAGCTTCAGGCTACTGCAACGCCATGGCCCCACAGATGGGCGTCGAGCGAAAGCTTGCTTTGTGAACACCGAGGAGGAGAGTGTCTGCTGCAGAGGAGAGAAACTACTGCGTGAAACCCTTCCACTCCAAGACAGTGCTTGTGAAGGCATTGCCCAGCCAAGGCTGTCGGAAGAGGCCGGAGTCGCAGGGAGGACGCCGAGACTCGGCTAGGTTAGTTTAGGGGATTTGATCCCAACAACCAGTATAGATGGTTTCGTAGGATAGGTTCCTACCTCATTCCTTTAAGCCTTTGGATTAGTCTAGCTGCTCTTCATTGTACTCTGTCCAGTCTAAAATACAATCTGCAACAGGACATTACACAAAATTCAAAGATCACATGTATGTATCACATTTGATATAATTTTGAAAATACTATTTAGATTATACTTAACCAGCCTCCAATATTTCCATGACAGTAAGCTATAATGTATTCACAGCCCTCATGTTTCTGCAGTCCTACATTTTAAACCCACCTCCTTCATATTGCCCAGTTATTAAGTGTCCAGTATGTGTTGAAGAGTTTGACTTCTGCCAGCCTACAATTCTTAGTGAAATCAATTTTAATCTCATTCTGCTGCTGCTGGAAATTAACAAATCTGATTTCAAACACCTTTTAAAGTCAGCCCCAGTGACAGAATTAAAAAAATGACATATCACTGCTTAGACAAAGTCAGGTTACAAATAGATTACAGCTCAGACATGGCACAACAAAGCAACCCTGTTTTACAGAAGTAAACCATGTGTTAATAACTTTATAATAAAGAAGAAATACATTCTGCCTGAGGGGGATATATTTTTATTTTTAAAAAGTGCAATGTTTATATTTTAATAAACCCTATTTTTCCACAATCCTCAAACAAAATTATGTCAATAAAAAAATACACAATGGAAAAGAGCCAGGCTTGTCTGCATTCATGCCTCATCTCATCTCACTGACGGGATAGAATCTGTAACGTTAGTTTATTACACAACACTGCCTGTTACACTCTTCCCCCTTAATCTCGACGATCGCTGCAGCCAGTCTATGAGATCCGGGTCATGGCACCAATGTAACAGGGCAGAGGCTGGGTGTGAACCTGCGACCCTGCACAGCTTTTAAGCTCATTGCATCTGTGATAGGGGGTGTGGGTTATCCATTGACAGACGGGGAGAGACACAGGCGGTGACATTGACATGTCGCTCAGGGGCGCAGGATTTATTTACAGGAAATAAAAACGAAAACCATGTGACATTACTAGCAATGGTAACCAACAGGAGACATACCATAAAAAAACTTTTATGTGGGATCTAAAATCCTGAAACTAATCCTTGTTCCTTATACAAATAAAACCTTGACCCCTGGTTATACGCATGATTGTCCACAGTTCAGGCAACTTCTCTCAGGAGCTCTGACCCCGGTGAGACACACAGAGATTGGAGGATTCTGGCTTGTTCGTTGGCCTGGTTGCATGGGCGATTTCAGTTCTTTAGTCATGGCCATGCTGCAGCCCCGAGGTGTTTTCCCTTTTCATCACAAGACGCTCTGCTGGGATATGCCCACAAGCCGGTCAAGGAAGCGCAGCTGTCCAATCATCGGCTGCGATTCCTTGTAAGCAAACTTGGCTGACAGTGCATCACAGGCGGAATGTCTTACAATGTTATTTACACAAAATGAAAACAAAACACAAAACACGCTGTTTCTCGCTGTTTCAGCATCTCACCAACAGGGTCCAGAATCCGTAAAGGCACTGTATCACACGATACGACCCTTCCCTACTGGAAATGTACGTGTTTTAATTGCAATTCATATTATATTAAAATACATCCTTAGACCATATCATTAGCACATTATTAATATATTTCAAAATATACTATAAATCAAATGGAAACAAAATGGCATCACACTTGCATTACAATTTTATTAGCATGTCAATGCATTTTAATTTCAGAAATCACATTATTAATACACTTCAAAATACATTATAAATCAAATGGCAATTCCATATAAACAAAATGGTATTACACTTATATTGCAATTTTATTAGCATGTCAATGCATTTTAATTTCAGCAATCACATTATTCACAGAATTTTAATTGCATTTTAAATCAAATTTCAACATATTTCTATGTGATTAAAAATAAAGTATTACCCATTGTGTTTATATTTTAAACATAAAATAACACCCATTATATATGGCATTTGTATTGCTTTAGTTATTACAATAGCATATTGCAAATTTGTTTTCATATTATCAAGTATGTATTCACATATTTCAAATCATATTTCAATTCGAACCCACAACTCACACTATTGCAGTCAAACAACTTACCCTTATTCCAACCGGGAAGTGGTGATCAACACCCAAAATAATATTATATAATATAAAGGCCCTTCACTCCCTTTGTGTGTGACATAAAGTTACATATCAACAGGAATCATCATTATAGACATTTTTTTGAATTTGCGAAAATGTTTCCGGACCAAGACAAAACTGCTTGTACCGGCCATTAAAAGAGGTGTGATTTTCATAAAACCTACATGGAATTATTTCTCCCTCACCATAGTCCACATATCAAAAATAATCATCATTATAGCAGTTTCCCTGTTTTAAAAAAATAATAATTGTAATGCTTCCCAACCAAAACAATAGTCAATACTAATTATCAGTTACCCAAGCACCGTTTCTTGGTGCTGAAAGAACAGCTCCCTGTAACAGTAAAATATAAAACAGACGAGCCGGTAGATATGAAATAGGAAACAACTCGAGTAATGTAAGATAAGGAAGCTCTATTGTCTCTATGCCCCTGATATGCAATTTAAGTAATCGTTGTATTAGTAATAATAATAATAATAATAATAATAATAATAATAATAATAATAATAATTAGAACTGCCAGGCAGTTTTATGGCTTCCAAGCTCAGTACCAGTTGGAAATTTTGGCAAGCTGTAGCATTGCAGCACAAGTGTCAGCAACAGATCAGTTTTATGGAGCCGTTTCAATTCAAAATATTGCATTTGTTCACAATACTTTATAACTTTAAACACCATAGTAACCATGACCCTATCTACACAATGTAAGGAGTTATATGCTAGTTTTACATTTAATTTAAAGTAAGGTCAAAGGTCATGATCGAGGTAATTTTTGAATAGAGCATATATGGGTTCCTAAATGGGTTATATAGTAACCATAACCCTATGTGCACTGTAAGGAGTTATAACCTAGTTTTACATGTGATCTTAGAGAGGTCAAAGGTCACGATCAATGCAATTTTTAAATAGAGCATATATGGGTTCCTATATGTGTACCATAGTAACCATTACCCTATCTGCACTATGTAAGGAGTTATAAGCTAGTTTTGCATTTGACCTTAAAGAGAGGTCAAAGGGAACGGTCAAGGCAATTTTTGAATAGAGCATATATGGGTTCCTAAATTTGTTCCATAGTAACCATTAACCATTAGGAGTTATAAGCTAGTTTTACATTTGACCAAAGATTTTGAAAGGTTTTCAAGGAATGTGTCAGGCGGCCATATTGGTTTACGCACAAACACAATTTTTAAAAAAGTCAATTGTATTGACACAAAAATGATGCTTGTCAACTTTGGAGTTAATCAAATAAACTGTTTTTCAACTGAAGTGGGTTTAAATTTAAGAAAATGTAGGAATGGTGGTCATCTTGTTTTACAAAAGAACACCATTTTGCCATATTTGAATTCCATTGTCCCCTGGATGATGCATACCAAGTTCAGAGTTAAACAGTTTTCAAACAGAAGCAGTTTGATGTTTGGGGTGCATTTCGGCAAATTTTGTGGCAGCCATTTTGATATAAAAATGTATCGCAGCAACTTAGGCTTCGCAAACTTGAAGCAGGTTTATTTTTTGATGACATATGTCAGGTTTCAGATCAATTGCTTCACCGGTTCCAAAGAGGAAGATTTTGAAAGGTTTTTTTAAAAAAATAATGCAACAGGCCACCATTTTGGTTGACGCAGGAGTGCAATTTTTTAGCATCTGAATTGTATTCAATCTGGGATGATACCTGCCAAGTTTGATGTTGATTGGTTACATGGTGTTCGAGCAGGAGTGTTAAACTCTTGGGAATAATAAGAAGAAGAAGAAATTTTTTTTTTTTGCAATAGCAATAGGCTTCCCCAGCCTTTCTGACTTGGAAGCCTAATTAAGCAGTGTGACAGGATGACTGGGCGGTGACGTCACGGCAGAAGCAGGAACAAACGACAGAGAGAGGTGGAGTTTGGTGGAGCTGAGCGAATGCTTTCGCTCAGCATTTAATGAATAAACAGACAGAAAATAAACAGTTGTAACAAAAACACAGGACACGGCACTTGCGCCAAAATAAATAGACAAACAAAACGGACTATACAGTAAACAGACACGAACAGACATACACGGTGAGTAAGAACACTTATTCACTTTTTCCTTGGTTACTTTCTCCTTCTCCACACCCGTTCTCCACTCACCGAACACCCAACCCCGAGTGAGTGAAAACATGCAGCTTTTATGCAGTTGTACCGAGACTCGATTGCTAGTCAATCATTCAATTGGAATCTCAGTACAACTGCACGTGAATTAATTAAAGTGCAATTCCCCGTGCTCACATATTATTACTTTTTACTTGCACGTGATGTGATGTGCCATCCTCGTGCCTAAATACAAATATACAATTTAAACACACGTGAAACACAGACCCGCTTATATCCCGTGTACCAATGCCTATACACCAACACTTACACACAACACGTAACATATAACATACACAGGGGGGCACTTTGCCACATATACCTCCCCTTGTGCAAAGCACACATGGCCTCAATGGCCACCTCCCCTCAGTCTTAAAGTCCCGGAAGAGGGAGAAGCAAGGTGTTTCTGGGGTGGCCATGGTGGAATGTCCTCCACTCCCCACTTCTTCGTGGCTATCAGCTCCCTCTTCCGGGCTCCCGCCACACACTATCCTGCCGCGAAAGTGCGGCTGGGGAAGCTGGTCTCCTGACCTCCCCCTTCTTCATGGCCGGCATTTCCCTCCGTGGGGCTCCGACCACACGATCTCCGGCAGCGAAACTGCTGCGAGGGAGCTGGTCTCCTGACCTCCCCCTTCTTCATGGCCGGCATTTCCCTCCGTGGGGCTCCGACCACACGATCTCCGGCAGCGAAACTGCTGCGAGGGAGCTGGTCTCCTGACCTCCCCTCCTTCGTGGCCGCTAGCTCCCCTCCGTGGGGCTCTGGCCACCGTGTTTCCTGCCACAGAAATGCGGCTGGGGAGCTGGTCTCCTGACCTCCCCCTTTCTTCATGGCCGGCAGCTCCCCTTCATGGGGTTCTGGCCACAGTGTAGCGACCCCAGGCGAAGCAGGACCCTCGACGACCCCAGGCAAAGCAGGATCCCTGGCGACCCCAGGCGACGGCAGCAGCAGCGGACCCTCGGGAGGCGACGGCAGCAGCAGCGGACCCTCGGGAGGCGACGGCAGCAGCAGCGGACCCTCGGGAGGCGACGGCAGCAGCAGCGGACCCTCGGGAGGCGACGGCAGCAGCAGCGGACCCTCGGGAGGCGACGGCAGCAGCAGCGGACCCTCGGGAGGCGACGGCAGCAGCAGCGGACCCTCGGGAGGCGAACTCGGGAGGGAGCCCCTGGCCATAGAGGCGGCAGCGGAGCTCCACTTCTCCCTCGTACCCTGTACCCTGTGTGGAGCAAAAGGCAGCCCCAGGCGATGCGGAGCGACAGGCAGCCCCAGGCGATGCGGAGCGGCTGGCAACCCCAGGCGATGCGGAGCGGCTGGCAACCCCAGGCGATGCGGAGCGGCTGGCAACCCCAGGCGATGCGGAGCGGCTGGCAACCCCAGGCGATGCGGAGCGGCTGGCAACCCCAGGCGATGCGGAGCGGCTGGCAACCCCAGGCGAGCGAGGCAGGCATCCTTGGGCGAAGCGAGGCAGGCATCCTTGGGCGGCGAGGCAGGCATCCTTGGGCTAAGCGAGGCAGGCATCCTTGGGCTAAGCGGGCAGGGAGTCAGGACAAGCTGGGGTGTGGGTTTTGGCCCTCTTCTCGGCCACTGCGGCCGGGCGGTTCTTCCCATGCTTTCCTCAGCAGCCTATGCAAGGGCTGCTGAGGACCGCCAGCATCTAGTCCTGGTTTTTCTGGTGAAGGGAGAGGCAGCTCCTGCTCCTCTCCTCGTGACGGTGGGGGAAGTGATACCAGCAGGCATTCATCCTCTGCTGGTTGGGGAAGTGTTACCAGCAGGCATTCATCCTCTGCTGGTGGGGGAAGTGATACCAGCAGGCATTCATCCTCTGCTGGTGTGGGAAGTGATACCAGCAGGCATTCATCCTCTGCTGGTGGGGTTGGCGGAGGCAGAGGCAGCTCCTGCTGCTCTGCTCCTGCCGGTGGAGGTGGCGGAGGCAGAGGCAGCTCCTGCTGCTCTGCTCCTGCCAGTGGAGGTGGGAGCGGCGTGTAGTCTCCTGGCGGCGGAGGTGGGAGCGGCGTGTAGTCTACCCTTGTTTCAGGGAACTGGTGCGGCCCTCCCTCTCTTGCAGGGGACTGGTGCGGCTCTGCCTCGGAAGGGGAGACCAGCAGGCATTCTCCCTCTGCTGGTGGGGGACCCAGCAGGCCTTCACCCTCTGCTGGTGGACAGGGACCCAGCAGGCATTCACCCTCTGCTGGTGGACAGGGACCCAGCAGGCATTCACCCTCTGCTGGTGGACAGGGACCCAGCAGGCATTCACCCTCTGCTGGTGGAGGAGGCAGAGGCAGCTCCTGCTGCTCTGCTCCTGGCGGTGGAGGTGGCGGAGGCAGAGACAGCTCCTGCTGCTCTGCTCCTGCCGATGGAGGTGGCGAGGCGGGACCAGCAGGAATTCACCCTCTGCTGGTGGAGGTGGGAGCTGCAAGCAGTCCTCCCATGGCAATGGAGGTGGAACCAGCAGGAATTCACCCTCTGCTGGTGGAGACTGGGGCTGTGGACGCTCTACCTTCCCCTTTTGGGCCGTGGACGCACCGACTCCTCCCTCTTGGGCTGTGGACGCACCGACTCCTCCCTCTTGGGCTGTGGACGCACCGACTCCTCCCACTCAGGCGTGTGGACGTTCGGCTCCTCCCACTCAGGCGTAGGACGCTCGGGCTCCTCCCACTCAGGCGTAGGACGTTCGGGCTCCTCCCACTCAGGCGTAGGACGTTCGGGCTCCTCCCACTCAGGCGTGGGACGTTCGGGCTCCTCCCACTCAGGCGTAGGGACGTTCGGGCTCCTCCCACTCAGGCGTAGGGACGTTCGGGCTCCTCCCTCTTGGGTGCTGGAGATGGCCGGGTCTGGTCCACTGCCCAGAACCACTCTGCAGCATCCCCCACTCGACCCTGGTTCCACGCCTCTTCAAACTGGGGATCCCCGTAAGGGCAGTCCTCCCTGACGTGCCCAAACTCGAGACAGGCGCCGCACATGGGAGCCCCTCCTTCCTCCACTGCTCCTGTTCAGCTGCCCAGTCCGGGGTCCAAACTTAGTTGGCACCCGGGACCACCACCTCTTGTTCAGCTGCTGTGGTTGCTGTTGTTGCCGCTGTTGTTGGGGCGGTGGGAGCAGCAGTCTACCTCCCCTGCTGGTGGTGGAGACTGAAGCGACCCCTGCTCCTCCCTCTCCTGGACAGGGCAGCGGGCCACGTAGTGCTTACCTCCGCAGATGGGGCATAGCTGGGGTAGCTGTCCGAGGGGGTACCAGGGGCAGTTGGTGCTGGAATGCCCAGGCTTAGCGCAGCAGTAACACCCGGGCTGCTGTTCCTCCGGCTGGTGTTGTGACTGCTGCCTTCTCATCCTCCTCTTTCTTCCCATCCTTCTTCCTCCTCACTCCTTTTCTCCACACAATGAGAAAAAAAAAAACACGAAAAAAAACTGCAGTACCCTACTTCTGCCTGAGTCCAGGAGGCGCTGGTGATCCCTCTTCTGGACACCACGTGTGACAGGATGACTGGGCGGTGACGTCACGGCAGAAGCAGGAACAAACGACAGAGAGAGGTGGAGTTTGGTGGAGCTGAGCGAATGCTTTCGCTCAGCATTTAATGAATAAACAGACAGAAAATAAACAGTTGTAACAAAAACACAGGACACGGCACTTGCGCCAAAATAAATAGACAAACAAAACGGACTATACAGTAAACAGACACGAACAGACAAACACGGTGAGTAAGAACACTTATTCACTTTTTCCTTGGTTACTTTCTCCTTCTCCACACCCGTTCTCCACTCACCGAACACCCAACCCCGAGTGAGTGAAAACATGCAGCTTTTATGCAGTTGTACCGAGACTCGATTGCTAGTCAATCATTCAATTGGAATCTCGGTACAACTGCACGTGAATTAATTAAAGTGCAATTCCCCGTGCTCACATATTATTACTTTTTACTTGCACGTGATGTGATGTGCCATCCTCGTGCCTAAATACAAATATACAATTTAAACACACGTGAAACACAGACCCGCTTATATCCCGTGTACCAATGCCTATACACCAACACTTACACACAACACGTAACATATAACATACACAGGGGGGCACTTTGCCACAAGCAGATACAATGGCAGTCGAGTATCAGCTACCCTCCGGACTGGCCTGGACACGGCAGTTCATTAAACTCAAGTAACACTCTTCGTATGATACATGTTATTTAAGTTGAATTCACTGCTCTGTCTGGGCTGGTTCGAGTATTCACACCCCCTAAACTGCATCCATATGTGTATGGAGCATATATTACAATGAATGTATCGAAATGAAACTTGACCACAGCAGGACTGGAACCAGGGCCCTCACAAATTGCTTTCTGTCACCCTACCAACTGTGCTGTTACAGCAGCTATTATGTTACAAATTAAAATATAATTGAGCGCTATTATATTGCTCTCAGTTCATCTGACTCCAGGCACTCTGTGTGAGTTATTCATTTAGGTTGATGTGACTTTTCTGAAACTATCCTGCTGCTATCAATTTCTTTTCCACCGCCAACAAAAGTTTTATTTAGATACATTAATTGTAATAGAATGTGTTTGTAAAGTAGCACTTTGTTTTAAAAATAAAGCTTCACTTCACAGTGAAATGACCCCTGACCCCACCCGTTATGGCTTCGCCCCTTCAGCACTTGCGTTCGTGGCTTTGCCACTCATTTCTTTTTTCCAAAAGTAGCATCCCTCTAAATTCCTGCCTACGCCCCTGCAAATACTGTTTAAAAATAACTTCAGAAAAATCTAATCAAGTTCAGATTCAACTGTAGGGCAATAGTCTTCTGATAGAGACCCTTGTTACAGTTCTATAAAAAAACATTTTTACATAGGGATCTGAACACCAGAGGATATATCTGTGTTCAGAACTGAAGTAGAACCAGGGGGAACACATGAAGCATTGTATTTCGAACAGGCCGGGTCTTATCTATATTCCACTTCTTAGCCCAAAATATATCAAAATTGCATATAGAGGTTTTTGAAAGTTGGCACTGCATGCTTGAAAGCGTAGAGCTCCGCGGGAGTTGTATTTTCCAAGTGTATATGATTCTCTCCCCAACCGAACCCAACCCAACCACACACACACACACACACACACACACACATATTATGGAATGGAAAACACCTACTGGTATGGGGAATTTATGTGCAATACAAGCTTTAAAAATGTGAAAGTAAATTAAATAAAAGATTATAGAAAAGCTTATGCATGTCAAAGTTTATGGAAGTGTACTTTTGTCATGTAGGAGGAGTTTGCCAATTGTTGGGGTCATTCTGTATCACCTGTTGATGAAAGTGGAACAGAGGAGATCCAAGGTCCAGGTATTTCTGAAAATGGCTCATCAGATTCTTATATACACTATGATGACAGGGATTTGATGCCTCACCTTATGTTGAATTTGAAAATGGAGATGTTCCACTTTTCCTAGGCTCTGCTGTTACAAAGGCTCAATGGGTTATGCTGATAAATGCGCTCATATTGCGACATGGCTTAACTAAGAGTCTACAGCTGATCTTTTAAAATTAATTGAGCTCATATTCCCTGGTGTATTTCTACCTAGTGTCTTCCAGTTATCTAAGCATTTTACAATTATAAAAACATTTGCAAAGTTCCCTTTATTGCAAAGTATTTCTTGCGTACTGTGTAACAGATGCATCTTCGACCAGCTGTCCAAATTGTAATTCAGACTGGCAACTTCATGATCATATGGAAACTGGTGATGTTTTCATGTCTCTACCTATAGAAAGATTTTTTACAATTCGCTGATGCAGCCAAACACATCATAAACTGGCAAGAATCTTCTCGTAGTGATGCAGTAAGTGATGTTTAAAATGGATAATGTTTTGAAAATCTGCAAAAATGTTTATTTAACAAGAATGACTTCTCCCTGACTTGGAACTTCGATGGTGTATCAATTTTTAGATCCTCACTTTATTCTGTTTGGCCAAATCAATTTCATAGAAATGAAATCTCCACAGATTTGCATCGGAAACACAACTTTTAGCATTTTTGTGGTTTGGCAGTTATAACCCATGTGTTTATACATTCTTAAGACCATTTGTTGATGAAACTGTAAAATTAGGCAATGAAGGGTTTATGTGGAAAACCCTTTTACTCAGAATAATTTGGTGAGCAGTATTTCCAGTGATCTGTACATGTGACTTTGTTGCAAGGACTGTCTTGCAGAATGCTATTCAGTGTAATGGTGAATATGGATGTAGCTGGTGTGAGCACACTGGTGAAATGATTTCCAAGGGCGTGTTTTTGGCATGCCAATCCTGCTGAATTTCCTAATGTACTTCAAACTCATGATTCTGTTGTTCACAATGCGTTGGATGCTTTGCATTGATAAGCCAGTTAAGGGAATTAAACCTCTGTCGTCTTTAATGCTTATTTCTTGTTTTGATATGGTTGATGGCTTTGTTCCAGATTACATGCATGCAGTGTTACTTGGTGTTAAACAAATAGCATCTTTGTGGTTTGGCTCATGTTATCATGGGAAACCATGGTATAGCAAGATAGCAGAGTGGATGATTTGCTACAGTAGTACACCTTCAGACAAACTAGCCAGGTACACAAGGACTAAAAGTAAGGAGATACTGGAAGGCAAATGAGTGGAGAAATGTCTTATTTTTTTATTCTCAGACTTCTCTACGTGGTAAATTAGAATGGAAGTATTATTTTCATTGATCGGTGTTGGGTAATTCCATTTTCAGAACTAGATGGACCAGCAAAATCTCCAGTATTTTGTTAAATTATTGGAAAGGAGCACATGTCCTTTAATGTGCACCTTTTGCTGCACATTTGTCGAAGTATCCGTAATTGGGGACCTCTTTGGGCATGGTCTACTTGAATCTTACAATCATCACCTACTGTTGTTCTATTACGATGCCAAAGGAGTATCTATGCAGATATTTAAAAATGTTCGCCTGTTGAGAGATGTGCAATATAATAGTCACTTTTATTTTCGAACATGCCAACCAACAGTGCTAGATTTTAATGCATAAATTAATCAAGTATGTGGCACATTTTACACAGATTAAATGTCTTGGTCAACCTAACCTTGTTCCCATTTCTCACCGGATAGCGGCTTATCATTCTTTAACTGCATTTATCCAGACATACTTTTGAAGAATATGACAGATTGAATCTATGTAATGCAGATTATTCATCAATAAGCTATGCAAGGCAGATGACCAAGGCAAATTATGCAATATGTTTCCATGGAAGATTTGCTTTATTACCTGTATCACCAGTCCACTTTCCAGATAGAACAGATGTTGTTGTTGACCTAAAGCTTTTACAACTTGTAAAGAAATTTGCAAAATGATTCCATAAAATGTCTATTCTTATGTAAAGTGGAAGATACTAACAAGGAGATTGCAGTTCACCGTTGTGTTAATGAAAATGTATATTTGTCCAATACCAAATTCTTTAGAGAGTGACTAGGCCTTCTTTTTCAGCTTCACCCTGTGCCACATGTTTTATACATAAGCACACGGTGTATACAAATACATCAATTTATCAACGTTATGAAAGGGTAAAAAAAAAAAAGAACACAGTAATACATGTGGAGCTGTGGATTATTGTGTAACACTGCTAGTAATGCTTTTAACAATTATTCTGCATATTAAATTGATTACATCTGTTTATGCATATAGTAATTAAATATATTACATTACATTGTTACCTTATTCGTTTTGATTTGTACCAGTTGGGGTCAAAGCAAAAGCCAAAAAAAGTTGTTTAAATCAATAACAAGTCAGAGTAACAACCAATAAAGAAAAAAAAAAAATTTTTTAAAAGTTATCACTGTCCACAGCAGTGTAGTAACAAGAGTGTTGTCCATGGCTTATATTTTAATTGTGTTAAGGGACGTGATAGTGTCCACATTTTGTTTTAATTTAAGTGATGACTGGCACTTGCTTACAATCTGCCCAGCATTACTGAATACCTGCTCACTAGGGACTGACGTTGCTGGGATGCTTAATAATTCCAAACAGTTTAGCACCAATTTTCTTAATGATTTGCACCCGACGCTGTAGCTGTACCTCATCATGTCGGCACCTTGCAAGTATGAGTCCTGTGAAAATGCACATGCATGAGAACAAATGAGCCAACAGAGCATTCTAGTGACGTCTGCTTCTGGTGAGCACAGCTTTTCCAGGCTGAAATTCATCAAAACATATTTGTGCTCAAAGATGACTCAAAAAGCTTGTCAAATTTGGCAGAGCAAAGTTGCCAAGAATTTAGAATACTCAGATTTGATAAAGGTATTTGCTGGCGCTAAAGCTAGAAAAATGTCTTTGTAATTTATGTTCTTGCTTAACTTAGAATGTAAAATGAAAAAAAGGATTTGATAATGCCCAGGGGTAAATTTGAAAAAAAAAAAAAGTAAAAAGTGGTATTGCACAAATGTCAAAGAGGGATTTTTTTGTTATTATTATTATTTATTTATTTATTTCTACCTGGTTATTCTCGCCGCTGACCTGTCAGAACCCACTTACTGTCGGGCATTACAGTATTTTTCAAGAGGCCTACTGGGACATAGTCGTTTTAGAAAAAGTTAATACGTGATATGTTTGAAGTAGACTGGAATTCTGAGTGTGAATTATATAAAATGATAAAGTCTAACAAACAAACTGAAACAAGTATTCATTACATTTTAATATCATTAATATTATTTACCAGATCTTAACGTTAGTATACGTAGGTGTGCATGATTAAATGATGCACCTATATACAAACTTTAAAATACGGTTACTACTGTAGCATTCATTTGATGTTCTGGTCTCCGCACTTAATCATCACTGCCTAGGGCCCCGCACAGCCTAAGACCGGCCCTGCATGTACCAGTGTTGTATCATCTTCTAATGCTCAATGACATCTGGGTGAACTGTAAAGTATCTTATTCAAGAAACAATGTTTAAAACGTCTCATAAGTACAAGTACATGAGTACCAGAAATAAGTTTGTTTTAACCTTGGGACATGCTAAGTCTTATTTTGTATCCTGTTGTCATGCTGATGCTGGGGAGACCGCACTATGGTTGATCCCCAGAGCCAGCATTGCAGCCGTTGTGTGTGCTGATGCACTAGGGAGGCAATAAGCTGATCCCTGGAGCCAGCATTACACTTCAGCCATCAGCACCAGACAGAAGGATATCTACATCATCATATGGAAGGAAGCGCAAATGGATGGAGACACATGTGGATCACATTAGTTTACTGTGAAGCTACGTTTTAGTTGGTGCTTATCTTGGCGAGAGCCAAGTTCAAATCAGCATGAAGTTTTAACATCAACTCTCATGTAATGGAAATCAAATCTTCTATCTTGTTTGTTGTTTGTTGTTGTCAGGTTTGAAAAGCAGTCGCCCAATTTAAGAAATGGAAGACAGATCTGTGATGGCAGAATGTATTTTTATAGTTTGGTTGTTGGTGTGTTATGCAATTGTAAACAACAGAAATATGACTGTTACGGGCAGTGCTGTTACAGATTCTGTCCTCTGTCAGTGAGATGAGGTTAGAAGATCTATAACCATGAATGCAGAAGAGCCTGGTTCTTTTGCATACAGGTTAAGGCTCTCGCCTGTGGTGTATGTGGTCGGTGGTTCACGCCCAGCCTCCGCCCTGTTTCGCTACAATGTCATCAATTGACACTCTTGTTGCATAATGTACTGCCTGGTAACATGGCCCTCTTCTGTGCGCTGGCTACTTTTTTTACAGTTTGTTGTAATTGCTGCCACTTGCTCTTAGACCTCAATGAAATTGGGACTAGATTCAGTGAGCTATATCCTGGTTAAACCTATTAAAAATACAGACCTTTGTATGAGGGACTAGAACCTTAAAAGTCAATAGGGGACTACCACAGAAACACACCAGTAATACAATATACCTCCGACAGCGAAAGAACAAAAAAATCAATACTTCATATAATAAACCCCAAAAGCCCCAAAGAGGTTGCTGTTAACCTTGCACAACCCCAGCAGTTCTATGTGTTGACTAACAAAGAGTTAGCAACTCAGGCTGACAATAAAATGTGGCACAACAAACACAGCCAATCAACAGGCAGGCACCAACTGAGATACCTGTAACAAACAGGAGTAACTAAGAGAGACAATCCTACTGCACCAAACAAGGACATTCAAACTGCCTCTGCCTATTTAAAACATTCAGATTTTATCAATGTAAAATCATGAAACACAAATCTGAAATTATGCAATTGCCTCGTTTCTAATAGTTTATTGTCCCAGGAAACATCATTCATTTGGTTCTACGACAAAAGCATCAACAGCAGGGCGTGGCAGCCAATTCCACACACCCACCAATTATTATTATTTATTTATTAGCAGATGCCCTTATCCCAGGTGACTGACAGTTGTTACAAAGTATCACTTTACAAAGTATCACATTACAAAATATCACATTATAGATAATAGCAGTTATAAAATACAATAAAATCAGGAGCAAGAGCAAATTAAAATGAGAGAATTAAAATAAATAAATAATTACGTTTGAGAGCAATTATGACAAAGAGCAGTTAAACTTAAAAATATTTGGCTACAAGAGTAAATTCCATTAAGAGCAAGTAGTAATTACAATAAATGGATAAGAACAGATTTAAAATAAGAGCAATTACAAAAACATGAATACGGTTACCTTTAAAAGCAGGCTCTGGAGGTGGGGAGCGGAGGGGGGGCGGTACAGCTAATCTGCCAATGGCAGAGGAGTGGAAGTGGCGAGAGGGGGTGTAGGGAGAAATAATAGTCTGGAGGTTGGAGGGGGCAGAAAGGTTGAGACAGTGATAGGCAAGTACAAGAGTTTTGGATGTGAGCGGCGATAGGGAGTCAGTGGAGGGAGCGGAGCAGCAGAGTAGCGTGGGAGAAACGAGGAAGGGAAAAGACAAGGTGAGCAGCAGAGATTTGGATGAGCAGTAGTGGATGGACAGCGGAAGCAGGGAGGCTGGTCAATAGTCAAGGCAGGACAGTACCAGGTTCTGAACTATGAGCTGTGTGGAGTAGTAAGTGAGGAAGGGACAAATTCTGCGTATGTTGCTGAGGAAAAAGTGACAGGAGCTTGCCAGAGTAGAGATGTGCTGAGAGTCAAGGGTGACACTGAGATTCTTGATGGATGAGGAAGGAGAGAGGGTGGTGGATTCAAGAGGAATAGCGATACAGAGATCAGTGGGTGGGGGAGACAAAAGGAGGTCTGTTTTGGAGAGGTTGAGTTTAAGATGATGCAAGTGCATCTAAGAGGAGATGGCCTAGAGACAGGTAGAGATATGGGAGGAAATGTGGGAGTCAGAGGGTGGAACGGAGAAGAAGATCTGGGCATCATCAGATTTCCATTTTCTGTGTGAAAAAGTGCACCCTCCTTCTCCACTGTCCTTTAGTCCTGATCTCTGTGCTATGCTTGAAATAGCAACTGGGGTTTGTTGTTCCATTTAAAATTTTTAAAAACTTGAATCAAGTCTCCCCTTACATATTTAGGCTATTATGTTCAGTTTGTTCAGTCTACCCTAGTAACTCATGCCCTTAAGCCTAGTGACTATCCTAATTGCTAATCTCAGAATTCTTAAAGTGGCTGTAGCTAAGAAAATAATTTCATGAATTATACTTGTTATGTGCACTTCCATTTGTTATATAAGTCTCACAAATTACTGTTTGTAATTAATTGTGAACCAAGTCCCTCCTCTTCATCAGAACCACCTGTATCACACTCTTCAAAATGGTCCATTTAGTTATTGCAAGAGTGTGAAAGAGTGAATGTATGGGTGTTTACTGGAGCAATCTAGGTAAAGTACCTTGCTCAAGGGTACAGCAGCAGTGTCCCCACCTGGGATTGAACCCACGACACTCCGGTCAGGAGTCCAGAGCCCTAACCACTACTCCACACTGCTGCCCATTATAGTTCCATTTTTCAATTACCAGATCTTCAATAACTTTTACAAAAGAGCATGCATATTGCGTCTACTGCATTTTATAAACAAACATTTTCAAATAGTAAATGGCAATTTATAACTATGTGCTTGTTGTTTCTAAGTCCAACTGAACATGATAACATAAAATACCCCATCTATTAAGAGTGCTGGTGGTAAGTCATGGCTTTTGTAATGGTTGGTCCTCATTATTGTGTTAAATGGGTTAAGCTTCTATAATTTGAAAGAATAGGAAGTCATCGCTGTATGTTGTGCCGATGCAGATGTATTTTTATATATTTCTGCACATTATACAATAAAAAAAAAAATCGAAGAACAAGCTATTTTTTGTATTATTGTATATAATACTGCATAAACATACAAACATTTTTCACAAAGAGTGGAGGGAAGCTTACAAAAAGTATGATTTATTTATAGAGGACATTTTAAAAAATGTGCTCACAGCTGTGGCAATGGCAGATCACTATGCCAAAGATTAGCACCATGCAGCCTGGTTGTTGATCGTTTCAGTCAGACTGCAGTACGTCACTGAAATACGAAAGCCATGTACGAACTAACAGTAACTCAGGCAAGCACCATAGCTGCAGCATAGTCTTTTAGCAGCTGCTAAAGCTGCCAACAAAAACATACTGTTGTTTAAAGGTACATGGAATGGGGAGTCATCATTCTAAAGAAACAAACTTGGGGTTGGTTCTATTTCAACATTAAGAATTTTTGAAATAGTCGAAGCAACATATTTAAAGTAAGTCACTGGGCACACCCAGAATCTATGAAGTGTTGTGCTAATGGGAGCAGGAAGCATCCGAGATTGTTTTCATCTACACTTCTGAATAGCTCACTAGATCAGTGACTGACAGCAGCCAGGCAGACACAGTGCTGCATGCCTTGTAAGTCAGTAATCGACTCAGCAGTAAAACCTACAGCACAAGCAGTGTTAACGGTTTAGAGTTTAAATGTTTACCATTTACTGAGCTGAAACTAGTTTTGCTAGTGTCAACATATGCATGTCAAATATAGATGCCAAGTGTAATGTGGCATATTTAATGTTTTTGAAGTATTTTCCAGATACATTACTGTTATGTGTCTATTTTGCACAAATATTATTGTATGGTAGAATAGTATGGTAGAAAAGCCATGAAGAGGATTCTCATGATGGCTTTTCTGATTGGTTACAAAGATTTGCTTAAGTTAAAAAATTAAACATAATCTTACACTGGGCACCAAGACAGTTGTTTCCATTGTAAAAAAAAGTACTTAAGTAAAAACTGCTTCCACTAGTTTGCCTCCTCATAAGAAGATCATAAAGGACTCAAATTAAAGCAAAGCCAAAAAAAAAAAAAAGCAGCACTATAATCCCCTCCACTGCCTGGCACATGTATACCCACCAACATCATCACATGAACCAGGTGGGCAAAAAAAAACATACCTGTTTAAACATATTTTTATATTTTAGGTGCGTCAAACTTTCTTTTTACATGAAATCGAAATCGTAATGGTACATCCCTGCAAATCAGCTTTCAAACAAAAAGTAAATAGAACATTAAAGTTGGACTAAAAATTGATGACATTTGTGAGATGGTTTGATCATTAAAATCTTTTGCATGTATTAAAAGAGAAGATGATCAGATATTCAGAGATATTTACTAAGTAAGGGGTCTGAGTGGGATAGAAGGGGAAATCAATGCCCCACCCCCAGTCTATCTCTTCAGGAGCTCATGGGTTATTCTGCTGTTCTTATTCATAGAATACCTACTGTACCCTTTCCTCAAAATGAATTAGCTCTTTACAATTTACCATTTACATTCACTGATAACAGAATCCAGACTATTCAATTGTAATGCTAATCTGAGTTCAGCGTGTCTTCTGCTTTATAAAGCTCTCCATTCTAACATGCTGCTGCAAAAAATAAAGCTTCCTTTTTTTTGTATGGCTTAAAGTGACTGTGTATAGGTTAGGCAAGGTCATCGAAGCTTGGTATGCAATTTGCACATTCCCTTGTAAGTGATTCATATTCCAGAAGTTTATAATGCATTTTTTTTTCAGTAGAGATGTTAGTGCATTGTATATTATAGGGTTATAGGGCAGTGAACATCTCTTTATGGGTTTTATCAATATGCTTTTAGCCTTGGTCTGTGTATTTTTTAATGTTTTCATTTTTTTGTATACTTTCTTTTACATCCTTATAAATCATGTAATCTATGCATATTTAAGGTCATTACAAACTGTGTTGAGTGTCTGTGGATGTGGTTAATATTGGCACTAGTAAAAGTGAAGTGTCTGTTGCTATAACACAGACACAGATGCTTGTAGTCCTATAACTCTGTAACTGCTTTATTATTACTATACAAGTTTTTAAAAATCCAGCTATATTAATTTTTTAATCATCACCAACCTTTATTTAGTCATTGTCATTTTCATTGAACGAGGGAGAAGGTTGAGGAAGAGAATACTGTTGAGTGGCTGAGGTAGGTGGACGATTGAGATGTCAACATTGTCGATTGAATTTGCAGAAGAATGGCATTTCAAAGGGTACATCAGATGTGATTTTTTAAAGCAGGTGGCATCAATCGTACTGATATGGAGAATACAGCACGGTAAAGAACTCAAAATGGTACGGTAGATGACATTAATTGGTTTTCTCTGTAATGTATTGTGGAATACAGCAGGCTAAATATGCACTCTGGTTTGCTGAAAGGTCATCAGCAATCTATAATACAGGTTTATAGGATGGGGAAAAGAACTGTGGAGAAATATCACACAAATCGTAAAGGTGAAAGACCAAAGTGTTATTTGTTGTTAATTATTCAATGTCCATGCTGACCAACATATGAAATAGCAGTAAGTGCAGCTATTATAATGTGATATAAAATATTACATTTCTCAGTGAATCATCATTCTTTTTTTAAATAAAAAAATAGTTATACTGTGTCAGTGATATCTGTGAAAAAATGTTGGGATAATTATGTAAAATAAGAGATGGAAACATCTCTTATTTTAAACTAAGCTAGTTTATGGATATTAGGTGAAAGAAAGCTCACATCACTCAGGAGAATGGTTACAACAACATTGCTTGCTAGCATACAGCTGTTAGTCATGATCCCCTTTTTAGACCTGCAAAAAGGCTCAAGTTTTACCCTCAGAAAGCTTGATAAGGAATTGATTGCATCACCACTACAGATTGCTTTTCATAACCTGATTACTTTTACTGTATGCCAATATCACTTTTCATCGCTATATCACAAACTGTGTCTTCCTCATTACATTGCTCAGGCAAATAGAGTTGAATTTAAGTTAGGCTTTTTAAATAAAAACATATTGATTGACCCACCAAATAAAGCACTTATTTTTTACAATTAGTAAGGAATTAGAAAAAAAGTTGGAAAAAAAGCTAGAGGAAATATTTTAGACACCTTGCTGATGTAAAATCTAGACGCTTTATTCAATCTACTTACATGGGTTGTGGTTCTAACTTTCCCTATTATTTTCCGGTGTACCTAGTTTGCCAGTTGATGTGCCAACACACACACACTCCCTACATGGCAATACTATAAGGTACTTCTCCTGACATGCTAATGTATTTATTGCGTTTAAATTATTCTCTCAAAGTGACTGAGAATGCAGCCAGTAAAGTCATATAACCACAAGTAAGAAAACGTCATGAATGATATATGCAGTCATTAAAACTGTGCCACACAAAGATTATTGAAATGGCCATGGCTGTTTCAATAAAACAAAGAGAAAGAATCATCCTTTACCATGTTCTTTTTGAGATAGATAGCAATTAGATGAAAAATCTGCCATATATATCTTTTTGGTAACACTGTATATTAAGGTACTGTTTATTAATGCCTTATAACTGTTTTATGCATATATAATATATGTGTAATAACCACGTTATAGAGTGTTAATAAGGCATTGTAGATGATTTATACCCATTCAATAGCCATTAGACCGAATTACAGTTTTATAAAGGGGACCATTTTTAGCCACCTATTGTACTTTGGGATGTTTAAATGTAATGCTGTCCATGGCTATTGCATGGTTATAAACAATCTATAATGATTTATTAACACACTGTAACACAGTTATTAAGTATATAGTTATAACACATTAATAAACAGGCCCTTAATATAAAGTGTTACCCTTTTTTAAAATGTTGCTTCATCATTTATCTCAAGCCATGTTTCACATTTAAACATAGTTTGGTTTAGTCCATTAAATCTTTTCAGAGAACATAACCTTTATTTTTTGCAGCTTACATTTAGGCACAGAACCCCACCTTGTTTCAAGACCAGACTTTGTTCCTCAATAACAGGTTTTGGAGTTGAGAATAGTATATAGTTAAATGGCAGAATCTTTACTGTATTGCTTTGACTACCACCATCATCATCATCATTTGTAACCAGGAGGTCCTCGGTTCAAATCCCACCTCAGCCACTGACTCATTGTGTGACCCTGAGCAAGTCAATTAACCTCCTTGTGCTCCGTCTTTCAGGTGAGACGTAGTTGTAAGTGATTCTGCAGCTGATGCATAGTTCACACACCCTAGTCTCTGTAAATCGCCTTGGATAAAGGCGTCTGCTAAATAAACAAATAATAATAACTAGAGAACTGCTTGTCCAATTATAATAAAACTGGTTTTCCTTGGTGTAATGAATTGGCATCTCAGCCTGTTGAATTGAACAGAAAGGCAAGGACCAGACCCAAACCGCAAACCATATGGTTCAAAGACGAATACCTTGCCATTCAGTTAAAGAGCAAGCTGTAGTCGCGAGGTCAGTATGTGTCTTATGCTGATTATTAACTCATCAGCTGTTAGGAGGAGATTATTTACCTCCTCTCTCCGCTTAATCAAAGCACGTCCTCGAGCATAAATAAAAGTGCATGTTTCAACGTCGGGCTCGTAACTTTGAAAATAAAAATGAGGTCTGTTAAAAAGAAAGAAAAGACAAGACTGAAGTCTTTTTTATCAATCTCGAAGGACTGCCATTCAGAACTACAGTAATGCTTTGATGTACTAATGTAAGATAAGACTCCTTCACATTCTACCTGACAGTGCTTGGTGCACGCCACTCCACCATTCAAAACAGTTTATCTTCTTTTCTGCCAGTTTTAATCAATTCCAAACACTATTTATAAATCTGTGTATCGTGTTGTCAATGTGGGTAGCCAAAACTATTTGGCTCTTCTGAATTTAATGCTCATGAAACACGGAGAACCATGATACTGGTTATATTCTGGCTTTCCACTACTACCTCTTAGTGTTCCTCCCTACTAAACCACCCATCTTCGCTATCCTGTGCCTCTCTCAACTGTGCCAAACTGTGTGGTGGTTTTGAAGTGGACTGTGATGTGATGTTGAGACCACCAAATTCAAGAAAGGACAAGGGTTTGTAAGATGGTGATTTTGCCTCCAAGTGACGGCCAAAAAAGAAAAATGTATTATAAAAGTTGTTTTATCTTTAATGGATCTGCCATAGGTTGTATTTGCCCGTTCTTAATTTGTCCATGTGTATCATATCCTATGCGCCATCATTAAACAACTTCAGTATGCTGTTTAGCATTATGAAATGGGTTATATATTGAAAGATTGTATTGTTTAAAATGGCGGTGTAACAGGGGTGGTTAAATACACGGTCATAATCTCTTGACATAGAACCCTGGTTAAACAGGCAAACGTTCTCCAGGTTTGGTTCACTCACCCTGGTTAAACACACAGTCATGAGTCTTTCCACTGGTAACACAGCATTAAACAGCACAGAACAAAGGACTGGCTTTCCAGCCCCTTTTTAAAGACAGGTGACCAGGGTTAATTGATTATCAATTCTTCAATTGACACCTGGCCAAAATTAATTGAACATACTAAATTGGGGAATGTCTGGTAAATTATAAGTCAGAAAAGGCAGTTACCATGAAAGATGAAGGACATCGGTGCCTGGTTTATCAGTCATGAGGGGAAACTGCCTCTTGGTTAGTGAATACAAAGATTGACAATACAGTATGGCTGGAAATTCACAAATTGAGTTGATTCACGTTTAGAGCATGTTGACAGTAAATTGCACATGTACTATAATTTGCTGAATAAGGACCCTTCATTTTCACTGTTTTCACTTTTCACTATTTTTGTATTTGTAAAACAGACAGTGAAATATTGAGATAGTGCTGCACTTATGCAGGGATAGGAATAGGATTTAGATCCATCCTTTCCTTTCTCAGAATGAACTGCAAAGTGTTAGATACCCAGCAGATGGCACTGATGTATATTCTCATTAGATTGCAGTGATTTCAAGTTACTTTGTCTTTGCCTCAAAACAGATTTTCAGATGGTAGACACCACCTAGTTCTAGAGAGAATCAGATACAAGTCCTAAATAATGTGGCTTTAGACTTCTGGGTCTCCCCTTGTTGACCAAATAACATTTGTTAAACTCCTAAGTGCTGAGAAAAGAGCACTACTGCGTACTACATCTTTTGAGTCACAGTGTAGTTTTACACATGCATTTACTTTATGCCTTTTCTTCTTTTCTCCTCATGGGACACATTTCATTCACTTCTCTGTCCCACAGGCTTCTTTAACAGAAAAGCATGCAAGACAGAGTGCTGCTGGACCTTGCGGCCATTCACAAAGTGTGATATCTATTACAAAGCTCCCCTTGAAGCTCAACTCAGTCAGGAATTAACAGCAGTGGAGCCTGGTCAGGACCAACTAAGCCTGGAGCGCGAACAGGGCCTACGGCAGGTAGGAACAGACACCCTCCCCAGTTGGTTTCCTATCCTCTTTTGCTTTGTTGTTGTCACTGTGATTTAATGATGGCCTTCTGGCTGTGAAGTGTAATGGGACAGATGGTTATCATGCTTATGAAAAGTGAAGGAATATGGTGCAATGACTTAACCCAGGTAAATAAATGCCATAGGGGTTGGCCTAATGATGTGTATTAGTTTAAACGCGACATGTGTCTTAGACACGTCATTCATCTATCTAGGGCTGGCTCCTTTTGGAGTAAGAATCTTGTTTTCTCAGGCTGTTACTGTAGTGACAACAGTGAGTTCTATATTACATTTTTTCAGAGCTACTATATACTGGGCTAAGAGGACAATTGCCTGGAGAAAGACTGAAGATAGGAGCTATATAAAAATATCTATAATTTGAGACTCATATTAGGGAAGTTACTAAAATATATTTTTACCATTTGAGAAATATAGCCAAACTTAGACAAGTTATTTCCGTATCTGATGCCGAGAGACTAATGCATGCCTTTGTTTAATCTAGAATTGATTATTGTAATGCACTTTTTTCTGATGTCCCAAAAAGTGTGGTATCTTGTAGCTTGTTCAGAATACCACCACTAGAATTCTGACTAAAACCAGGAAAAGTGAACACATTACCCATATTTTGGCCTCTTTACACTGGCTCCCTGTGAAGTATAGAATTGATTTTAAGATTTTGCTGTTAACTTACAAGGCCCTGAATGGATTTGCACCTAGTTATTTGCAGGAGATACTGACCTCATATTTTCCAAATCACACTCTGAGATCACAGGATGTGGGTCTGCTGGTTATTCCTAGGGTCAACAAAAGCAACACGGGAGGTAGGGCTTTTTCTTGCAGAGCTCTGAAATTATAGAATGCTCTGCCTTCATTTGTCAGGGAAGCTGGGATCATTACAGTTTTCAAGTCAAGACTAAAAAAACACTTTTATAAAATGTCTTTCTTATCTTAGTGAGTCTTAATGTATCTTTAAAGATGCTGCTTTTGTATTATTATGTGTATACTGTTATTGAAATCAGTTATTTAAATGGTCTGATTGTGGCAGTTGTATGTGTGACATGCTATACAAATGTATTGTGTTTTTTTTTCCTGCTATGTACTGAACCGTGCTTTGCAATACTTTTTTATAAAAAGCGCAATATAAATGCAATAAATAAATAATATAAACTCAGTACTTTGCAGGCCAATTATCTCCAAGCAAACATTTCCCTCAGACGCTTGTGCAGCGCCATGCAAATAAGAACAGTTTTTTAAAAGACGCATGGGAGGGAGGAGGAAAGCAGTTCATCTTTAACCATGTTCTTAATTTCTAGCATTACTGCTGGCAAAACAATATTACTTTCTATACGTATAGCTCACTAAGCAAGTTTTTTGTTTAGCCCCCCCATGTAATAATAATAATATTTTGGGTTTGTTTCATGCCAAAAGTGTTTTTAAACTTTCATAATTAGCAACTGATAATTAAAGCAGAGCGCTTCCCAGGATTGTTGGGGTGCAGCAGTCACAGAAAGGTCCCCTTTATTTTTTGTTCCATATCTAGCTTCTCATGGCGTAAAAAGTAAAGGAAGGGACCCTTTTTGAATGTTGATCAGAACATAAGAAAAGTTATGAACAAAAAGAGGCCATTTGGTCCTTCAATGCCTGTCCGGTTCCTAGCAGCTAAATGATCCCAGATAAATTTGATGCAAAATTAAGTTTAAAAAACAGCTGGGGTTAGAAGGAAAGTCCTGCTGGCTACAATGACAATATATTCTGTAAGTGCCAGAATAATTATAAACATCACATACAAGTGTTGTTAAATTGTCATGGTAGCACTTTAGATTACAGGGTATTGATAACCATGTAATTACATTGTTATAACTGGGATACCTATCAATCATTCCTGAAATAACATGCTGCCTTTAGTTTTGTTTACCAGTTGTGGTTCTTGATGCATAGAAATAACTGAAAAACTGGACCATGGATTCATGAATGCATGAATTGTTTTCGGAAGAATAAGTACCTGCCGCTAAATAATTGATTGATTGGCCCAAACAGTGTTGCTTAATGATGTGTATACCTTGATTACAATATGTCAGTACATAGAATGTAAAGTGGCACATCATATTACAGTTCTGTATTGCATTTAAAGAGACAGTTGAGTGTTTCTTGATCGACCTTGGTACACCCAATACAGATATATGAGTAATACAGTGTATGAGTAATTTTTAGATGTATTCAAAAAGTGTAATGCTTAATGCCATCATTTTTAAGATAACTTGAGTTCTAATGACTTGATGTCTCTTGCTTTGTCATTGTGCCTTGCATTTATCTAAACCCTCTAAAATATTGGCAGTGTAAGTTTCTGGTTTTCTAAGTGGTTCCCAGCAAGAAAACATTTGAAGTAACTTCGTCAGCCGTTATCCCTGCAGATTTTATGTAGAATGCGAAATAGTTTAAAATGTATTGTACCATTTCAACTGTCTACAAAAGCCCTGCTGTAATACAATGCAGCCACCATGTCTCCCAAGCAGGCAGAAGTGATTGACTCATGTGATTGAGCAGGAGATTTTTGATTGGTCTATTTGATTGCAGAGGCAGGCTTGAGAATTAAAAGAAGATATGAGATTGAATCTGTATGCTTGTGATGTGATTGTTTCATGACCCACTTCAGCCACTCTACGGCCAGGGTTCTCTGACCGCTACTTTAAGAACCACTGGTGAAAGGAAGTGATGTGAAGGTACATACATGTCCATAACATGTTATTGTGGTAGTATTTTAATGGTGGAGACATTAAACTAAAACAAAGTCTCCACTTTTTTAAAAGAGCTCGTCCATTTTGGACAATAACTAGGAAATGTTATTAATATATATACAATTGGGTGATATAGTAGGTAAAGCACAATTAATGTCTGACTTCCCCTATGTATTACTACTAAATTATACTAAAAATATAAATTTGTAAACTTTATTTTTTATGTAATTAGTGACAGATCATTCAAGCTGGGAGCTTACAAGTTCTGTTGGGGTACAGCAGTCACAAAAAGACCCCCTTCCTTACTGAGATGCGAGCTGATACATTCAGCGCACAAACACACAAACACATTAGCTTCCCATTAAGCATCATATTCATTTCAAAATGCTGCTCCTCACTTATAAGGCTATTCATGATTCTAATCCTGCCTATTTGCTCGAGTTACTTATTTCCTACAAACCCTCTGGTGCTTTGAGATCTGCCAGTGATGCTCTCCTGGTAATTCCAAGAACTCGGTTAAACACCTATGGAGCGAGGGCTTTCACTTCTCGAGCTCCTTTACTTCGGAACTCGCTTCCAGGTTGCATCTTTATATTTTTAAATCTGAGCTTAAAACATATTTCTTTGATTTGCATTTCACTGGCAAGCAGTTTTGAGCTCTTCTGCCCTGCTGCATATTTTTATAAAGCACCATGGGGAGCTTGTACATGAAGGACGCTATAAAAATAAAGCAGGCTGTGACATAGCTAGTAGCAGCTCACACACACACAGCCTGAACTGAAATGGTGCAGAAAACCTTAGAATAGATCACACTAGGGAGGCTGTGTGGTCCAGTGGTTAAAGAAAAGGGCTTGTAACCAGGAGGTCCCCGGTTCAAATCCCACCTCAGCCACTGACTCATTGTGTGACCTTGAGCAAGTCACTTAACCTCCTTGTGTCTGCCTTCGGGTGAGACGTAATTGTAAGTGACTCTGCAGCTGATGCATAGTTCACACACCCTAGTCTCTGTAAGTCGCCTTGGATAAAGGCGTCTGCTAAATAAACTAATAATAATAATAATAATAACTAAGCTTACAAATAGTATATTGTTTAACGATATAGCAAGTTTACTTTAAAATAAGTTCTTCATACAATAATTTGAGGTCAATTACTTATAGTTAACTTCATCAAGTTTCACTAAAAAGTAATTTTACACACAAGGTGTGCAAACTAAAGAATTAATAGTTAAATTATTTGCGAATGTGCTACAATTAATTAATTTCGTTTCATGAGAGGAAAATGCAACTGAAACTATACAAAGGTTCCTTGAAGCTTAGACTTTTGTTCGGCTGGTTAGAACTCAATCTGTCGAGGTGTCCAGTGAAAAGCTCTCCTATCAGCAACAAAGTCTTCAACCCCCGATGGGATCAACAAACCGCGCCCGGCCGCTCTGTCCTCTTCGCTGAATCTTTAGCCATGCAGGTAGCAAGGCACAGTATCTTTGGATAATGTGGCTTGGTTACAGCAGACTCAGACTTGTTTGTCTAATAAAGTCTCTATAAGTTTTACAGCAGTAGAAGTTCTCCCATCAGGCCTCAGTTTCTTTGCCTTAGGTAGCTGACTCGCATGAAGCTTTCTTCCTCTCTCTTAGATCTGTTCTCAGTCAGAGTCCCAGAGTTGCGGCTTTGCTTAGCAGAGTGACAGGACATAGTTTAGTAATCAATGTGGAGTGCAAAATGTGTAGTTTTGCTTGGATATTTATAGTCTTGTCTCTGCTAAGTTGCTCTCCGCATGAGGTCATGTGTGTATCTTACATGTTAAGACTCCAGGTCCTTTGATGTTTAATGTCCTCTCCAACTCAGAGCTTTCATTAATCTGTCCACTCATATTTCTAATACACTTTTAGGTATTAATATCACTGCACCACATCCTTAACAGATTAATTATCAACCCCAGTTCAGCGCTAAAATATCAGTGAGAATTTAATAGAAATCATTATTCAGTTGATAAGTGTGTTTCTTTCACAAATTAAAATACTGATAATTATAACAAGAATACCTTCCTTTGTGGATGCAGTGTTAAATCAAGTAGAACAAACACAACACTGGCAGATTATAAATGAAGACATACATTTTTGCATTGCACAGAAACTGCAATATTTTTTTTACAGTTGTTCAGTAAAATTAATGCTGTCCTGTCAATATGGGACCACACTCTAATGTGTGACAGGATAGTTCTGTATTCACCCGGCTAGTCAACTGCAGTAAAAGCATAGAAACATTTAGTAGAAAATAGTAAAAGTACACTGAAAGCATAGTACTTGAACAAATATGATGTGTGGAGAAAAGGGCATGTTCAGGCACATTTTTTACTTGATTTGGTGTGGGCATCTCACAAACCTGTCCTGTCTATAGTTGAGAGGATTTTACAGTTGCCAAATATCCCATATAAGTTCTCCAGCTCCTCTTCACCACAGGAGGACCTGGAACCAATCATGTTACGGTCAAACAAGGACTGCACAGTGTGCGGTTGCTGAGGTGAAAGTCCCGTGGGATACAGGAACCAACATAAAACTTTGGTTGTATATCATTTGCAGTGAGACTGTGTTCTTGATACTGGTCATGATGCTGGGTGGAATTCAGTCGACCAACAAGATGAAGATGGTCCCCTTGCTGGTTGTGATTGTCAGTCCACACCATCAAGGCTAGGCCTGTCCACGTGGCACTACATCTCTGGAACGTTTAGCTCAATTCAGGCATGGGCAAAATGGCCCTAATTGCAACTACTTCTTTACTGTGGTGAACTTCAATAGGACTACATCCAAAGCTTCCTTGGTATATGCAGAGGTGTTTTGAAGAGCTGAAATTGCCATTATACATACCGGGCATCAACAGCCACCTGATTGAAATAACATTCAGTCACTTTTGACCTTGGCAGGATTGTAACCCACATTCTAGAGGTGAAAGGGCTTTATAACTCATTTCCAGTCCAGTAAGCCACAGATTATATATATATATATATATATATATATATATATATATATATATATATATATATATATATATATATATATATATATATATATATATATATATATATATATATTAGGGTTGTATGGGCCAGCTGACAAATGGAATAACCCAGATGAAGATTTGTTACAAGCTGCTTAAATTGGTAATCCTTGCTGCAGTTAACCTGAATAAAGATACGGGTCATTAATTACCTAATTGGCCATTTACTGCTGGTCACAACAATTTGCTGGGTATTATTGCATTAATAATATTTACACGTACCATGCACTTATATGTTGCATATATAATTGATAGCTTTCTGAGATACCGTGTTTGCTGCATAACCAGAGCACATATTAAATTGTAGAGTAGGTACAGGACATTTTACAGTATGTTTTTATTTTCAAGTGTCACAAACCTTTATTATAAAAACCTGGAAACATAATAGGACTTTAAGTTCTTCAAGGTCAGTAACTCAATATAAAATACATCCAGCAAGGAGATGTTTTCTCTGAACTGCTACTGTATCTGATAAATGTCTTGCTTCAATTGAATCACCTGTTTTCTGTTATTGGTGATTTTAACATAGTAAGACCATATATACATAGTTTTGCAATGTCATAATTCAGCTCCTTTTTATTGTGAAACAGGTAATAGTATTCTACACAGAAAATATTTGTATCAGGTCTGACATGGAATTAGACAACTGCTTTTACTTGGGTGGACAATTGATCTAAATAGAGCTAGCTGGGTGCGAGAGAAAAGATTCAGCACATTTGCAAAAGTAGAGTTAGAAATGAGAAAGAAACATTTAATAATAATAATGAAAAAAGACATTTCCATGGGATAAATCTGTATGACCATTTCACTGTTTGAAAACATGTTGCCGAACAAAATCATAGTTTTGAGATATGAGCATTTATGGCATTATTATTATTATTATTATTATTATTATTATTATTATTATTACAATGATAAAAACGTTGCATTAGAGTAAATGTTCTGCATGTGATTTAGCTTCTTCCTCCTGAAGCAATCAGCGTGTTCTTGCTGGTTCAACCTCTTGTAATGATCATGTATTATAATTTCCTGTACTTTGGATAATAACACCCTCTGGAGCCGGCTGGGTAAATAGAGTATCTCTCAGACCCTCAATCTTCTGCTAAAGAAATTACCAGCGGGAGCCTCCAGCCCTCACACAGGCACTTCCTGCTGATTGGCAGCAGATTGGCAGGGGGTTATGGGTACTGCTTTCTCAGCTGGCTGCAATGTTGCTCCTTGTGGTCACAGCTTTACAATCCTGCCAGAGCCCTGGATTGCTTTTATCAGCTCTTACGACTTCTGTAGTTAGAGGTGCTTTACCCAGGTTCCAATATGCAGGTGATATAGATTTACTATACAAGCACTATTTGGAATAAAGCAGAATATTTTACTTTCATTCAACAAGCTCATTTTCTCAAATTCATTGTATTTAATACCAGGACTGGCATTATTTTATTTAGGGACTAATATAGTGTTAAGCTTTTGTATTTTATCCAGAATACTGAACAATGAATTAAGTTATTCATGTTTTATTTCATTATTTCAGTAAGTGTGATAGCAGAACATTCAAATGAGTGAGATTTAAAGCAAATACAAATTTAAATGCATGCTCATTTCTTTTCTTTTAGGAGTTAGACTGCTATAATTCACATATGAAAATTGACATATCTGGATGTACATAGCACTTTTTATACTAATCTTCTTGTTGCATATTTCAATTTTTAAGTACATGATTTATTCATTTTCTGACAACATCAAAAAAAGACCTTGAAGGGATTTATTTGTGGTTTGACTTACTTTGATCAGGTTTGCTGTTGTTGTTGTGAAGCATGGAACATAGGGTTAATAGGAGCTTGCTGCTCCTATCTCCGTACTGCAAAAATGAGCTGTAACTGAAATTTGCATAGCATATTTATCAAATGTAGCTGGTATACTCTGAGTTTTTTCATATCTGCAAATTAGAGGCAAAACATGCATTTTTTAAAAGGTGCAATATTTTCAGCTGGTAATGTATTTTCAGAAACATACAAATGAACACAACTAAATCATAAAATGACATAAACCACGTGTCTTGCCATAATAAGGTTAGGCAGGGTAGCAGAAGCTGAACTGCACACTTGTACTTTACATATTACTCTAAACTTTCTGGGTTTTTGTGTCGCAGTCTGCTGCTTACACTTTATTGCTTCCCTCTCTGCGTTTTTGTGTCGCAGTCTGCTGCTTACACTTTATTGCTTCCCTCTCTGCTGTTCTTACTTCACTCGATTTATTCTCACTGGTTTCTCCCTCTATTATTTGTGGCATGCTTTTAATTTTTCACCAGTACGAATCAACAACTGATCCATCCTTGTAGAACCAAACACCAGGTAAGCAATGTAGTTTTACAGTTACAAAGTGACCAGAATTTCATTACGTTACGGGATCTTTTCTGTGACCCCCTTTTGGGGAGCGCCCCCCAATTTGAGAAACCCTGATCTAGATGAACAATATCCTTAAGCACACAGAGCCAAGAGCAGGCCACAAAACTACATTTGTTAATGCTGACGTCTTAATGCAGCCCACAGAGTGGCCATTAGAGCATGCATTTAGTTTGGTAGCCCTAGTGCAATGAGATGGCCAATTAGGACACTCATAACAAGCACTTACAAAACAAACTGGTGTCAGTGATAAAACAACACAGAGTAAATAGATGCAGTGGAAACACCAGGCAAGCAACAGTATTGTGTTATTCACAAATCAATTAAATGCCAAAAGCCAGTGATGTCCATTCAGGTTTCAGGACCATGGTCAGCAACTAGCAGAGCAAAGACAGGTTTCAGGCCCGTGGGCGCTCCTCTCAGAAGCCAGCCTCAGGTAGAACTAACTGGGATGCAAACAGAAGCTGGTTATAAAGGCTGGACTTAATGCGGTAATTACTAGTACCACCTCAGGAAACCCTGGGTAGAAATGAAAGAAGAGTGCCACGTCTGGCTTAGAGGGATGGACCTCGTCCCTTCTCTTATAAATTATGCAATTTTAAATAACAATACATACCATTTTGTCTTTGTTGAAATTCTGTGTTTTTTTTTTTACAAAGATTTCTCATTTAGAGGAACATAATGTTAAAAGAGGAACACTGTTACACTGTTGGTGGTCCTCTAACTAGATTGAAAAGAACACCTAAATTTGTGGTAGAGATTTCTGGAGAGGAATCCCCATTATTTTGGGGGATTTGCCTGTGAAACCAACAACAATGTGACTTTGTGATCATTTTAGATGTATCAGTAGATGAAGGTAGACAGGCAGATGAAAAAGGTAGAAAGTTTTAAAATCAATACATTATTTTCATTTTCAAAATGCTATCCATTACTGTGTAGAACATAACTTTTTTTTGTTTAGTTTGGTTGTCTAAATAAATATTAATTGTAATTTGTTTCACTCATGCCTTTGCTGTCATATATTCATTTAGCTTGATTTTATATTACCTATGCAAGTGTAGTAAGAACACAGAGACAATAGAGATAAAGGTGAAAATAAATACTGTATCTACTGTATTAGTTTTGCGCTCTGTAAATATTAATTTTTATTTATTTCTTAGCAGACGCCCTTATCCAGGGCGACTTACAATTGTTACAAGATATCACATTATTTTTACATACAATTACCCATTTATACAGTTGGATTTTTACTGGAGCAATCTAGGTAAAGTACGTTGCTCAAGGGTACAGCAGCAGTGTCCCCCACCTGGGAATGAACCCACAACACTCTGGTCAGGAGTCCAGAGCCCTAACCACTACTCCACACTGCTGCCCCATATACAAATAAATACATACACGTTATTATATCATTATCTCAAAGAGTATACCCTTAAAGCGTATTGCTAATCTTAAATCACCCGAGTATATTATCATTTAAACTGAGTTCTACACTTTTCCAAAATATATTTTTGAAATTATTGTGGCCAATGCATATTATAGCAAGCTGTAAATTCAGTGGATCTGTTTTGACATTTTCCTTAACACAGTACCACATTTCAAAAGTTAAATGCAACCCATCAGTATCATCATTGTGGAGGAGGGAGTATGGATATGCCTGCCCCTCCTGGGAGAGGATAGGCTGAAAAAACTTAAAGGATCCCAGTGATTCACCCTCAAAATGACCAAGTAACCCATTCCATATTCTCACCACTCTGTGTGAAGTATCTCCTTTCCTCTGCTCAAAGTCTATTTCATACTATGTCTTTTACAAAAGGTATGTTGACAGAACAGTCACCATCTTTCTGCAGGACACTGTATGAAATTGACCAGGAATGGGTCTAGAGTCTGATGGTAGTTAGGTACTTTTCTTGTTTCTTGTTGAAGTCCTTAGTTTACCATGTGTAGAGAGCCTGTACGTATTTATTTATATATTTTTAGAACAGGGTACCCCTCTGCCCCTGTGCAGTGTATTGTATTGTTTTGCATTTGTTTGTTTTAGGTTTGCAGTCTTAGTCGTTGTATTATTATTATTATTATTATTATTATTATTATTATTATTATTATTATTATTATTGTATGTTATGGTTAAAAGTATACAGGACGACAAATCACCGTGGGTTGTGTTATTGTTTTGTTTAGTGATGGCGTAGCCGAATGTTTTTGTTTTAGTAGCGTGGATTGTAGCCCCATCCACAATAATTAATAAACTCGTGCAGAAGGTGGCCATCTCCCGAATTAAGTGATTAATTTTGTTGCTAATCGGGAGATGGTCACCTGAATATAAAAAGCTTGCAGCTCTCCAGCTCGTGGTGGGGGTGTTAGATCGGAGAGAGTGAGCGAGAGGAGTGAGAGAAAAACAAAACTAAAACGAAACTAAAACGTAAAGGATCAGTGAAGGCAATTGCCCAGCCTGATCATATATTTTGTGTTTGTGATTTTGTTTTGTTTACCTGTTTTATTTTCGCTCTGTGAGCAAGTTTCTTTTTGTTCAAACCTTTGATTTATTTTTGTTATTTGTAAATAAAACGGCGGCCAGCCGCATATTTCTTTAAAAACTGCAGTGCCTGGTGTCAGAGTTTTCCTTCCTGCTTCTGGCCTGACGTCAGACCACCCAGTCACCCTGCCACACCATGGTATAAATATTTTAGGTTGGTATTCTTTTTTAGTCATTTAACAGTTTGTGTTAGACGCGACCTTGCTTGAATGTTGTAAATCTTAATGTAACATCACTTTCATCTGATACAAGCCAAATCTGATCTGAACAAAATGAATGTGACTATATCCCATCAATATCTTGGTCTAGAACATAAGAGCATAAAACAGTATGAAAATGAGAGGAGGCCATTTAGTCTGTCAAGGCTCGTCCCTTGTTAGCACCATTTGCCTCTGCTAGGAGTATCTAATTTAATATAGTCGTTTGTTAAATGTTCCTAGTGTTTTAGATCCTTGTGGTCAGGATGGCTTGGTGGTGACGTCAAACCAGGAAGACACAGGCACAAGTAGTGAGTCGCTTGTATTTATATAATAAAATAAATATCGGAACAGAAACAAAACACCAAACAAAACAGCACAGTGGCCTTCTCTTACTGTCACTTTCACTCCGCTCTCTCGTTCCTACTCTCCACTCTCAAATGAGCAGCTGCTTTGGTTTTATATAGTCATCTCCCAATTGGTAATTACTTCATTAATTTGAAACACAAACACAAAATAGTACATTTAAATAATAATAATACAAAATAAATGCAGAGGCAGGGTGTACCCCATTACTATCCTACTACGTAACCTGGTAGACTATTCCATGCATTTAGGACTCTGTGTAAAAAAGTGCTTCCTGCCTTCCATTCTAAACTTGCTTTTACTTAGCTTCTATTTCTGTCCTATTGTTCAACTCTCTCTGCCAAATTTGAAGTTGTGTCTTGTGTTAACTTTATCTATACCATTAATAGACTTCAATTAAGTACCCTCCTTCCTTCCTTTTTCTATGCCAAAGAGATTTCATTATTTTAGCCTTTCCTCGTAGCTCATGTAATCACGATGTATTATATATACAAGATGTTGCTTCTCAGATGTTGGATCTACACAGCATATACAGTACATCTTAATATGTTAACAGTAAGGGCAGGAAAATAAAAGACTATAATCACTAGGGTAGTTTTAAACTTAGCCGCAAACTTAAGAGCCCCAGGAGATCATTAAGTGACACACTCCAAATGTCAAATCTTCTGATTATAGGCTGTATCTTGACAGTAGTAAAACCCATTAAGAAAGTGTGTAGCTTATACTGTAGCTTATCTGAGTTATAAAGACATTTTAGCTGTAAGTTTGGCTTTTTATCAAGCTAATGTTAGCTTAAAGAGTGACGTTCTAGAAGGGATAAAACAAGCCTAGCTTTGCAGCACTCTGGCAAACACATTTCCAGTGCTTTAATAAAAGCCATTTAAAGTTCACTTGCATCACTGCCATTTTCAGAGTGAGATGCATGCTGTTTTATCAGCGGGGATTAGGGAATACGATTTTACATAACCATCAAAATCACCCCAATGCAATCAGACTCATGAGACTTAAAGGTAAGCAGTACAAGTTAAAACATTTGAAATGTCTGAGCTAGTATGTCTGGCTTATCTAGCAAAAAAGGCAACCCTATTCCAGAAATACGCACAAAATTTAAATTTAAAGCATTCAAATATGCATAGCAATTTTGCTGCACAGCTTGCCTCCCCTAAAACTTCCACTAACAACTACAGAATACAATGTCTTCAGTTACTAAGAAACCAACCAACCAAACATTATCCAAATCACTGGCTATCCCTGTTGTCTTTGCAGCCAATCACAGTAAGAATAAGAACAATTTGAAGCTACACAGATTGAAGCGTAAACACCCTAGTCCAGCTACAAATCCAACTGGAACCATCGTCAAGAGGCAACCGCTAAAGGAAAGGTGGCTAATATTCAACAAACTGTTTTATAACTTATTAATGCATTTCCTTATTTTATTTACCTGTGTGACTTTAAATTGAAGTTTTAACATGTTCACTGAGTTTAAGAATTTCATGTTAAAATAGAAGTAAACTAATTAATTTGCAGAGTCAGTGTGATACCTTGAAAAAAAATGTGCTGAGTCGATGTGGAACACACGCGTGGTTGTACAGTAGTTCAAAGTAACATTGCAGTTAAAATGGAAGGCTCTTTTTAATGCCTACCTGTGGCAAAGTGCCCCCCCCCTGTGTATATTTTGTGTTACGTGTTGTGTGTAAATGTTGGTGTATAGTCATTGGTACACGGGATATAAGCGGGTCTGTGTTTCACGTGTATTTAAAAATGTAGATTTGTATTTAGGCACGAGGATGGCACAAATCACTTCACGTGCTGGTTAAAATGTAATGTGGTCACGGAGTACACTTAATTAATTCACGTGCAGTTGTACCGAGATTCCAATTGAATGATTGACTAGCAATCGAGTCTCGGTACAACTGCATAAAAGCTTCATGTTTTCACTCACTCGGGGTTGGGTGTTCGTGAGTGGAGAACGGGTGTGGAGAAGGAGAGAAAATAAAATATAAGAGGAAGAATAATAACAACCATTTATTTTACTCACCGTGTTTGTTTGTCTCCGTGCACTGTTTGTTAAGTGTTAGTTCGTTTTGTTTGTCTGTTTATTTTGGCGTAAGTGCCGTGTGCTGTTTTTGTGTTCTTTTTGTTTATTTATTAAATGCTGAGCGAAAGCATCCGCTCAGCTCCACCAAACTCACCTCTCGTTTTGTTTATTTATTTCCTGGCTCTGGTCTGACGTCACCCACTCTGGCCGTCTTTGTCACACTACCCTATTACCATTAAAGATTATACAGTATTTATCAAAATTACTCATGACTTAAAGGTAATCTTGCATTTTACCCCATGAAAATACATTTTACCCTCTCAGCACTGGAAACATCACTACCCCTGCACAGCACTCAGCACTTGAAACACCACTACCCCTGCACAGCACTCAGCACTGGAAACACCACTACCCCTGCACAGCACAGCACTGGAAGCACCACTTCCCCTACACAGCACTCAGCACTGAAAACACCACTACCCCTGCACAGCACTCAGCACTGGAAACACCACTACCCTTGCACAGCACTCAGCACTGGAAACACCACTACCCCTGCACAGCACTCAGCACTGGGAGCCCGTTGCCATGCACTTCAGCTGGTATCTATAGTTCCTTGCCTGTGTGTGGTTACTTTCTGGTCTGTGACATCACCACTCGACCATCCTGTCCACAACCTCATAGCCCGTGTTATTTGGATGGTCAAGGCTAGCAGCAGGAATCACAGCACAAGCAAACACATTTAGCACACTTTTATTTTATAAAACAAATAATAAACAAAATAGTAGCTCAGGACTTTCCTGTACTGGCCAATGTATAAGCACTTCCTCCCTCCCAAGTTCCTCCCTGAACTCCTTCAACCTGACTGTTGAAAACCCCAGCATTATATCCACCTGGCTAGCCAGGTAGATTGAATCCATAATTGCCGGTTCAATCACAGGCGTCAGCTTCCCTCACACGCCTAACATTGTTATGCAGGGAAAGCTGAGACCTGGGGAAGGCAATACCTGTGTGCAGGGTTTTTCTAACGACATTTGACTTAATTTCTTCATCCTTGGGGAGGATGACCAAGACAAAACGCTGATTGAGGTACATTTTCTCTAGCAACGCATCTAGGTCCACTTGAGCTGGAATGACCCTATTTCTGTAGCCTTTGCATTAAATTAATTTGAATCAGCTTAGTGCAAGGGTTATGGTTCTTTGTAACATAAACAGTGTTGCTGTTAACATATGTTAAAGAGATTTTAGCTTCAATGGCTTTATTAACCTGATTAAACAATAGCTACTTCAACTACGACTCCTACAAGCAACACATTTGCAGCTCCGTGTGTTTGTTATGGTCAAACTGTTTTTCTGTCTTTTTCTATTTTTAATGAGACCATTTCCTTTTCATAAAGACGGGCCTCAAGGCGACAGCCGGGTTTTATAATCAAATACAGTGCAGAGTATTGAATATATTGAATACATCAAGACCCCAATAAATGTCAGAGTTTGGTGAAGGTTTATTGCTGGTTGACCCTGCTACTTCCCATATTTTATTTATCTGTTATAATTGATTTCTCTACCTAAAGTTGTGCTTTGCAACTCCAGTCCCCAGAGACCCCCCCAACACTCCAGTTTTTTATTTTAAAAAATGTTTTTCCATCCTTGATGGGTGGTTGATGTGTTCCTTATGCATAAAATCTGAAATCTATTCTCAGTATTCATTAGGTTAATATGAAATTAACATCTGGTTGCCTAGCATGAAATGAATCAGATAATATGCCAAAATTGTTTTCTGAGGAAAATAATTCATAAATTTGTTGAGGATATTACAGTATAAAGCCCTTTTCAAGTGGTTACATACAGTATGCAAACTTTTAAACAAACATATTAAACAGGTAAGAAATTAAATATCCAGAAAACTTAAATGGCATCATAATCCTTTTGTATGCCTGTGGTAGAGTCCTGGTATACTTGCCTCAGACGGCCGAGGAGAACACAGAAGAGACTGAGGTAGAGATTGACGTTGATCGCCGACACAGGCGCACGGGATTTAATCAATAAACATAAACAAAAAAGTAAACAATAATGTCATGTGACGCTACCAGCAATGGTAGCGCACAGAGGACGATACATGACTGTACAAACACTCAAAATAAAACACAATACAACAAACTATAAATCAAAGGTGCCGTGAAAATGGCAGGCCTTGCAGCAGCCCCGATCACAGTGATCTCTATGTTTTATACTAACGCTTCTGCGAGACACGCCCACCTGCCTGCTGGAACAGCTCATTGCTTTCAGCTGCTGCTCCACGCAGACAGGTAATCGCCCACGGCAGAGCGCAGCATCAGTTAAACAATTAATTAAATCAATTTACAACACATAATGCAAAAATATACAATAAAACTACGTATTTCCCATGTGTAGGGCTTCCGCCTGCCACATATCCTCCACAAGAGAATGGAACCCGTGAGGGGTCCATTCGACATTTTTCTTTTCTTTTTAAACACACAAACAAATAACAAGGGTGGGTGGAGGGAACATTAAAGCCAGCAACACCAATCAACACACGCCAGACTCCAACATTAGCTTCTACTCAAGCATCAAATCCATCAATGTCACTATAATTACATATTTCTAAACATTATCATTAATCACAACTATTACAATTATCAAAATCACTATTACATTTACCCCCACCGTCACCATTATTTTCTCTGGGCTTTTAATACCGGGGTGCCCGTCTAACCCCACGGTGACCGCCTTAAACCCCGTGTCCCTTCTCGGGGCTCCTCTGCAGAGGGCAGCCCCTGCGGCGGTCAAATCTTTCAAACCCTGCTTGTTCGTGAAATCACAGCACGGGAGTGATGGCTCCGGCAGCTACGGCTGGACCAAAGGCAGTAACACTCCTGCGTGTTAGTCCCATGACGTCAGAGAACGTGAGTGACGGCTTCAGCAGCAACGGCAGAAACTCCTCAAGTGGTTGGCCCACCTCCTCAGGCTCTGGGGGCCGGAGCTCCTCCTCTCTCTTCCGATGCCCGGTAGGACGCACCTCCCTCATTGGACCGGGCACCTGCCGCTCGGGCATTCGGGCTGGACACTCCTGCCGCTTGGGCATTCGGGCTGGACACTCCTCCCTCCAGGTGCTTTGGACACGAAGGTCCACCCTCTCTGACGATCGGGTTGAAGCTGGTGGTCGTTGGTTTGCTCCTGCTCCCCCCCCAAAAAAATTCAGGGATTTGCTCCTCAATGTCTCTCTGTCGCGGGTCGATTTTGCATTGCGCAGGATACAGCAATCCCTTCTGACACCAAGTTATGGTAGAGTCCTGGTATACTTGCCTCAGGCGGCCGAGGAGAACACAGAAGAGACTGAGGTAGAGACTGACGTTGATATGCCGACACAGGCACACGGGATTTAATCAATAAACATAAACAAAAGTAAACAATAATGTCATGTGACGCTACCAGCGATGGTAGCGCACAGATGATGAGACATGACTGTACAAACACTCAAAATAAAACACAATACAACAAACTATAAATCAAAGGTGCCGTGAAAACGGCAGGCCTTGCAGCAGCCCCAATCACAGTGATCGCTATGTTTTTATACTGACGCTCTGCCGAGACACGCCCACCTGCCTGCTGGAACAGCTCATTGCTTTCAGCTGCTGCTCCACGCAGACAGGTAATCGCCCACGGCAGAGCGCCACATCAGTTAAACAATTAATTAAATCAATTTAAAACAAATAATGCAAAAATATACAATAAAACTACATATTTCCCATGTGTAGGGCTTCCGCCCTGCCACAATGCCTTATGTAGAAACTGTGACCTGATAGCATGAAAGTTTTTTAGGGATACATTTTCCTCAGTCCTGGAAACTGTGACGATTCACCTGGATAACCTGCATTTTCGTATGCAAGAGAAACATTTCACTTAGCAACGTATGAAAGCAAAAACAGAGACTTGACTCCCCAGTGGGGGAACATGTACAAAAAGAAAGAGCTAAAGAAAAAGACAGGGTAGCCAATGGTCAAGCAGGTAAACACAGGAAGCATTGGAAACACCAGAACCAAGCGGTACATTTCAGTACTGTTAATAGGGTACATGGTTAAACCAAATACAAACTTAAATCAAAGGTTGTTAAATAGACTAGTACTTTGACACGCAGGCACCCAGTAACACACCTCATGTATATCACCCCCCCTCCCCCCAGTCAGCGTACCATTTTATTCTGTATATATTCTTATCTTTTCACACTTTGCTTTTGACCATGAAATACCATAGTCAACTACTTATGGATAAAGGTGTCTGCCAAATAAATAAATAATAATAAAATAATAAAAAGAAACAGCAGTGGGAATTTAAGTAGACAAAATAACTCCATCTGCTTGGGCTGAACCCTGGGGGAGACCCCAAAAATAAATATGACCATTGTAATTTAACACTGTGAAGGCAACGGTGGGATATATGTTTTTTTTTCTACAGTGAAGACTATCAAAACTGGTACAGCATTCAATGTGGCATAAACTTAATGGTGAAATCATTCAAATGGTCTCTCATCTACTATACTAAAGCAAGATACCTTGTATAAGAGGTACAGTAGATTTAAGCTAGTATGATTTATATTAAAGTTTATCTGAATCAACATTGCTACACAGATTGTTTAATTGTCAAGCATGCCCCCCAATCTTTGGAATACTAGATTTGTATCAATTGAAAGTATGCTTGGCTGTATTTGTGCTATATTTTGTACAGTTGTTTAGCTGTTTTACAGGTAATTTGCATTTAATACATTGAGGGGGGTCCCCAGGTGGCTCACCTGGTAAAAGCTCGTCCAGGTGGTGTTCAGAGGAGGTCATTCTGTCAGGGGAGAGTTGTGGCAGTGCAAAGTTACTGGTCCTCGCTGGGGATTCCACAGGGATCGTCACATTGGCTCTCCCAGGTTAGGGAGGCAAAATCGGAGGGACTGTTTCTCTTCATCTCTTTCCAGTGAACTCTATAGATCAGGTGCCGCTATAGGTCAGCAGCTTGACAGCATCCACTCCTGGGTGTAAAAGGTAATTGGCGAGGTCATGGGATCAAAGCATGCCCCCTGACCTTCAGTTCTCCTGAGCTGTTGTGGGAAATTGCTGCATGGGAATTGCTAAGGCAATATAATTGGACTTTCTAAATTGTGGGTAAAATAATGTGGCACTATAAATTGTAAAAAAACTAAATACTGGTTACAAACATATTTCAGGGGAATTGTAGTTCAAAGGTAGGCCTTATAAAATCCTCAGTTTGTGAGTTACTATAAATGTAATTACTGAAAGATAATATAAGAAAAAGTAAAGAACTCATGACCGTTTCAGTTGTCCCTGAAGTAGTATCATGGTTTTACAATGTGCACAAATATGCCTAGTATTCATAAATGATGAATACAGTTTTTTAAAAGCCAATATTTAGATTTACTTTACATGTTAATGTGTATATCATTAAAATAGATACTCATAAGACCTTCACACCAAATTCAATGTCAGGACAAAAGAGCAGTACAAGGATGGGGTGATGTATCAGATCGTCGTATGGTTGGATCCTCAGCGATGGTGAAGCATGTGCATCAGTGTATGACTTAATTTTGAAACTGCTTCCTCTGCTTGAGTTTTGAGTGTGTGCATTCGCACCCCATTCAGAAAGCGTAAGGTAATTGTATTTGGGTTCATTTTATTCATTTTATACCACTACACAAAAATAACCAAGATCTCTTTCCAGAACTAGCCCGCGTGGCCAGAAGCTATAATAAAAGGCTTGCAAATATTTATGGCTTTACAGTATATAAAGTCATATTTACTATTCAACCTTGCTTCTCTTATTATTTTGACTGACTGATGTATTAAATATGTACTGCAGACTCAACTCATAGTGGAAAATGAAATGCCCCTCAGGAAGACTATTGTTACCTCCTGCGGCTTCGGGCATTATAGCCCCCTGTCGGTAACAATAGTCTTCCCTTGGGTCAATCATTTTCCACTATAGCCCTCCTCTCCAATCCATATTTATATATATGTTGGGAATTAACAATGTAATATGCTTTAGTTTTAATGCAGGAGCTATATATGATTTGTTTATTATTATAACTTGAGAAACGTAAGCTGTATATTTCAGTACATTTATGTTTTAATTTTATGCATAGTATTTTGGCCATTTAGAGACACGGTAGATTTCTGGTATAGACAGCCATAGTAGTAATACAATCACAGTAAAATTACAAGTTTAAAATAAGCAATTCCTTGTTGTTGCAACAACCTTAAAATAGTTACACACAACAAGTAAACACACACACACACACACACACACACACACACACACACAGGGTTCTTAAAGGTATAGTATGCATTTCATAGAAATGGGTTCTACACTGGTAACAATGGTTTGAGTTCCCAAATCCAAAATATCTATTGACTATAGAAGTATGAAATTATTGCAGAATATTTAAAACATCTGCAATTGCGTTGCGAGGAGCTAAACTTTATCACCCAGACAGTCCATAATGCTTGGTAATGCTTTCTGTGTTTTTCTTAAGTATATAATGTTTGTGGTATATGAGAACCAGGGTTGAAAAACCATTGAAGTGACTTGGCTTTATTAAATGTTTAATTGCATATAGATTCAATACTTCTTTAGTCAACGCCAAATAAAGTGTCACTGTATACTTACACCGTATAAGGGATTAACAGCACACAGTAAGGGTTGAAATTAAATTGTTGGTGTATAAATAAGTGTGAACTTGACTGGTGACAACTCGATAGAATTAATCTGAAAATATTATTTTAGTTAATATACAGTAGCACATAGTACTGGGGTGGGGGCACTACCTGTGTGTAATAGGCAGTGTTGTGTGATGCACTGTTACTATGAATTGTGATGTTACAAGCTCTATAACCCAATGTGGCAAAGTGCCCCCCCTGTGTGTATTTTGTGTTACGTGTTGTGTGTAAATGTTGGGGTATAGTCATCGGTACACGGGATATAAACGGGTCTGTGTTTCACGTGTGATTTAAAAATGTAGATTTGTATTTAGGCACGAGGAGGGCACAAATCACTTCACGTGCTGGTTAAAGTAATATGTGAGCACGGGGAATTGCACTTTAATTATTCACGTGCAGTTGTACCGAGATTCCAATTGAATGATTGACTAGCAATCGAAGTCTCGGTACAACTGCATAAAAGCTGCATGTTTTCACTCACTCGGGTTGGGTGTTCGTGAGTGGAGAACGGGTGAGAGAGAGAGAGAGAGAGAGAGAGAGAGAAAGAAATATTTATAACAATTGCTATCGCGTGCTGGTAGTACCAGCACGATACTTGTTTTATTTATTTACTCACCGTGTTTGTGTGTCTGTCCGTCCACCGCTTGTTACTGTTTAGTCCGTTTTGTTTATATATTTATTTTGGCGAAAGTGCCGTGTCCTGTTTCTGTTTTGTGTACAAACCTTTTATTTTCTGTTTGATTATTAAACGCTGAGCCATCACGCGCCAGCTTCACCAAAACCCCAAGTCTCTGTCTGCTCTGTGTGTTTCTAGTTCTGGTCTGAGTTCCTCCCTGCAGCCAGCCTGTCACACGTGGTGTCAGAACCGGGAAAACAGCCCCCAGGACTCAGGCCAGAGCGGGAACCGCAGTTTTTTGTTTGTTTGTTTTGTTTTTTTTGAAAAATAAAAGGGGAAAAATGGAAGGCTGGAACTGGAGAGATGGCTGCCAGGATCTGGAGGTCCTCCTCGGTGGTCTAGAGGACCAAGGCTGGTGCCTTGCCTGTGGGGAGTTCGGGCACCCAGTGGTGCACTGCCCCTACCAAGAGGGAGAGGAGGAACTGGCCCAGGAGAGGAAGGTGAGGAGGAGGCAGAGAAGGGGAAAGGGGAAGAGGAAGGCGGAGTGTCCACCGCCCAAGTCTCCACCAGCAGAGGAAGAATGCCTGCTGGTTTTGCCTCCACAGCCTGAGTGGGAGGAGCCCGAACGTCCCACGCCTGAGTGGGAGGAGCCCGAACGTCCCACGCCTGAGTGGGAGGAGCCCGAACGTCCCACGCCTGAGTGGGAGGAGCCCGAACGTCCCACGCCTGAGTGGGAGGAGCCCGAACGCCCCACGCCTGAGTGGGAGGAGCCCGAACGTCCCACGCCTGAGTGGGAGGAGCCCGAACGTCCCACGCCTGAGTGGGAGGAGCCCGAACGTCCCACAGCCCAAGAGGGAGGAGTCGGTGCGTCCACAGCCCAAGAGGGAGGAGTCGGTGCGCCCACGGCCCAAAAGGGGAAGGTAGAGCGCCCACCGCCCCAGTCTCCACTAGCAGAGGGTGAATGCCTGCTGGGTCCCTGTCCACCAGCAGAGGGTGAATGCCTGCTGGGTCCCTGTCCACCAGCAGAGGGTGAATGCCTGCTGGGTCCCTGTCCACCAGCAGAGGGTGAATGCCTGCTGGGTCCCTGTCCACCAGCAGAGGGTGAATGCCTGCTGGGTCCCTGTCCACCAGCAGAGGGTGAATGCCTGCTGGGTCCCTGTCCACCAGCAGAGGGTGAATGCCTGCTGGGTCCCTGTCCACCAGCAGAGGGTGAATGCCTGCTGGGTCCCTGTCCACCAGCAGAGGGTGAATGCCTGCTGGGTCCCTGTCCACCAGCAGAGGGTGAATGCCTGCTGGGTCCCTGTCCACCAGCAGAGGGTGAATGCCTGCTGGTCTCCCTTCCAGGCGGAGCCGCACCAGTCCCCTGCAAGAGGGGAGGGCCGCACCAGTCCCCTGAAACAAGGGTAGACTACACGCTGCTCCCACCTCCGCCGCCAGGAGACTACACGCCTCCCACCTCCACTGGCAGGAGCAGAGCAGCAGGAGCTGCCTCTGCCTCCGCCACCTCCACCGGCAGGAGCAGAGCAGCAGGAGCTGCCTCTGCCTCCGCCACCTTCACTGGCAGGAGCAGAGCAGCAGGAGCTGCCTCTGCCTCCGCCACCTTCACTGGCAGGAGCAGAGCAGCAGGAGCTGCCTCTGCCTCCGCCACCTTCACTGGCAGGAGCAGAGCAGCAGGAGCTGCCTCTGCCTCCGCCACCTCCATCGGCAGGAGCAGAGCAGCAGGAGCTGCCTCTGCCTCCGCCAACCCCACCAGCAGAGGAGGAATGTCTGCTGGTATCACTTCCCCACCAGCAGAGGATGAATGCCTGCTGGTATCACTTCCCCACCAGCAGAGGATGAATGCCTGCTGGTATCACTTCCCCACCGCCACGAGGAGAGGAGCAGGAGCTGCCTCTCCCGCCACCAGAAGGACCAGGACTAGATGCTGGCGGTCCTCAGCAGCCCTTGCATAGGCTGCTGAGGAAAGCATGGGGAAGAACCGCCCGCCGCAGTGGCCGAGAAGAGGGCCAAAACCCGCACCCCAGCTTGTCCTGACTGCCTGCCTCGCTGCCCAAGGATGCCTGCCTCGCCGCCCAAGGATGCCTGCCTCGCCGCCCAAGGATGCCTGCCTCGCCGCCCAAGGATGCCTGCCTCGCTGCGCCCAAGGATGCCTGCCTCGCCGCCCAAGGATGCCTGCCTCGCTTCGCCCAAGGATGCCTGCCTCGCCGCCCAAGGATGCTTGCCTCGCCGCCGCCTAAGGATGCTTGCCTCGCCGCCCAAGGATGCTTGCCGCTCGCATCGCCTGGGGCTGCCTGTCGCCCGCGACGCCTGGGGCTGCCTGTTGCTCCACACAGGGTGCAGGGTGCGAGGGAGAAGTGGAGCTCCCGCTGCCGCCTCTATGGCCAGGGGCTCCTCCCGAAGTTCGCCTCCCGAGGGTCCGCTGCTGCTGCCGCCGCCTCCCGAGGGTCCGCTGCTGCTGCCGCCGCCTCCCGAGGGTCCGCTGCTGCTGCCGCCGCCTCCCGAGGGTCCGCTGCTGCTGCCGCCGCCTCCCGAGGGTCCGCTGCTGCTGCCGCCACCTGGGGTCGCCAGGGATCCTGCTTCGCCTGGGGTCGCCGGGCCTCTGCTTTGCCTCGGTCGCGACACTGTGGCCGGAGCTCCATGAAGGGGAGCTGCCGGCCATGAAGAAAGGGGGAGGTCAGGAGACCAGCTCCCCAGCCGCATTTCCGTGGCAGGAAACACGGTGGCCGGAGCCCCACGGAGGGGAGCTGGCGGCCACAAAGAAGGGGGAGGTCAGGAGACCAGCTCCCCTGCAGCAGTTTCGCTGTCGGAATTGGGTGGCCGGAGCCCCACGGAGGGGAACTGCCGCCATGAAGAAGGGGGAGGTCAGGAGACCAGCTTCCCCGCAGCAGTTTCGCTGCCGAGATTGTGTGGCCGGAGCCCCACGGAGGGGAACTGCCGCCATGAAGAAGGGGGAGGTCAGGAGACCAGCTTCCCCGCAGCAGTTTCGCTGCCGGAGATTGTGTGGTCGGAGCCCCACGGAGGGGAACTGCCGGCCATGAAGAAGGGGGAGGTCAGGAGACCAGCTCCCCAGCTGCACTTTCGCGGCAGGAGATAGTGTGGCTGAAGCCCCGAAGAGGGAGCTGCCGCCACGAAGAATTGGGGTGCCGGACATTCCACCATGGCCACCCCCAGAAACAACTTGCTTCCCTCTTCCGGGACTTTGGGACTGAGGGGGAGGTGGCCATTGAGGCCATGTGTGCTTTGCACAAGGGGGTATATGTGGCAAAGTGCCCCCTGTGTGTATTTTGTGTTACGTGTTGTGTGTAAATGTTGGTGTATAGGCATTGGTACACGGATATAAGCGGTCTGTGTTTCACATGTGATTTAAATATGTAGATTTGTATTTAGGCACGAGGAGGGCACAAATCACATCACGTGCAAGTTAAAAGTAATAATATGTGAGCACGGGAATTGCACTTTAATTAATTCACGTGCAGTTGTACCGAGATTCCAATTGAATGATTGACTAGCAATCGAAGTCTCGGTACAACTGCATAAAAGCTGCATGTTTTCACTCACTCGGGTTGGGTGTTCGTGAGTGGAGAACGGGTAGAGAGAGAGAGAGAGAGAGAGAGAGAGAAAGAAATATTTATAACAATTGCTATCGCGTGCTGGTAGTACCAGCACGATACTTGTTTTATTTATTTACTCACCGTGTTTGTGTGTCTGTCCGTCCACCGCTTGTTACTGTTTAGTCCGCTTTTGTTTATATATTTATTTTGGCGAAAGTGCCGTGTCCTGTTTCTGTTTTGTGTACAAACCTTTTTTTTCTGTTTGATTATTAAACGCTGAGCGCCATCACGCTCCAGCTTCACCAAAACCCCAAGTCTCTGTCTGCTCTGTGTGTTTCTCGTTCTGGTCTGAGTTCCTCCCTGCAGCCAGCCTGTCACACCCAAGATAAACACAATAAAAACATTTGGGGAGTTCTTACATGTGGAAAGTCAGACTTTTTGTGGTCCACATTCAGATCAATATACTAGCATGAGTGTCTTAACTGAATGCCTTTACTTGTTTAAATTGATTACTAAAAACCTTTAAAAAATGTTTTTGCATTATTGTACATAACAAACATGAAAGGTAGCACCAGTAACACCAAGTAAAAACTATTGTATCGCATGTCTAATTCTCTGAATTCATTTGTTTTGCCCCAGTGTTGCCAATGGATACGCAGAGTTTTGTGTAACAGTATATATGTGTAACAGTATGTGGCAAAGTGCCCGCCCCTGTGTGTATTTTGTGTTATGTGTTGTGTTTTAATGTTGGTGTATAGTCATTGGTACACGGGATATAAACGGGTCTGTGTAACACGAGTGTTTAAAATGTAGATTTGTATTTAGGCACGAGGATTGCACAGCACTTCACGTGCAAGTAAAAAGTAATAATATGTGAGCACGGGGAATTGCACTTTAATTAATTCACGTGCAGTTGTACCGAGATTCCAATTGAATGATTGACTAGCAATCGAGTCTCGGTACAACTGCATAAAAGCAGCATGTTTTCACTCACTCGAGGTTGTGTGTTCGGTGAGTGGAGAACGGATGTGGAGAGAAAAGGAAAATAACGATACTTATTTGTTTAAAACTCACCGTGTTCGTGTTTGTCTGTATAGTCCGTTTTGTTTACCTGTTTATTTTGGCCGCAAGTGCCGTGTCATGTTTTTGTGTTCTTTTGATTTATTAAATGCTGAGTGAAACCATTTGCTCAGCTCCACCAAACTCCACCTCTCTGTCATTTATTTCCTGGCTCTGGTCTGACGTTACCCACTACAGCTGTCTTTGTGACACAGTACCATTTCAGATTTATAAATGCTGGTCTATATGCAGACTTGAGTGCCATTTATTTGAATCCCTGTACTAATTTTGCTTTTTGTGGTCACTGTGGGATTGCATGGCTCCTGGTTCACACCCAGCCACCACATGCTTTACTCAAACCAATCCAAGTCAATCTTCATCACCTAAAAGTCCTAGAAAAAGCAAAAAACTGCTAAAGACAGGGCTGTCAGATGAAATATCAAGAGCTCTCTCTTTACCATGCTGTAATAAATTGACTGCAGTGACAGCTAAGGGGCTTGAGCCAAAGTTGAGGGTACTTAGCTAAAGGTTTTTCTACCTCCCCACAACTGGTATGACAGAATGGAAGTAATATCACTTTGATCACACTGATTCACTTACCAGATGATGTACTGCCCTTTGTTACCAAGAGAAGAGCCCGCAGGGTCATCAGGAGCTATGGGTACATGATAGAAAGCTGCTGTAGAGGTGTATACAGTACATCTATAATAATATCTACTGTGATTTCATATCTATTGTTCTGCACTCTTTAGGAAAAAGATTTTCTAGCAGTCCCAGAAAAATTAGTTCTTCCTGATCCATTACCAGACAGCACATTCTATAGACGTTACAAGGCTCTCGTTGGAAGATATGTTAACCTGTGAATGTTAATTTTCATCTAAATTAGGTTTTAAGGCTGTTCACAGAATATACTTGTCCTTACATTAAAATAATGATTTATTTGTTTGCCTCCGTGTGTGTGTGTGATTTTTACTCGCTTATTTTAGATACAAAAATGTAATTGCAGCCACTACGCCCTAGCCATAAAACATTTAAAATCATGCTTATTTACCGTGGCACCAAAAAAATAATTCTGTCACTTATGTTTAGTTTCAATGAGACCAATTCTGGTCACCAATGAAGAGCAACCAGACTAATCCCAGGGCTTAAAGGAATGAGCTATGAAGAAAAAACTAAATCTATGTAGCTTACACCTAAGAAGGGAGGAATGATTGAGTCTTTAAAATCTGAAAAGGAGTTGACAAAGTTAAACCTAACCAATGCTTTAAATGCAGTACAGAATCCAGGACCAGAGGACACACTTGGAAATTTAAGCCCCAACTTGACAATGTTCTGAAATCAATCAGCTACTAGTAACCAGATGATCATAGATTTGTCGAATTTGATTTGTATATAATTGAGTGTAAGCATATTCATTTACAATTATTAATACATGGCTCTTAGTGATTGCTGTAAGGGACAGTAACAGGCATAGCAGATAAGGTCCCATAGGAGGATGTGTTTACTTGCATACAAGTGCAAGATTCATGACATAATATACAGCTTTAAAATGCTTCCCTGATTAAATGAGAAAAGAGCTGTTGACAAAGAATAAGTTATCACATATATAATGCATCTGAGGAAGCGTAATCTGTTCTCATTTATTGAATATGATTTGTCTTTTTATCCTTAACTCATGTTGAGATATAAGCACAAATCACACAGGTAACAGACAGATGCCACAGCATATGCTAGCTGCCTGGTCCCCCAATAGAAAGTACACAAATCTTCAGCAGCATCCTCATGACCCGTAGAGGATAAGACTGAATAAACTTTTACAACATAAGAACATTTCTGAATTAGAGGAAGCCTGCAATGGAGTGAAATCTCTGTCGTTACTTAATAAGCGACTGCAGAAGAGCGGGGAATTTAACTGAGTGAAATCATCTCTGTTAAATGCTGCTCTTAAACATTGATAAGCGACTGCAGAAGAGTGGGAATTTAACTGAGTGAAATCATCTCTGTTAAATGCTGCTCTTAAACATTGACTTTTTTTCTTTTAAACGTATTATTCTTGCAAAAATACATCTATGTAACTTAAAACCAAATAAGTATGAAAATATAGCACAGATGGAAATAACAGTTTTCATTTGCATAGCAGTCACTCAAAATCCAAATGTGTAGCAGGACCTAGGTTTTGTTTTGCAGTTTTTTTTTTTTTTTAAGTACAATGTTTTTCTTCCATTTCTTCTTAATTCAGTGTGTTTCAAAGCAGCAGTGTCTGACAATAGTGTCAATAAAGCCAAGTGAAAATAAATCTGTTTTTATTTTTGTTCACTGTGCAGATTTATACAGTGACCTGCAATTGACATGTACAGAACAAGATTTGTTACAGTATTATTATAACTATATGCATTATACCTCTTTCATTTTCTTTTAACAGAATTTAGCCTACATAAATTGTATTAGCTGAGGTGATCCCACACTGATATACAGTAGATATTTTGAATATCTGGAGAGCATGTGTTGCATTAGTCAACTAAGACAATAAAATTAAACATGTATTGTAATTAAAAAAAATGAGTTTAGCTGTTCAAATTGTTTAATAGTGACAGTCTTGTTAACACTTTAGTTTCCTCTTCATCTGAACTACTTTCTGCTGTTTCTTCTGAGACCCTGAAGGTTTTAATACTCATTAATCAACTAAAATAATGTATTTATTTATTTATTGCCATTATATGGGTCTTGTCATTGATATTCATAAACATGTTCCCCTCCCTCTAGACCTTTGCCGAAGTGAGCCAGTAGGACACATGAACTAATCCAAATGCTGAACTTTGGGAGAGGAGTCGGGAACCAATAAAAATGTTTCTGTTTCAACAGGTTGGATTCAACCAGTTGATGTTGTGAATTCAGATACTTTGACAGGAAGACCTGATGTAAAACAAAAAGTCCAAAACACTTGATTATGTTGATAAAGAGATTGCAGGATTATGCAAACATAAACTTTGGGAAAGTAATGTGTTGAGTTTTAAACCCTACAGTCTGTTCAGTAACACTGTAAGGGGGTTCTACCACTAGACTAAAAATCAATGCTGTTTAAGAAAATAGACCCATCACTATGTCACCCAAGGTTTTTCCAGCTGAGTGCTATTAAAGTTCGTTCTTAGATAAAAATTCGCTGGACAAACTGATTTCATATTCCTCCTGATTTGGCAGAGAGGCTCAGACAGTGAAGTATGGAAATGCAGGCGGAGTTAACCTGTTAGCAGCACCGCTATGTACCAGGAGGCTGGCTTCACTCAGGTGAAACTGCTTCAACACATTTCAGACACTTTAAATCTGCAGAAGACCAAATGCTACAGATATGACTATGGACTGCGACGTCTTGAATATAAAGCATGTATTAGTTAACGGCTGGGTAAAGCATTGTAGTAAGTGAAAAACATATTGCGGAGTGTGAACAGTGTAGTAATCAGTCAGGATCCAGAAGAATAGAGTTTAAACACCTCTATGTTTATTGTTCAGTAAATCAAAATAATGAAGACACTGTCCATTTAACTGGGGCTCAACACCCTATAGAAAGAAAGAAATCTCAAAATAAAGAAAAGGCCTGTTTTCTTGCTAGATTATATACACATCCTTTGCTTTTGAAGATGCATAATAAAACAGTCTTTCTTTGTGTGTAAAGGATACAGCAGACAAAATGAAGAAACTACTGAAATCCAACACAAAAACACCTAAATTATACACTAGTTGTTCGCTGAAAAATGGCAATACAATTACTTGCACGGTCGAGCAGACACACGAGTACTAGGACTAGCTTTAAAAAAGGCTATAATCCCCAAGTTACCCAATATGTATGTAAAACTTTTTTTTTTTTTAAAGTATATTTTAATAAATTAGATTATTTTAGTAAAGTTGTTAGGAAATCCCTTTTTCAAAGTAAAATTAATACATCTCTGAAAATGTTGACGTGGTGGCCATTGACAGAGCCATGCAACCCCCTTTCCCACCCACTGCAAGAGAGGCACAGGCTCTGCCTTGTAAGGCCATGTACTGTAAATAAACTGGGCATCAAAAATATATCATGAATGTAATGTAATTCAGCCCCCCCCCCCCCTTGACAGGCACCATCTTGCAGTTAAAGGGTTCTGTAGTAGTTATCCTGCTGAGGGGACACTCTCCTCCTTGATGTCAACAAAGCACCCCTCTGTGTAGTATGGCAGTGCTGTCGCCTTGAGCTGTGGCGCAGATGCCCTTTGAGATGTTTGCAGCCTCCCTGGGCATGCCCCCCTAGCCAATCCAGACCTCCCAATCAGCTCAGTTTCGGGCGAGCCTACCTGCTCAATTAGTTGCCTAGCAACGCGTCTCCTGTTCCACATCCCAGCAGCACACATTTCCACAAGAACCAGTGACAGCACTCTCTTCATTCTTCAAGTTGAAAAACAGGCTACATTTATCATCAGAATTGGCCATGTTACCTGCCCCGCAGATAGATAGAGGGCTTCTTTCTAGAGCACTGTCAATAAAAAGAATTAGTTAATCTTGTCCTAGAGGAGAATATGACAATGTCCTCCAAAGCTGGGAGACTGTGTGAAAACCCTTATGCAAGATAGTTATATTAATGTCTGAGGGCCACCATAAGTCACACACGATAATTGAAAGAGACCTGGGATGGATCATTGGCGATGATTTAGAACTTAACAAATGTTCGGGTAGCCTAGGGATATGAAGAAGGTGCTACTTGTTGAAAGCAGTGTATTCATCAGCCCTAAGAGACAAGGCTTTATCCTGCTGGAAGGTTTGTATGAAATGCCAGTCCCTCTTTCAGCATGAACTATTAAATCCACATTCATGTCTTACTCTGAAAAGTAAAACATGTCGATAAACCGGTGCAGCTATACTGTAACCCAAACAGCATCAAATGTGAACCTTTTGTTTCCAACTGCATAGCTGCTATAAGAGTTTAAAGAATGTATGCATTTTATATATTTTTTTATAAATATTCCCATCCCTTTTTTTAAGTAGAATAAATGCGATGTACAAAAACGGAATACTGCCCACGTATCATTCATGTTATTTGGTTTCCAATTCTTGTTTTGTTTCCATTTTTTATTACATCCTTGAAACTTATATTTAAATAAATAGCTTATAGTTAGTTCTCCACAAGGGTTTTTTGCATCATTAACGTGAGACTAAAGGTAAAAGAGTGAGACTACTGATAAGTCAACCATTAGCTGATTTATTTAACCTCTCTCTTATCTCTAATTCAATGCCATCAATGTGGATATGGACATTCGTTGTCCCTGTTTTTAAGGGAGGTGATCATTCAGATCTTTATAATTATAGACTGTGGCAGAGTGGCAGGGTGAAAGCGGTATGGTATGGATTATACACTTTACACAGAAATGTTGTCGTTTACCATCATTTCCTTTCTGCAGTATATTTCTGTGGCAGGGTAGCGTTGCAATTCAGGAATCGCAGATGCAGAGGCTGAAGACTGCAGTCCAGCGCTTGCTGCACACAAAACTAAAAGAAATACAAAATAAAGATGCACCCAAGCAACGCTATCTCAATAAGGGCCAGAGAACACAGCCTACTTTCAGTCCTTCCTCTGAACTAAATGAGCCCAGGGAGCTGTCTCCCATATCCTGTGGCCATCCCTAAACTGACAATCAATTACCCAATTTGGGAATGGCAACATTCCACATTTATTTTTGTTGGGATACAATTAAATTCAAAATAATAAAACTTTATTTACCTATCATGCTTGTTTTATTAATTTGTGTTTTACGATATGTGTTCATTACCGTACTTCTCTGTGCTTTACCAGTTATGCTGTTCCCTACGCATTTACTATAGGTTAACATGGTTTGCCAGGTTCAATATGTTTTATAATACCTTTCTGGGCTTTACAAAGCTTACTATGCTTTACCATGCTTTCACTTTTTTATAAGGGACCAAGTATTTCAAATGCTGAAACTGCTCTGTAGATGAAGAGAGTTGCCCCTTTTAATGCCTATCTAGCACTTTTTATGAATGAGGTAGCCTGTTTCTTTAACTGTATTAGCACCATGCCCATTGCTGAGTGATGATAATGCATTGAAAAGCATCTGGTTCCTGGCTTCCACATTCTTCTCTTTATGACATAACTGAGCTAATGAAAACTCCCAGGACGGAGGGAAGTGCATTATAAGCACAAACACAATGCAGAATAGATACTTTCCCTGTCTGCTAACGGCCTCTGGAAAGGTCTTGCCTCTATTGCATTTCATGGGAACTTTGCTACAGTCAGAGGTGTGTGCAAAAAGCCCTTTCAAGTTCACGGTGATTCCAGCTCCTGCTTTATTTCTTTCTAAAGATTAACTATTAAGCCAGAGTTCGGTTTTACCATAGTTACATTGTGGGTCACATACACTGTCAGGTGCTTAGGAATAACAGTTCGACCACCAGAACCACCCATGTCACAGTCTACATACTACAGCTGGTGTGTTTAGATTAAGCGAGAATGTTTTTTAAAAAACAGCTATTACCTTCACGATTCTCTACAGTCTTTGGAGTGACACGCATAAGGTATTCGGTTACAATACATTACCTTAAAGAGAGAATATTTCTGTATACACTGTAACCCCGCTTGGGAATCACAAGTAGACATTTCTATAGAATAATGTTGACATTTGTTTAGATTTCTGTAGAATAATATAGACATTTCTATAGATGTATACAGGACAATAAAAAATGTGAATCTATTTATATAGAATAATAAACAATATAGTTTGCTAGAGAAAAATAGACAGTTCTACAGATTGCTATAGAAAAATAGACATTCCATTTGGAATCTATATAATTATATAGGCATTTCAATGGCATAATGACAGGGTTTTACTATATGAGGAGGGACATACAGCACAGAAATTACCACGACAAATGGTGAATCAATGTACAGTATACATTTAAAGCAACTGCATGGTAATAAAAGAAATTCTTTGAAATGAATCATCTTGTTTTGACGGTCCTAAGAGACATAACTACAGAAGCTGCAGCACTGAATTAAAATTTTGACAGTTCATTTTTTATTTTGAATTTGGGTCAGACGTGACTTTTGTTTCTTTTTCAGTAAATGCATCATGTGCAATTACGATGGTGCAGCTTGGTTTAATTTTTAATTTGCAAAAATCCTTTTATGACGATTCCTCCACTATGATACAGAAATTACCATTTTTAGCTTTTATTCTAAACCCTGTGATGACTTCAGACCTTCAAAGGGGAACTGTCTGTAGTTTCTGAAAATAAATACAAGCCTGTAAACATAGGATAAAGTAGGAAGAAATCAAACAGGTTTCCCTTTAATTTGTACTTGCTAGATTTAACACCACTCCCAGTAATTGTGTAGTTGAAGTTAAGGCGATTTTTGATAACAAAATAAAACATTACATCTGGTACTACACTAGGTTAATTTGTGAGAACTGCATTCTGGGTCAAACCATGTTACTGGCTGAAAGTCAAGTCAATAGGGGATTGGTTATTGACAGGAAAGAAGTCACTGAAGGGGTGGGGACAATTTCACCCCCCAGGTAAAACGACACAGGGAGTGCAAGTCTTAAAGCACTGATTGCAAACAGAGATTTCTTTAACCTAGTGTAGTACCAGATTTCATGTATTAAAACAAAAATATATGTTTGCTAAAAGATATGTTTCTTTCAAAACAGCTCATTTGGAACATTTTACAATGATTGGATGTGCATGGCATGGAAATGTATGGAACAATGCTGTTTGCTACCATTACTTTAATACATCTATATATTATGGTAGGCTTTTTTAAGCTGCTTAAAAGGTTGACCCATGCATACTCTCACACTGTATGGCATCTAAAACTATTGAAATGCAACATGTGGTGCCTTAACCAACAGCGCTTATCTTAATAGGTTATTTGTGTATAAGAATGCAGCATAGAGCAGAGGGAGGCTATTAACCCGTTACTACCTACAGATAGTAAAGACAGATAGTGCTGGTGGTACTGGGGGCAGGAGTTGGTACTTCTCAGCTGCAAAAGGATTTCTTATATCCCCCATTTTCAATAGCTACTTTTAAGCTGTATGCATATATGTGGTTACCAAACTGGTTAAAACCAAGAAGGAGATAATTATCAGGGAGTAGCTTCTAGCTGGGGCCTTGCACTGTGTGGAGTGTCACAGGGATTTGTTCTGGGACCCCTGCTCTTTCTAGTCAGGGATATGTAATCAGTACAATTTGCAGATGATACAAAGCTAGGGGGGAATGGACGCATATGACAACCCTAAAAATCCAAAGGGATGCTGCCCACATTTAGAATTGACAACATTTAACCACACAAAGAAATATAGGCTTACAGTGCAACATACAGACGTTAGTAGAACTGAGCCTTTAAAAAGTAGACTACGGGTGTCATGCGAAATTCATGACCTGGCTTTTCCAAAAATATGCATGTACGATAGGAATTTGTCCAAGACTTGACCTGCCTGGCCAACTTGCTTTTATCCCTGCCACTTCCCTTGAAAATCACACTGATGGACTGCTGAATGCCATGTAAACAAAGTATGTTGCACTCCGTGTTAGAATTTAACAGCATTTGGTCCCTTGATGTTAATTTGTGGAAAGCTACAGTCTGAGTTGTAAGTATAATAACCACAACTCAGTCAACCTTAATCAAATTGCTGCTCATGTTAAAATTTGTTCCCGTCTCAGCAAAAAAAAAAAAAAAAAATTACAGGGTGTATGAAGCCCATCCAAGCTAAAAGCTAAATCACAGACATTTATCAAAGTTTGGAAAATGAGAGTTGTTTTGATGACTATATTAAAGCAGCAGGTCTTTTTTTCTATCATGAGTTTTGTAGAAATCTTGTTAATTTAACGAAGCAAGCCAATGGGGTTGACCGGACTGCTCTGCTAACCCACTGAGGCATAAGAATGCTGGAATGCATCTGATAAAATTCTTACTGTCAGCGGTCCTGGTTCTGATAGTTTACCTCCTTTTAGTTCATAGCTCTAATGTATGCTCTCTAGTAGCTGACTGATTTAAGTAACAAAAAAGCAAATCTGCCTGCTTTGTAAATGGACCGTGGACCTTTTGGCATAGCAGACAAAGTGAGTCCATGGTTCAATCCTCAGACTTTCCATTATTTTCCTGTGGCACCAGTGGGTGAGGAACTTTACCCTTTGTAATGAATTTAATTAAATAGAAATCCAAGGGCTGGGCGCAAAACGAAAGACAAATGGGCCTAATGGAGTTCCGTACAGAGTGTGCAAGAGTGCTTCAGGAGTTCTACGAATCCTGTGGAAACTGATGAAAGTAGCATGGGAAAAACAGGTTGTACCAAGAGCATGGCGCCGAGCAGGTGGAGTCTTTATACCTAAAGAAAAAGATTCTAGCAGCATCAGTCAGTTTCGCCCTATTTCCCTATTAAACGTAGAAGGCAAGATTTTCTTCAGCATTATTGCTCAGAGAGTGTCAACTTACCTATTAAAGAACTGCTTCATTGACACTTCAATACAAAAGCGGGCATTCCAGGTTTCCCAGGATGCTTAGAACACATCAATGTGATCTGGCAACAAATTCAATCAGCTAAAAAGGAGAGGAAGGAGCTCCATGTGACATTCCTGGATTTGGCTAATGCATATGGTTCAGTGCCACATGAACTTCTTTGGGCAGCATTTGATTTTTTCAGTGTACCAATGACAATAACAAATCTAGTCAAAGCCTACTTTGGAGATTTGCAATTTAGTTTTCAACTTCAGAATTCAGCACTACATGGCAATGCCTAGAAGTTGGAATAATGGCAGGATGCACCATTTCTCCACCGGCTTTTACCATGGCAATGGAAGTAATCATTAGGGCATCAAAATGGGTAGTGGGAGGAGAGCGCGCTTCTGAATACGACTACCACCAATTCGAGCATACATGGATGACATGACAACCATGACTACAACAGTAGCCTGCACTAATCGGTTATTGGGCAAATTAACCAATAACATTGAATGGGCACGAATGCAATTCAAGCCCACTAAATCAAGGAGCATCTCTATAATTAAAGGTAAAGTAGTAGATAAAACGTTCTTCATTAATGGTGAGGCAATACCAACAGTGTCTGAGAAGCCAGTGAAGAGCCTTGGGAGATGGTACGACAGGGATCTAAAGGACACAGTTTGTGTGGGAGAAGTTAGACAACAAGCTGTGGAAGGGTTGAAGAGCATAGACAGCAGCGCTTTACCAGGCAAACTAAAACTCTGGTGCTTTCAGTTTGGCCTACTGCCAAGGTGTGGCAGTCTGGCTCGCAGTGGTGAGTGTGATGACGTCACGGACCAGGAAGAAACTGAAACCACAACAATGGATGGGCGGGCGAAACTGAACGCAACGGCGTTCAGTTGATTTTATTAATAAACAAACAAAACAAAAGACTTAAACAAAACAACAAAACAAAAGGGCACGAGGGCCAAACGAATAAACAGACAAACAAGTAAGTGGCGTGCTGGCTGAACCAGCACGTTTAGCAATTGTTTTATGTCGCTCTCCGCTCTCTCTGCTCTCTACTCCAAAACTCCACCAACGCAGAACAGACAGCTGCAGGTTCTTATACTCTGGCCGAGGGGTTAACTAGCTGTTAATTATCTTATTACCCCTCGGCCACAGTCTGCATCGTTTGGTAAGGATGCATGACTGTCAGCTAGTTAAATAATCAGTAGCTGATCAGTCATGCATCCTCACAAGGTTTTAAATATAAATAATAATAAATACGCCGGGCGCTGTTATCCGCGCCAAACAATAATACAAATAATAATAATGGGGCGGGACACTCCGCCACACAAGGTTGCTGTGGCCACTGACTGTGTACGAGGTTTCTTTGACAACAGTAGAGAAGCTGGAAGCTTTAATCAGTTCACACATCAGGAAATGGTTGGGAGTTCCACGCTGCCTCAGCAGAGTGGGACTTTATGGTAAAGGAATACTGCAGCTACCTGTCTCCGCTCTAACCGAGGAGTTTAAGTGCGCCAAGGTCCGACTGGAAATTACATTAGTAGAGTCACGCGACAAATGCGTAAGGGAGGCAGCACCTGTGTTGAAAACTGGAAGAAAGTGGGTGGCAAAGAAAGCTGTGGAGGATGCAAAGGCTGCCCTTCGAATTGGTGATATCATGGGGCAAGTTCAGCATGGAAGAGGGGTCTTGGTCTCAGTTCAGCTCCTCCTACATGGCACAAGGCAGCCCCAGCGCAACGGAGGAAGCTTGTAGTCAACGAGGTGCAAAAGCAGGAGGAGAGGATGAGGTGTATAAAGGCCATTTCCCAGGGCAAGCAGGGAGAATGGATGAGATGGGAGAGTGTGGAACAACGCAAGATTGGCTGGCAAGACCTATGGTCAATGGAACAGAGCAGGATCAGTTTCCTTATAAGGTCAACATATGATGTTCTCCCATCACCACAGAACCTAAACCTCTGGGTAGGAGAGGATCCCTCATGTCCTTTGTGTTCATCACCTGCAACATTAAGGCACATTTTGACAGGATGTAAGGTGGCTCTTAGCCAAGGACGGTTTACTTGGCGCCATGACCAGGTGCTGCGATGTTTGGCCTTAGCATTGGAAGACAAGCGTAACATGACCAATAAGTTGCCACCTGTTCCATCAAAACATTACACACAAAGACAACATTCCTCCGCCCAGGAGAGCAACCACCAAGAAAAGGTGTTAAAACCAATCCTCGCCCAGGTCAACTGGAAGCTGCTAGAGACTGGAAAATGCTGGCGGATGTTGGTCAACGGCTTATTATTCCACCTGAGATTGCCACCACAAACCTTCGACCAGATATTGTCTTGTGGTCTGGATCAGCACGCCTTGTTCACCTGGTGGAGTTAACAGTGCCATGGGAGGATGCTGTAGATGAGGCGTATGAGAGGAAGAAACTGCGGTATGCTCAACTAGCCACTGAAGCGGAACAGCGAGGATGGAGAGTCTGGGTTTACCCAGTGGAAGTGGGATGTCGAGGATTTATGGCACACTCTACAACCCGGTTTCTCAGAGATGTCGGATTCAATGGCCAAGAGTTGCGTCTCACAGTGAAGAACTTATCTGAAGCAGCAGAGAGGAGCAGCAACTGGCTGTGGTTGAGACGGAAAGATTCTGGCTGGGGACCCAAGCACAATAGAAAGAAAGAAAGGCTGATATACAGGTAAGTAAGCTGGGCTGAGTTGAGTGGGGGCGGAGGGGTGATGCTGGGACGCCAGAATCACCGTCGAGCCCTCTTGAGGTGTCGTGGGCTAGTCGACGAAACACCGAGGATGGAAGGTGCCCACTTGAAGACCCCAGAGATGTACCCTACTTAGCTCAATCCAGGCGGTTGTCATGCTGATGCGCTGGGAGACCGCACTATGGTTGATCCCGGAGCCAGCATCGCAGCCGTTGTGTGTGCTGATGCGCTAGGGAGGCAAAATAAGCTGATCCCTGGAGCCAGCATTACACTTCAGCCATCAACACCAGACAGAAGGATATCTACATCATCATATGGAAGGAAGCGCAAATGGATGGAGACACATATGGATCACATTAGTTTACTGTGAAGCTACGTCTTAGTTGGTGCTTATCTTGGCAAGAGCCAAGTTCAAATCAGCATGAAGTTTTAACATCTACTCTCATGTAATGGAAATCTTACCATTCAACTAAGGAGCAAGCTCTGTAGTGGAGAGGCAAGTATGTGTTTTAAGCTGATGTCAGTATTATGAACTTATAAGCTGCTAGGAGATCCATTGCATTCTCCCCTCGCTTAATCAAAGCTTGTCCTCAAGTGAAAACACAAGTGTGTGTCCAACACAGCTCAGAGAGTTTCAACTCCGGGTTTGTCACCGCAACCTTTCGCCGACCCCCAGGACCTAGAGTGACTTTAGAGAACCACATGTCTCACAAGCCAACACACATACTAAATGACCTGAATTCTTACCAGGATTCTTTCCCATTGGGCACCACTATAATAATTGACATCTGAGCCTATTGAATTGGCATGATTTGGACAGGTAACCTCACAGTCTTACCATTCAACTAAAGAGTAAGCTCTGCAGTCGAGATGTAAGTATGTGTCTTATTCTGATGTCATTATTATTAACTCATCAGCTGCTAGGAGGAGATGCTTTACACCCCGATGGTTATTACTTGTAAGTACACTTTATAATAGTTGTTTGCTACTGCGCCCTGTAACACTTCATTCTCTTTTTTTTTTTTAAAAGAAGTAGCTAACCAGCTGCTTCGGTGACTTTTTCTTGCAGTAAACCTGTTTGCATATTTAAACTCAGATGTCAGGATGTTGTGTTTTAATCAGAGGCTTCCTCAAGCTTGAAAAGTCTGCTACAAATAGCTTGGTGTACAATGTAGGCTCTTTGCTTGGCTTCCCTTTGAAACAGGCCTTCTGTATTGCATTGGCTTGCTATCATCAAAACACCTTGTAATGTGATTAAGATATCACTTTTGTGAACAAACCATGGCCTCAGCTATTCTATTTGAACTGGGCAAAGGGATAACTTCAATACATATGTAAAATATAAAAAGATGTGTTGGTCAGAAAACAACCAGAGGCTCATATTAGTCATTAAACTACATGGTCAATCACATCTTTTCTGCATTTCACAGAACTACATACACATTTTGGAATTATGTGTTCTATCAAATCCTTTGGATCCTACCCATACACATCTTCAGTGCAGAAACACAACTGTAGCTATAAACATATGATCCATTGGTTGTAATCTATTGCAATACCATGGTATCATTTAAGTACATGTGTGCAATAATAACCCAAATCCACTATATGTCCATATCTGGTAATGAAGTGGTCTGCTAATGGTTATTTTAGGCGTCACTGGTATTTGTTTTACTTTTCGATAAGGGTGTTGAACTGTACTTTTAGACCACGGAGCTAGCAAATCAATACGCTGTCTCAGTCTCAGTTACTGGGTAAGTGCACACTTGTTATCAAGGAATAAAAATAAGAATCATAAAGGTAACATCACCATAACAATAAACAGATAATAGAGTATTCGGATAATGTAAACACACTTTTCCCAAAGCATTCTGCTAGACACGCACAGAGAACAGCATTTGGTCAATAGCTTGCAAGGTATTATACAGCATACACATTCTCGGGACTCTAGCTCCCAACTATAAACAGAGAGCCTTATAAATCAGAGAGCCCGGCACGCATAGTTTCCAAAACACACCGATTGTGACAGCTTAAACCAGATTCACAAATGGATTTTACAAGATTCAGTTTGTGACTGAATGTCTTTGGCTTGATGGCCCTGATTCAGCAATATGTCACAGTTGTTTTGTGACATGCATATATCCACCAAATATCAGCTAGAGTAGAGAAGCCGATGTATACACTATCTTGGAAAAACAGCCATAGACTGGCATAGCCTGGCTTCCTCTCGACAACAATAAAGAGGGTATCAGTTAAGTAATGAAAGCTGTAATTGAAAATGTAAGCACATAATTACATTTCCTTTTTGTCTGGGAACTCAGTACCTCAACAGCACTTGTGCTCTTGTAAAGAGGTACTTTGCAAAAACAAACAGCCATCCAGCACAGATTAGGAAAAGCAAAGGACTGAAGGAGACAGTCCTTGATGGGCACTCCACTGCCAATTGCCAGGGCTAGGCTCTATCTCTGACTCCCTATCATCTCTCTGTGCCTGTTTCAAAAAAGACATTCAGAGAAGAATGCATTATGACGACTGCCCATCTTCTTCTCAACAAATAGTCTAGGTCTTCAAGCATGTCTAGAGAACAGTTATCGTTTCACCGATAATATTGGCTGATATTTGGGTTTCTGCATATATATAATTATTGTTATATTGCATCAAAAACACAAGCCAAGGTAGCAGAAACAATTGGAACAACCTTGACCCCCACTGCTTTTACAGTTATTGCCTATTTGCTTGGTGCTGGCCAAGGTTTCCCAAACTGTTTCTTCTAACTTAGCTCGTGTTTTTGATATAAGTTAGAAGAAACAACTGGGGCAACCTTGGCCCCCATCGGTTTTACAATTGTTCCTATTTACTTTGTGCTGGGCAAGGTTGCCCCAATGGATACCAATAAATTACATTCCCAGAGTACATTACGATTGATCTGTTAAATATATATAGATATATAGATATATAGATATATAGATATATAGATATAGATATATATATATTGTAAACGATCACGCCACTCACGGGTTCGTGCCCCTTTAAATTTACGACCCACAACAACAGAAATGGATTTTCCAGCGCGGTTGCGCTACTTTTTAATAAACACAAAAACAAACCAATGCAAAACAAAAACCTAACTCCGTTTTGGAGTACTTACTACACAGGTTATTCCCTGACTAACTTGCAGGACGGCTAAGCCGTTTATCTGGCACACAAACCATACAGGTTTACACAGCACTTACTTTTTCTTTCAGAGCACCTCTCTTCTGCTTCCTTCTACTCAGCAGCCCTGAGCAGACTGACTGCTCCTCTTAAATACCCTGCACCTGGTCCCAATTTAACAATAGCTACCAGGTGCAGGGGATAATTAAAAATAAAACAATTAAATTAAACAATAAAACAATTAACAAAACTAATTAACAGAAGCACAAAACAATTAAACCAAAGGTGCCATTTCTCTCTTCAGGGAGGTTTTAACCCCCTCCCTGCTGTCTCACACAACCTGCTGCCTTACAATATATATATACTGTATATATATATATATATATATATATATATATATATATATATATATATATATATATATATATATATATATATATATATAAACTAAACCCTATCCCTACCAAATCATATTACATATTTATTTGAACCAAAATGGAAGTCTTTACCAATATAAGATTCAACTGTCCATGTGTGTAAATTGCCATACCCTTGAGGCCCAAATGGTTCTCCAGTCCCTTTTCAATGAGTGTCTCTCAAGCTGTTACAGATCTGTGATAATGGTTGACTCAGACAAATTGCTCACAGGCTGTCGAGTTGCGGTTGTCTCGAATCCTGTCACCATCACTAAATATTTATGTATATCTTTATATGTTATGTAAATAAACAGTCAGGGTCACTGAAGTGATGTGGCAGTGTTAACCTCGGCTGCGCTTCTCAACTTGAAAAGGGCATCAGTCATTAGTCTGTCAATAGTGGAAGAAGAGACGTCAGGGCAGATTTATGGGACATGCATCATCTGAGGTCATGGCAGCCATTGGAGACAGTTTGCAAAAGATCTGTCCAAATTGCCTCGTTGAATAATGACCCAGATGATGCCGATAGACACCTCTACACGTGAGACACTGTCTTTGTTAGTTTTCCACAGGACTAGTGTCTACTAGTCCAGTGCTTCTCTCAGTACTCCAGCAGCAAGGTATTAGGCCTGCGCTTCAACGAAAGTACTTGTCTACAGTATTATTAGCATCAAAAACGGATGACTCCCCTTTCATTCCTTTAAAATTGTGTTTAACAAAGAACTTCTATAATCAATGAATCATAACTGGTAATATTTTCCACAATTTGTCACTGAGGGATATATTCTATATATTTTAAAGATATTTATTTAAAGACTTTAGATTGATCGATTGTTGACAGCAGTTGAGTCTGCATTATTTTCTTTGAAAGACTGGAGACAAAATTGCTTTTCCAAGTTGTTTCAGTTTGGTGAATATATCCTTTAAAATGCTGCCTTGAAGGCAATAGAGAGCAAACACCACCATAGAGACATTCACTAGGAGTGTGCAGATCCCAGCTTGATCACATCACATCATCTGTCACTTTGATTGACCTATACACTTGCAGACTCAATGCCCCATTGCTGCTATATTAGACCTGTAGGGACCTAATCTCAAAGGAGATTTTACAAAGGGAGACTGAGGCTGCGGTGTGTTAGGTCAATCAATGTCACTGGTGATGGAATAGGGCCAACATTGTATCTTTATACCTTAAACTGTGGTTTTGAAATGGCAAAGTCTGACCTCTGTCTGCATACCAATTCTCTTCCAGGCAGTAATTTGAAGGATGTTTTGCCCCCCAAAAAACCTGAAGAAACAATCTTATCTTCAGTCTTACCCAGAAAGCAATGCAGCCCCTAGACTGTGGTTCTTCCAACAGATCAATCACTCAGAAGATACCTTTTTAAACTGTCTTTGAAAGTATTGGAGATGTCCCTATTTGACAAATTATTTTGTCCTACAAATATTTGCAATGCATTTTTTTCAAAAACATTATAATTTCTGGATTTATTTTACGTAGAAATTTAGTGGATGGGGGTCATCTGTTCTAAACTGTAGGTCTAGTCTGTGAACCTAGTAGTTATTGGACATGTGTGCAGATGCAGGGACATTGTTCCATAACTGACGCTTATGATTTGAATCATGCTGATGTGCGAATTTTGAATTGGTATTTTTTATATTCTAGAGGGTGTTAAATATTCATTGGAAGAAGAGAGTATTCCAATAGTATCCCATATGTCCTGGGAACAACTAATGTCTCAACAGGGGAAAAGGGGAGCACTAGGACACAATCTGGGGGGTTTGGAACACATCCCCAAAGCACGTATAAAGGGACTGATCTTTAATTATGGCTAACCAGTGCTCATCCCGTAGGGGTGATTCAATAATTATAAACAAATCAACATTATACTAATGGGCACAGGACCTCTCTACAACTGTTACATAGCTACAGTCTACAACCATTAATGTAACTATTTCCCAAATCTCTGAAGCAGTTTCCAGGTTTTCAAGGAAACAAAATAGAAAAGTTATTTAGAAGTACAGAACCACATCAAATACTCACTCTCCTTGTCTGGTTGATATACAGTGTGACAAGAATAACTGTTTGTTTTTTTTTTTTTGCATGAAGATATTGAAATCCCTAATATTCTGGTAAATACATTTATTTGTGTTTTCTACCCTATAATAATTAGCTGTAAAACTATGCATGCCTCTTCTTTGCTCTTTTCTCAATACCCATTTGATGTTGGCTTATTTGTTAATCTTTCCTTAAGATGGCATATATAGTACCAGAATAACAAAATTAATTTAGAAGGAAATCCTTGTTTCCTTACATTTTTTGTTTTTTTACCACAGTCCCAGAGGTACATCAGCTTCCAAATAACAGCCTCCTGTGCTGCAGGCATTAACAGAGGATGCCTGTTTAGTGCACAGAGCGACGAAATTATGAGAATGCTTCAAAAATGGAGGAAGGTTGGGGGCCTGCAGCTGAAAATACCTTTAGAGAATGTTAATACAGGGTCTGATTTCTAATAAAGCACAGGAGTGTAAATTATGAATTAATGTAGTTAAAGGAGTTTTAGAATACAATTGAACATAAATGTGGGACACTGCAGCATTAAAATAATGAAGGTGAATGTTTGAGATAGTAAGAATAGGGACTGTGATATACTCCTTATTTCAAGAGCCTTATGATGGGCAACCCATAAAGGGCATCCACAGCAAGTCAGTCTTGAGTTTGTAAAAGAGAGAGCAGAGGTGTTTGACTGTACTATTTTGGGGATTTAATAAGGTACATTAATAAGGGCCACTCTTGGCTGTCAGATTGTAGGCTGCGAAAGAGGCGGAGGCAGGGAAAGTAGGGTGTACTATGTGTTTAAGGCATTAAAATATTTCCATTGCAAATGGGGATCCTAAATCTCCCTGATAACTCTTCTCCGTGTGATATACATGCTGGTGGCTGGCCATCAATTCAGGCCCAGTGGAGACAACGAATTATTTATCATAAAAAGCAAACAGTAACTGTGTTCATTTCCTAGGGGCTGTGTGGGGTACTGCAGAGGGGGAGAAGGGCTACTTCTGAGTGATAAGAGAACATTAGAACCCTCTTACAGCAAGGGGAGCCTTAGAGGAGTGGTTAACATCTCTTGAAAGGTGAAACCTGAAAAGGTAGATTTTTAAGAGCTGTTTTACATTGTTATAATCTATATACAGTGCATCCAGATTATGTTCAACTCAATAACTTGGTTATTGACAAGAAAGAAGCAAGCGACGGAGTGGGGACAATTTTACCCTCCAGGTGAAATGAACCAGAAAATACAAGACAGTCTAAATGTATTTCTTGCAAACAGAGATTTCATAAACCTAGAGCAGAACCAGGTATCATGTTTTAGAATTAAAGTACATTGTGGGGAAAATGTATGGAACTATTTTGTGAGCGACCATTACTTTAATTAAGGTACAGTGCTTCTAAAGAAATCAAAGGTGAATGAAACCTGGTGAATAATGTATGTTACCATATTGAATTGCGTACCGCTTTATAGTTTTCCATATACTTAACGCAACTGTCAAAATTTGAAAAATTACTATTATGGCTTCTGGTAGACTTTTGCAACATCATTTTGTAATTTCTTTGATTACGTGATGTTAAATAAAAAAATAATTGTGTTGTGTTTACTGGAGGACCGGACGCTCAATGTGGGACACCCTACCTGTTTGGTTGCAGGGAAAAGCAGCTAGTAATTGATGGGCTACCGATCCAGCACAGCGTCAGGTATAAGGTCCTGGTTTTACACCCCAGGGCTGCTGGAAAGCCATAAGATGCAGACCGTCGCTGCTGCAAGGCCACAAGACAAAGATCGTCCCTGGTGAAATCCTCCGATCACCGCATGTCTTTGTTATCGTGGAAGTTGAAATCCTCCCATCACTGTGTGTGAAACTGGGATCGGAGTTTGGTTATGGAAGAAACCGAAACCACAGACGACTGTGTGTATATCCAGGGACAGGATTTGTTTAATTTTGTATAATGAATAAGGATTAGTTCAGGGATTTTAGATCCCCTAAAGCAGTGGTTCTTAAACATGAATTTTAAAGGGACACATTTGTGACCCTGAAACATGACATGGGACCGCAGAAGGTGCAAGTCAGTCTGTTTTGAGTACCCCGCCAAAGTTATTTTCAGTTCACACAGCGCTCTATATATTTTTATATTACATGCTCAATGCATCATTTAAGAATGTATAAAAACATTGCACAGCTATAAAAAGGATGTTGTTAGTAATACATGTAAAAATAAAATGCATTTTAAAATTACCATGCTATAGTCCACCCATTGAACCCAGATACATAGTTGAGTGATATCACAATTAGCAGTTGACTCATCTAATGCCATGCTAAAAGCCAGGATTGATTTGATTGCAGCAATCAGACAGTTAGAAATGTGATCAGATATATTGCTAATGTGCCAAGCTACCATTTCATTGCTCAATTGCAGGGCGTGAATTTTACAGATCAGCTATGTTCTCTCATGTTATCTAACAAAATGTCAGATGCTTCACTAAAAACCTCTTTCAGAAATTCGCCAACACAGCTGGCAAGTGTAACGACTTCATACGTTTGTCAAACACGCTTCATACGCTTTTGTTGCAACTGCAGACTGTTTTTCATTATTTCAAGTTTACATTTTCGCTTGTTACTATTCAATGGATATTGGTGGAGTTCACTTAAATGCATTTCACTGTGGCGTTGTACGTTGCATTTTTTGCAATCTTCAATCTGTTTCTTTCAAAACAAAACAAAAGTTTCTTGTTATTTTCAATTACAAACCGACGCACACTAATGTTGGCTGATTACTTTATGTTGGTTTGTTGCTGTCAGAAGCTGCTTTAGGCTCTCAGAGTAACTCTGGTAATACATGTATCCATTATGAAACGCTGCAGTTAAAAAAGCATCAGTAGGCCTGTGACAGGAGTGAAAGGAGTCCCTCTTGTAATTCACCCTCCCGACTACTGGCAGCGCTGTGCAGGAAGGACCGAGACAGAGGAGAAAGGCTGAGTCATGGTTGGGGCAGAAGCCGCAGTGGTGGCAGCCATCTTAACTTGGGGCAGGACCTCATGGTTGAGCCCCATTATTGCAATCAGCTGTGCTGCGCTCGACGATTGGCTGAGGTGGGGCAGTGCACTGATTGTTGGGGTGGGGCTCGGCACTATTTAGGGTGTGGGGTTCTGCCATTTGGGTTCCCTGTCCTGGATTAACACCCGCAAGAGACGTGCTGGTTTGTGTGTTTTCACAACTGAAGCCCTGTGTTTGCAGATCCTTGACGAGCTGTGAGTGTGTTTTCCCTTGCTTTCCCTACCCCTTTGGATATCTGGACGGATCTGCAGCGCAGCACCTTTTGTCTCTGTGCCTTTGTGTTTGTGAAGCCTCAGGAGGGAGCTGAGGCAACAGCTGGAGGACGCCGGTTGTCACCGCGTGGAGGAACCACGTGATTGTTTTGTTTTGATTTGATTTTTGTGTTTCTGTGTAGTGCGAAACTGTTTTATTTACTGTTTTTATTTCAACCCTTGATTACTATTGCTAGTATTCAAGGGGGTTTCTTATTTTGGTTTGTGCAATACTGTACCTGTCTTTTGACAACTGCTATTCTCCATATGGAATATTAATAAAACCCTGCCCAGCCCTGCCTTGCTGGTGCGCAGGTTGTATCTCACTTGCTTCCTGTCTCCATCAATTCTGGATCACGTCACTTCCTCCTATAACCCACCACACGGTCCTATCAAAATATATTGCTGAGCTATTAACAATAGTCGCCGCATATTTATCTCCGCTGGGAGAGTCCAAATAGAAGCCATGAAAGGGGGGTTTCGAGAAAACATCGCTTCAAGTGGAGAAACAAATCCTGTATGATAATATTACCCCTTGGTCTGTTCCTGTGTATCTTACCAGTTATCAAGTAATCTGAAAACAAAAGCCAGGCATTGTTTTTTTAAACTGACTGGAAATGTTAAGTCTCGTAGCTCAATAGGTGAAAATATATGCAGGCCGCAAAAAAAGGTGTCAACTCCAACCTCCGTCTCAGTCTCCTATCAATCAGGAAAGCAACACACCCGTACTTTACCTTTTTACAGTAAGGGAATGTGGTCTGCAAGCATCTGCATTAAAAACAATAAAAAGTTGGATAAAAACAACTTGGCAGTGGCAAAGCCAATTGATTGGCACAAGCCTTGTATTTCTCACTTTCTTAGGCCTCCAGATCCACTGCTTTTGGCCTGGAAGTGATTAGTGCAGTGTGACAGAGATCGAATGGTACACGAAACCAATGACCCGAGACGGGAAATGGCGTGGCATCTGCAGATTGGAGGAGTGGATGGGCTCATTGACCAAGGGGTCATGGGTGAAGTTATAAAAAGGGGACGCAGTGATGTGATCTGTTCCTTTGTGAATGGTTAATTTAAATGACCAGAAGGAGAACCTGTGCTGTGAAACATGAGTGTTTTATTTGTTTTTGTTTGTCGTTAATAATACTGTTTGTAATTATTTGGACGGCTAACACGATCCAGAGCTGTCGCCAAAGGCCAGCACTAAACCCGGATCAACAACACTGCAATTTTGTTGTCACTAAAGAACTGTATTCACCACAAGCAGTAGAGCACGCACTGTGGACTGGTGTTTGTATTTGTGTATGTGTTACGTGTGGGTGAACTTAAACGGGACTGTTATTATTTCGCGGCAAACCCGCAGATTATAAATAAGCAATACACGCCACTGTATTGATTTATTAACATTGTTATTGTTTACTGCTGTTAGCCGTCAGGCATTGGATTATAAAACTAAACCTTCATTGCACCTGGGTTATCGTTTTTTGTCTGATTATTGATCACCTGAACACTGTGAACCACTTTGCCACATGCAGCGGTCTCACATTACATTGCTCTGTCCTTCGTTACCTTCTTTGTCAGACTCATGTTGGCTTTGAAGAAAAAGCCTTCCCCTATGGAGTCATCAGCAGCAGTAATTGTTTTCCTTAAGCAGTGTCTCCTGGCAGGTGTTGCACCTATAGGCTGTGATTAAGACATTTCCATGATCCCACTGTGCCTTCCCTTGTCTGTTTCACTGGACTTGCATCATCTCTGCTGGGGGAAGACACAGAAATACATGCCAGGGACCGAATGCACTTGTAGCTGATGAGAAATGAGGAGGTCTGACTTTGAATATGCTGGTAATTTAAAGACATAATACAGTGTAACCCCTACCCCCTTAAGCCTTTAAACCACTGTAACAAATGCACAGCCTTTTGTAATAAAGGGCTGACGTCAGGACTTTGTCATGTGCATCTGTGCTTGAACTGCTATTGCAGTGCACTCTGCAGATCATGTGCAGGACTGAGTGCACGACCCTACAGCTGTGCTGTTCACATGGGAATCGATCTGTCTGCAGCCTTTTGTTTTACTTTTTGGGACTATGCATGCAACTCTTCACCAGCAAAGACCCCTACAGTGCACAGGGATTCAGGCGCATCTGGCAGGAGCTTGGGGGACGATGTGCGGACAGCCTCCTGATTGGATTGGGGGGATTATAAAAATAGCAGCCTGTGTGTTAGCTGTGTGGTGTGTTAGAGAAGTCCTGTTTGTAGTTGCTGTGAAGAACCTGCTGAATTGTTGTAACTTAGGCTGTGTGGTCCAGTGGTTAAAGACAAGGGCTTGTAACCAGGGGGTCCCCGGTTCAAATCCCACCTCAGCCACTGACTCATTGTGTAACCCTGAGCAAGTCACTTAACCTCCTTGTGCTCCGTCTTTCGGGTGAGACGTAATTGTAAGTGACTCTGCAGCTGATGCATAGTTCACACACCCTAGTCTGTAAGTCGCCTTGGATAAAGGTGTCTGCTAAATAAACAAATAATAACTTGCTATAACAATAAAAGCGTTATTGTTTGGAAGATTCCTGCTGCCACAATTTGTTCCTCCTTCGCTAATTTATTACAATATGATCAACTGGGATAACATTACCACTGTGATAATGTTTTGTTTTGACATACCAATAGCATCACATAACAGAAGTATGGGACCATATCAGGACCAGTGTGCAATCATATAAGTATCGCCCAAATTGATATTTACCATAGCAAAAGCCTAGCAAAATAAAATAAAGCTTAGAGAAAGCATGGTAAAATATAGGTGAAGCACAGTAATGCCCAGTGATGTATGGCAAAGCATAGAGCATATTATAGTGTTTTTGCCTGGCCTCTCTCAAGCAGACTGCCAGTTCACTATGCTATATGTGGAGACTACCAAACTCAATTAGCCAACTGCACCAGTTAGTCATTAACAAAGGTATTTTAAGAAGCATGCAAGCCAAGCCTGATTGCATGCAAGCCAAGACACAGTATATAGATAGACCATTCTTTTCTAAAGTGATTCACTGGTTATCCATGCATATTTATCTAAAAGAGTGGTAGCCTAAAGCCCAGAGCTGAGGGGTTGGTTGACAAGATTTGTGTTAGGGAATACCACCTTTCTTTTCTGTAGTGACAGTGTCTGTTTGTGTTTCCGAGCTGCTGGGCTCCTGCTGTGGTGTCTGCTTCTGTCACTTCACCCTTTCGTCCAAGCCTGGTCTGCAGGGAATGTCATTAGGAGCAAAAACATGCTTTCTGTCACTTGGTCTCACATCATAACTCCTTAGCATTTTTAGTGTCTTTGTACATAACTTACTGATGTGGAAGATAAAGCCAATGATATCAAAATAGTCTTCTGCTATTCCTACAGTTTTATAATTTAATACTTCTCCTGTATGCATTGCATATCATGATACAAGAAGCTCCTGTACAATATATAGACAATAATGCATGGGGTAGTGTGTGATATGAGAATTTGGTCTGATAAATGAGACTTTAATGCCCACCTTCAGGGTGGGAGGCTTGGATAAACCCCTTGGGCTTCACCCTCAGGTTTATGTAGCATCCCACCCTTCAGGTGAGCACTTTTGTTTGGGGATAACAAGCAGGCGGAAGACCTCAGTTTGCAGGCAGGGACATAGCGGGTCAGCAAGTAGAGGAGGTATTCCGGACCTCTGTGAGCAGGAGAGTTTTGAAAGCAATCCTGAACTTTACAGGTAGCCAGTGAAGTTGGGAAAGATTTGGGGTGATGTGATCACGTTTTTTACATCTGGTAAGGATCCTGGCAGCGGCATTCTTAACTAACTGCAGTGGGTTTATTGTGCATGCCAGGAGACCACCATATAGAGAGTTGCAGTAAGCGAGTCGAGAGGAGACAAATGCATGACAAAGTATCTCTGCATCTGGGAGGGAAAAGTAGGGACGGACTTTGGAGATGTTTCAAAGATGGTAGAAGGAAGATTTGACCACAGAGGAGATGTGGGCATCAAAGGAGAAGTTGCTATGTATATATTGAAATCATATTTTAGGGGGTTAAAAAACAATTATATTTCCCCTTTGTTTAACTGAGGTGAACCATGCAACCTCACAACAGAAGCAGTCCCTCTTGTTTACAGCAACCACACTTTTAAAATACTTCATTTTAATGTAGGTTCTGATGGAATGGAGTTTGTGCACCTGTATGTATACTTTTAAAACAGGTTTTCAGATCACCTCTCTAAATTACAAATTTACAAGTAAAGTGAGTGTGAATTGTGTGAACAGCCTCGCTAAATTAACTGACTTGTTTTACTTACTAGTTACCTTGCACACCTGCCAGGTGCAGGACTACTTCCTGCAAGGATTGTTTCCATCAATCAGACCTATACTGCTTGCTGATTTACTTATTTGTTTGACTGGGCAGGACTGTGCGAAGGTGGAAGAAATTTTAAATAAATAAAAACTGGACCACGTTAACTGAGAGTGTGGGCGAGTGAAAAGTTCTCTAAGATGACTGAAGTTTAACAGATATTTTTTTTTTACTATATACATTTTCAAGCAATAGTATTTTAATCCATCTTGTTATGATTATCAGGATGGGATTCCCAACACAATTTCGCAATGAAATACATTTGATGAAGCTGCTCACACAATTCACACTTGTTTAACATGTTGATTTAAATTGATTAATTTGTGGTTTAGAGGAAGTTACGAAAAAAATCCTGATCTGTCCTAAAGTGAGGCCAGGTGGAAACCCTTTTTAAAGCACATATCATTATATATAAAAAATGATCTTGTGCAGGGTCTTCACCCTGTCACACACTAACAGTTTTCTCAGTCTGTATCTGTTTATCTTCTAATGAGGAAATTAAGATAAATATATTTTAAGGGTCATAGAAAATTAACAGCTGTAGTCTCTTTATTCAAATACAATGTTAAAGCTCTTTAAATTGTTGCATGTCATTAGGATGCAAATCAATGGGGGATTCAATCAGGCTATAAGGAAATAGTAATTAATAATTCTGCATAAATGTAGGAAGAATAAATGTGGTTGAAATACAAATATCTGATGGAAGATAATTACATGACTCATACAGCTCATAGGAGACGCAGTGATTAGTCCTCATCTTATTGAATTAGCAAAATTGCTTGATGAAATTAGCAGCATCTTATGCAATGTAGCTGTCTTCATTTATTTTTTGTTATTCAGGTTCCAACATACATTGATATATGTCTCCAATACCAGAGTCAACCAGTTGCTGGATCGTGAAAAACTAGCACTTTTACCTTATAACATTCTGTCTTTCAAAGCATCCATTTCCTCTGCAGAAATCTTTGAGATTATTCATTGGTTCGGGTTAGCAATCGACCAAAACCAAATAAGTCAAATTATGGGTAAATTAAAAGAATGTCCAGTCACCTTTTAAAAAATAGGTCTTGTATGGCATTTACTAAACAAATCTAATATTGCATATCTCTCACTATTCAATGTGTTAATCTCTCTAAAACATATGCATTAGTATTCCCAGAATAAGCATCTATTTCTCAGTCTGCAGTCAACATAAACTCCTAGATCTTTTTCAAAGTGTCATTACCGAAACAAAATAAGTTAAGGTAATAACTGTTAAGGCAATGACAATTTTAAGAATTTTTATGAATTTATAAAAATCTGAGGCCTACACATTCTGACCTTGCCTAACTTTGAACATATACATCATTAAATAATTCTAACCTATAATCATTTGTTTCATAAAACATTTAATCACAGCAGAATAGCATGTACGGTAATGACACATAATAAACCTAATCAATGATTTTCAGACACTTGAAGTGATTTTTTTAAAAGAAATGTTTGAAACTGATCTACTCACCATGTGGCCATGTTGGAAATGATACCATCTCTTTTCATGATCACATGCTCAAAGGGGTGGCCTAAGGCATGTTTTCACTAGGGGGCAATACACTGTTACGGTAATGACATTGAAAACTGGGAACAGGTTTTCAAAGACTTTTTATTCAAAAATAGAAAAAAAAATATTTTAAAATACTAGTTCAGCATTATAAAATGATACAACATTCCATAAAATACATTTGTTTTGATGAGAAAGTATAAGAGCTGGAAAGTGGAGACACTGAACTTTTATTTAAAAAAAAATCACCCTTAAATGTTAATATTCCATAAAAATAATTATGCATATTTGCTAAATGTTAATGAACACAGTGAAAGAAATATATGTATATTGCATCCAACAAAACTTTTATTAAAAAAAAAATATTTAAATACACTTTACTTTGAGGTGGGGACTCAATTTGTCCCATTTCTATAGAATGACCCTTAAACAAAAATATATCTTTCAGAAAAAAAAAAAGTTTTAAACTAAACATTTAAAATAATACGTTTTCTTTAAAATAAGTCAAACTCTCATTAGCTAGATGCCTTTGAGTACCAATCGTTGCTTTTCATATGACGGACATGTTTTCAAGGGTGACATAGTTTCTTCATATAAGAAAATCTTAGACCAACGAAATTATAGCAATATATATTAGGTAAGATTTATTGGAATGATGTTGTTAGCACCACACACACTAACTTTGCCTTTAGTGTGTAAAGGGACTGGGGATGAATGAAAATGTTTTTTTATACATGTATGTCTGCTTATCTAGTCATCAGTATTCGTAATTCAATGTTGCGATGATTGATTGATCAGGTAATGTCACTGTATAAGGGGTCAACATGCCACATTTTGATTTGGTTCCTCTAATGCAATCTTCATGTCTCTGCTTGCTCTTTCACTATTAGATAAAGTTGGGACAGCCCATCAGTTACATCCAAGCCTGCCATTTCTTAAGACATATCCATTAGCATAATGGACAGCCTTTTAGTCTTTTTCTCATCATAGAGACAACACTAAATAGGCCCACATGATAGATAATGAGAGGTTATATGCTAAAACCAACATTCATAAGACACTTAAAGGTCATACTATACCATATAATTGCATGGTTTACCCTTAATTCCTACACAGTAGTAGCTTTTGTTTTGGTTTCACTACACTTTACTTATCTTGTGATCTCGAGAAAACAAATTGAATGTTGAGATCCTGAAATAATCTAGTAATCTCAACATGACCATTTTTTTATATGATTTATTTTCCATGTCACTGAATGAGACACAGTACTATACATTTAGCATACATGTAGGTATTATTTTATATTTTAAGTTTCTGAAGTTCTGACAGTGAACCAAGCTGGATTGTAATAGGAAGTGTAAAGTACAAGGCTGCAGTTCAATCTCGAACCAGGTTATATCCGCAGCTGGGTGGCTGGTGTGTTTCTTCCTGGACTGGGCCTAGATTACAGTATGTGAAACTGATACTGCATAGAGCTTTTTCCCCAGGAAAATCGCTCACTGGGTGGAACAGCACAGCAGAGACACAAACAAGCAACCATTTATAAGAGGGAAGGGGGAGTTGCTGTATGGCCTGGCCTTCCCCCACAGCTCTTTAAACACAGCTGTCTTGACCTGAACAGCCCTGAATTCAGTCCCCAAGCAGGGCTGTTGAATTGAATTGGGTAGTGGATTTTTTAAAACCACTAAACTCATTTGTTTGTCACCTGAGCCTGAGGTCCCCAGAAGTTAAACAATGTGATGCTTTGTGCTGCCCACATTTCAACTGTTTGTCAACACAACATCATGTAGCAGTGTTTCTTTAATAATCAGCATACATTAATAAAAACAAAGGCTAGACACTAGAGCAAATATAATGCATGAACTATATGAACTATTATTTTGTACAACCTTTGGAAAACACAAGCCTGAAACAAACACTACCTTATGGTCTTTGCTAGATTTCGAGGTCTCCGTAAATAATCACCCCCCTTCTCATACACTCACTCACACACACAAGTTCTCTGTCAGGAATACCAATGGGAGCCTTCCTGGGGAAACAAAGTGATTGTAAGCAGGTACGCTTGAATGCGACGTGGCATTTCTAGGGCTGTTAGACATTCTGTCTGTGAGCCCACAGTCAAAAAAACAAAGGGGAGAGAAAATATTCAGCTTTGAGGTCAGTCAGGATAATTACAGAGAGGCCTGCAAATCACCACAATTGAATCATTCTTAATACATTTTTCTAACTCTTTCTAATGATGATTAGTATTGGATACATGTATGCTGCATTATAACATAGTCTACATCAGTATTGGAACTGGTAGCTGAAGCAGTATATTCTTAGCTTCTGGCCTTTGGTGTATTGGTTTGTTTGACTTCTTTATGAATATCAATAAAGAACATACCCAAATAATCACTCTTGCCAAGGTCATCTCCTGAAAAGGAATGGCCGGGGGTTGCTGTGAGCATGGAGATGTGTAGTTATAACACCTGGGCATGCGTGGTTGAGTAACTCAGGTCACAGCCCCTGTCCAGATCTCACAGGACTTGTTAGTTAGCTCTCTTTCTGAAGACATGAGCAATCACATTATAAATGCAATGTGGCCTGCTGTTTTGAATTTGCTGGCTCTTTGATTCCAGTAATGCATTATCCATAATGAATTTACTAGCTCTATTGTCCCTGTACTGACTTATCTTAACTTTTTAAAATGTGCTTTCTCTCAGATCTCACTGCAGTGAATTTAATGTATTCTCTTCAAATGTATTTCAAGAATTTTAGTAATATACAATTGTTGAGCAAGGCAGCTTTATAGAAAATGAGTTCACCAGACCAGCACACTTGAGAAACTGTGTAAACTAACCTGATCTAAACTCATTGAAATTCTTCAAATGGCTCAAACAGAGTTTCAGACTGCTAGGTGTACTAGCAATGTGATAAGAGACGTCACTGTACAATTGCAGCTTAGGTTGATTCCACGGTAGACAGTGATACAAATTGAATTTATACGGTGCACTAGCTGTTGTTGACCTGTTTGAAGAAGTGCTAGATTCACTGTGTTTCAGCTTCATACCTTAAGGTTATAGGTCCATGTAAATTACTTGAAATATGTGCTCATGCACAGTAAGCAGTTTTCCTTCCCTTTAAAATCTTTTGATATTTTGCTCTCTTGTCAATGCTCCACGAGTCACGACCATAAATTGTAGTAAAAAGACTAGTAAAGAGAATGCATCAACTTAAACTGTTTAAAAAACCCTGAAAATATTTATGCATTAGAAACCTGATTTCAAGGGCCCAGTATGGTAGTTTCCCTGTCAGGAAGGTAAGAGCCCAAGCAGTAGACAGACAGAGTGAACGAAGGCAGTTTCCTCTAATCAGGGTTTTATTGTGATTTGAAACAGGTAAACAGCATTCTTGTCATCTTAAACATCTATAAATTACAGATCTAATGACCTTTTCAATGTCTTTCTTTCTCTCTCTTTTGCTTCAATGCTGTGAACCTTCATACAGGTTTTCCACAATAAATCTGCAGTCATTTTGTATCATGCTTTTACAATAGTGACACTTTACATTTACCATGGTTTAACATTCTTTACCATACCTCTCTGGGCTTTAAAATGCTTACCTATGCTTTGCTGTGCTTTCACTGTGTTTTATTACACTTTGCAATGCTTTTACTATTATGAACTTTTATGAGGTGTTGTGTTCAAGATTTTAAATTTACATTACACTTTTGAGATGCCAACTAGACAAAGACAGAACCGGAAGATGTTCTGCTGATCTTCTGTTTAAGTATGCAGAACAGTGGGGTTATCTGGCTATGAACCAATTGCTCAGCACTGTTCATATATTGTACTCACTGACACAAGATAGAACATTGGAATGTTTGATCTGTATATGAACTCTATTCTTTGCATAAAAACATGTACTATAGAATGTTAGAATCTGGTTGTATTCTAGTTTAATAATAGCATCATAGAAATAACCATAAGAATATCCTTGTATTGGGAAGCAACAATATTGCTTTTTATTCTCACCAGACCCTATAGTTATCGCTTATGAATGCAAACTTGCTTATCTTACAGGACTTCCTTGAAAAGGGGATTTTAATCTCAATGAACCCATGCTGGGGAAATAACATTTTAATAACAGAAAAAGTAATAGCAATACAAAATCAGAATTTGAATAAGATGGGGATTTGAAATGAAAACAGACAGTGGGTAAGCCTTCAATTACTGAGGCGCTTTAAGATTCAGGAAGAAATATTGGCACGGTACTGTGTATAATGCTTTTTTAATGAACTGAATAACTAAAGGTGTATCATTTTTTTGAGGGATACCTCTGGGGTCTGGCACATGTACAAGGCAACTTGTCAACTTCCCAAGCCTGACCACTACGGTTATCCCTGTTATACCACAAGAATAAAATAAATACATTCATTTAACACTGAGGTTCATACTAGAATGCTTACATAAGTGTGTGGACTGTGACCAGCAGAGCCATGTGTGTGTTGGAAGTTCATCTGCACAGCTCACTCCATTCCAGTCCTAACTAACTCCCACTTAATTGATCTTCTCTCCTCTCCTCCCTTAATGAATGGCATCACGGCCCAGCCACCAATGGTGTTCGCTCCTAAAACCTCCCTGCATGTGTGCTCCACAGCGGGTTTAGCCCAAAACAACCCATTAAAACAATGCAAACTGGCAGGTAATCATTTAGCAAGGACCCTCCATGATTATGCAAGTCCAGTGAACTCCCCCAGCTAGCCTTAGGGTTCTCTGTGAACCAACCAGAAGCTACTGGCAATCACCGCTAAATGAGTCAAGTGGTTATGCAGGGGCTACCCCAACCGGAATCGCTATTAATGTATGCTAAAAGTCACAGATCTGTTCTTTGCTATTTATGTTGGTAGCCCCTCTTCCTCCGCTAAGAACCTTGGAGTCACCCTGGACCCCTGCCTCTCTTATTCCCAGCACATCTCCACTCTGGCACGCACTTGCCGATTCTTCCTGAGCAACATCCGAAGAATCAGACCCTTTCTCACCAACTACGCCACCCAGCTCCTGGTCCAGGCCTTGGTACTCTCCCGCCTAGACTACTGCAACTCCCTCCTGGCTGGCCTCCCTGCGTCCGCCACCCGTCCGCTGCAGCTCATCCAGAACTCTGCTGCCCGCCTGGTGTTCTCTCTGCCTCGCTTCTCCCACGCAACTCCACTACTCCGCTCACTCCACTGGCTACCGATCACCGCTCGCATCCAGTTCAAGACTCTTGTACTAGCCTACAGATGCCTTGACCAGACTGCACCCAGCTACCTCCAGACCCTCATCTCTCCCTACACCCCCACTCGACCTCTCCGCTCCGCCTGCACTAGAAGACTGGCTCTACCTCCTCTCGCTCCCCTGCCTCCAGAGCCTGCTCCTTCTCCACCCTCGCTCCGCAGTGGTGGAATGACCTACCTACAGATGTCAGGACCGCCCAGTCCCTGACCACATTCAGCGCCTCCTTAAGACTCACCTCTTCAGACAGCACCTGTAAAACTCCTCTGTTTCTCCCCTGGGACACTTTCACCCTTCCTTAAATTTGCTTTACTTACTCTTATCTGCCCCCTAATTTACTGCATTTAATCCTGTACTTCAGAGTACTGTAATCTGCCAAGTGTTTAAACTGTAGTATTTGGTATTTAATCATATCTTGATGTAACTATCACTGTCACTTATCTGCTGTATTATTGAATTGTATTTTGTCACACTTGTACTTGCTTGAACTTGTCATTGTATTTATCTTGCTCTTATTGTATTATTACCTGTACTGTAACACTTGAAATGTATTTGCTTACGATTGTAAGTCGCCCTGGATAAGGGCGTCTGCTAAGAAATAAATAATAATAATAATATAATAGCCCCTCAATTTAGCAATATGTTTCAAAAGAATAAAGGTTGTTTACTGATGCACGCTGTTGACGTATAAAACATAAAAATAAATACTGCAGAACCAATTACACCAGAGAAACAGATGGAAGAAATATTGAAGTGATAGGGAATGAAAGATAATTAGGAGGTATTGTTTAAACAGTCTCTTTCAATCCACAACAGTAACACACATTTAAAACCATCTCAAATGCCTCATTGAGCTTTATGAAAGCTTTGTTAATGTTTAATTTCAGCCACCTTGAAATGGAAAACAAAGTTTGTGCCCTAATGAGCTTTCAGTTTGGAATCACGAAACAAAGTATATAAAGATGAAAGTGAATTATAGTGTGGGTTGGGAAGTATGAACATACAGACACCCATAGTAAGGTTCATTAAAGGATATCCATAGCTTATCCCTTACCATGACGATTCCACTAACAATGGAGTGCTGCAGTGGCACACAATGGGAATATTTTAGCAGCAGTGGTATTACAATGAAATTCACCATGGTACTGTCTGCTGATACTGTAGCACTGCAGTGGTAATAAATCACCTAAATGTAATAGATGTGTTAGCATGCTGTTAACAAAATCTAGCCATAGGCAACACAGTGGTATCCCTGCAGAACCACCAATAGTCAAAATAAACATTCTTTAAAGGTTGTCAGTCACAGGGAGTATCAGTGGAAAAAGGTTGCAGTACTGCATAATGATACAATGAAGCTGTGAGGGTTATATCCAGCACTATTTAGCCTGTGGGGTTTATTCTATTGATAACAGTCTAATACTGGCACTGTATACATCATTAAAATAGGACCCTTTTTTTGGCGAGACATGGTGACACGGTGGCAACAAACTTGGTCTAACAGTTTACTAAATACATTTTTTTGCAAGTTTTCCCTTCTCTTGGCTGCAGTTTGAATGTTTGTCTCCCGGCTCCTCCAAAGTGAACAGATGCCCAGCTTACAGCGTCAACCTTGGAGGACCAACTGGCTGGGCTACCTCCCCCACCATGGGGTAAAAAAAAAACTCTATGTCCCTTTCCCCAGCGGTGATTTAAATTTATATCCGTGACTAGAAAATAAAAATAACTCATCTAGCTGATGCCATGCAGATTGAAACGTATTCGTGTAACTGTAAATGCAGTTTTATTGTCATCTCCAGTCACAAGCAGTTAGAAGGAATGACTGCAATTACTGTGAAGACAAATATAAAGTATAGTACCACCAATGACATGACCATTAAGAGAAAGAAAGCAATGCTTTTATTAATGCACATATTATGCTGCTGCAGTACCAGTATACAATGTTATCATTTATTATCTTGAGTACCAGTACCCAGCCTCATACATGCTTGTGGTAAGGAGGGCTGGTGGGGACGTCAGACCCGGAAGAACACACAGTACTGAGGATAAAAGGAATGGAAATCCACAGCAGATTGGGCAATGAATGCGCTGCAGCGCTTTTATTAAATAACCAAAATAAAAAGGTTGAACAAACGACAAAACAAACAGACAGACAAACAAACAGGGGATGAACACTATACAAACAAGTGTTTCCAGCACGAATAGCAATTGTTATTTTAATTCTCAATTTAATTCTCCTTCTCTCTCTCCCGTTCTCACCCTGAACACCCAACACCGAGTGAGTGAAACACTGCCTCTTTTATGCAGCTGTATAGATTCGATTGCTAATCACTCATTCAATTGGAATCTCGGTACAATCTGCACGTGAACTAATTGTGCTCCCCGTGCTTCCATACTAATACTCACTTTAATCTGTACGTGGAGTGATTGTGCAATCCCAGTGCCTAAATACAAATCCTACATTTTAACATCACCTGTGCTACATAACCCACATTCTGTGCACCACTACAATAATACATATAACAGACAAAATAAAACGCAAAACACAAAATACACACAGGCACCCTGCCACAATGCTAAAGTGAGACAATGTAGGTCTGCACAGGACAAAGGTCTATATTACTGTGCTGAAAGCAGAAATACAGAGCTATTTGTTATAATAAAATCCAGTTCCAGACCAGTCAAAGAACAAATATATGATGAATGGCAGCATACATTTTTCTTATCTTCTTTGAAAAATAAAAATAAAACAATCTACAGTTTTCTATCGATACGGTTTAAGTAAAAGGTGTAACAGTTCAACCATATATTGATGGTAAAACTATTTGAGAATGACTGAGAAATGTAAGGCAATGCAATATTCATGGCTACCAGTGGATGTGTTGAAATATGGATGAAGAACCATCATACGACAGTGTTGTTCTCTACCGAAATGCTCCACGCTGTTGTTGCAGTATTAGCGCCAGGGAACATACTGTGAAATCAGTGGGAATCAGTTTGTTACCTCTTAGAAGTGTTTATATTTTTCATTAGTTGAGTTCAGAAACCTGTCCACCAGAACCACGTTAAATGTTTGTTGCCTACTAATGAGGTTTCACTTTTATATAGGTCGGGTCATTCTGCAGAGCTCAGGAAATGAGCGAGGAAGAGAGAGAGACACTCTAATCTTGGATTTGCAGCCTAAAAGTGAAATAGCAGGCGGGAACAATCATGGAGGGGATGAGAAGGAATTTTTCACGAGGCAAAGCTCCCTCCGCTGGGTTCGGCAGAGCCCAGCTGTGCAGTCCTGTGAGTGACGTTGCTCTGGCCATGTGCCAGCTGCTTTCTGGGCCATTTACCAGAGGCTTCTAACTGGTGTTGGGGGCCATTAAGCTATGTCCCACCACAGCATGTACAAATAATAATATGCACCAAAAAACTCCATGGCTTCCTATTCTTCATATTTAAGCAATTTGCAATGAAGCTACTCTTTCTAGAGCATCGAGAATTCACATAATGTGATTTTACAAGTTATATGAACTTCATTCACTGCAGGACAGATTCCAATAACAGAACTAATGTTTTATTTTTTCTCAGATGTTTGTCTTTATTAAAAATTGTTAATTAGACTTTACATTCTTTTAAAAGCAACACTAATTTGCTTTGCAATAAAAATTAAGAAATGATGGACAGCTCATCAGTTTTGGCCATAACAAGGAAACTATATTAAACATAAAATAAAATCAAGTTTAATCAAGCCATGCTTTCAGTTTGTGTTGCCCTTGCTTTGTCATTTCACCTTTAGGGTGAAATTGTCCCCACCCCTTAAAATGTCTTGTTTTCTGTCATTAACCAACCACCTGCTACCCCTATTGACTGACATGCTTTCATCCAGTAACATGCTTTGACCCAGAAGATACTTCTAAGGTAAAATGATCCAGGAAGTGCAAACAAAAAACTAAGGGGTAGGTGTACTAAGGTGTTGCATCTGTCGCAATGGTTGCAAACCAGTTGCAAACGAGTCGGAAGTCTTGGTGAAATGTACTAAATAAGCGCCATGCTATTTGCACGTTTTTTGGGAATGTTTTGCGGCAGTAGTTTCTGTTTGTGGTTCAAGCATAGATGAATATGCAATTATGGGCGTTCCTAAATAAATTCTCAAAAAAGGGGGCGGAGATAGTGCAAATGAGGGTTCTCAAATATTATAATGAGATGTATGAAAGCTGCAGGCAATTGCGACACTTACAATTGCATCAATTTGTTAAGAACTTTTGAAATCATGCTTTAAACAGTAGCAGTCGTTTTGGGCATTTCCCAGTCTGCTTTTTCTTGTGCATTGCCAGTTGTGCTCAATGCATTTTTGAGGCAAACAGCCAAATACCTATTGTTCACTAAAAGCAGGGTGTAGTAACAAGCTTTGAAAACAAATTTCTATGACATTTCTGGTTTCCCCAACGTGTTGGTAGCAGTAGACTGCACACATGTGCCGCTAACCCCATTCTGAACATCTGTATAGGAATAGGAAACACACCTATTCTGTTAATGTGCAGGTGGTTTGTAATTGTGCACAATTTAACACTGCACCCTTGACTAACTTAAATAAAAACGGACAGTATACATTTGGCTTATAGGCTACTAATGATAATACAAATTAGTGGTATAATGCAAAATTTGTTGCTGGTCCTTTGAAATTTGTATTAACGAGAACTGACTGTCCTCCTGTAAGTATTATAGCTTCTCAATGCTGCACCATGATGTCTTTTGTGTTAATTGTCAAGGCTGCCATGTTAATAATAATAATAATTCAAAAATTTTTTTAAAAATTATTTTGTTTCAATATAATATAATCTTTTATATTGCATTGTACGCCAATGTGTACCATGCAGCAGCATGATTTATTTTGTGTTAACATACCAGTAGCCTACAGGCTAAAGTAAAAAGAAAGTGTGCTAGGTGTTCATTTGGTTTTACTACTGTACTGTATACTGTGTAGGTGTACTGTACAGATTTATATTTTTGTTCATAATGTAATCCCAAAACACATTACTATTATTTCAGCACAATGATTTATATATTTAAAATACATTGAGCACTATAAATGTACACTGCCGGTCAAAAGTTTTAGAACACCTCCATTTTTCCAGTTTTTATTGAAATTTACGCAGTTTAATGTCTCAATGTACTCTGAAATTAAAGCATAGAACAAATAAACAATTGGAGATAAAAAAGAAATCATGGGATTGTTTTGTTTAACAAAATTTAATCTAAATTTTTGACTCATCAAAGTAGCCACCTTTTGCAGATATAACAGCCGAACACACTCGTGGCATTCTTTCTACAATGGAAATCAAATATTGTTCGGAAAGTTCTTCCCAACACTGTTGCAGAAGTTCCCACAAATGTGTTGCAGTTGTAGGTTGCTTTGCTTTCACCCTTCTGTCCAGTTCATCCCAAACCAGCTCGATGGGGTTTAAGTCTGGAGACTGTGCTGGCCATTCCATGATTTGAAGCCTACCGTCTTGTTCTTTTCTTCTAAGGTAGTTCTGACATAGCCTGGAGGTATGTTTTGGGTCATTATCTTGCTGTAGGATGAACCCTGACCAACTAGGCGTATACCAGAGGGTATTGCATGGCGCTGCAAAATGCTGTGGTAGCCGTTTTAGTTCAGGGTGCCACTCACTCTGTGCAAGTCGCCGACTCTGGATCCAGCAAAAGAGCCCCAGACCATCACGCTTCCTCCTCCATGTTTGACAGTTGGTGTCACACACCGAGGAACCATCCTTTAAGCCTACTCGACGGCGCACAAAACCCTGCGTGATGAACCGAAGATTTCAAATTTTGATTCATCGGTCCATAAGACCTTCTTCCAGTCTTCAGTAGTCCACTGGCGGTGCTTCATGGCCCAGGCAAGCCTCTTTTCTTATTTTGCCATCTTAGCAATGGCTTTCTTACTGCCACTCGACCTGTCAAACCTGCAGCTTGAAGTCTTCTCTTCACAGTTGAAACTGAGACTTGCTTACTTCGACCAGTGTTAAGCTGTACTTGAAGCTGTTGTCCTGTGAGCCGCCTATCACGCAAGCTGTTGACTCTCAGAAACTTGTCTTCTGATTCTGTTGTGGCTTTGGGTCTGCCAGACCTCTTCCTGTCAGAGTTTCCTCCAGTTTCCAAGTGCCTTTTGATGGTGTAGGAAACTGTACTCACTGACACCTTGGCTTTCTTTGCAATTTCTCTAAAGGAAAGACCTACACTTTAAAGGGTTATAATGGTCTGTCTGTCTTCCTTTGTTAATTGCTTTTTCTCTCCATTATGATAGCAATATACTACTTCCTGCAGTACAATACTGTCCAAATAATGCTTAAGAGGGTTTAGTAACACAGTCTGTTCCAACACTGCTTTTATAAGACAGAGGGTTTGTAAGTAATCAACAAAAGTTGGGACACCTGTAGGAATTGTTAACATCAACTTTCAACGCTTAATTTACTTCCATTGCTGCAGAACAGCTGTAAGTTGTTAACCCATTACTTGTTCCCTGAAAAAGGCCTTTTTGTATAACTCTGAAATGTACATTATTTTTCAGTTTTTGGTAACCTAAACTTTTTTTTTAACCTCTGGCAGTTTACCGCTTACCTTTGTACCATTTCAGGTTATTCACTGGACTTGGACTGCTTAAATTTCAATAAAAACTGGAAAAATGGGGGTGTTCTAAAACTCTTGACCGGTAGTGTATGTGTGTGCGATTTTATTGTATTTTTTAGAACCCGACACAGTTTAAAAAAAACATATTCGGTTTAGCGAGGGGCTACTGTATGATTATGAAAAGCTTTTTGATAGAAACACATTTTTTATTTGGGTGTGAAGGTGGGGGCCCACTATAGAATCTGATGGCATTAAACTGATTTTCAGTTATTTATATATGAAAGGTATGTATATGCACTTGGTTTGCGTGTCTGTCGCTTTAAACTGAACTCCCGACTGTCGTTTAGCCAATGATCCACTAGTGGGAATGTTATCTTTTTTGTATATATATATATATATATATATATATATATATATATATATATATATATATATATATATATATGGGTCTGCCTAAATCGCGATTTCGCAAAAATCAGGTAATTGAGGGGTCATTGCAAACTTCACCTCTTTTAGGGGCCAATGCATACCGGACAAGTAATCTGACAAATAACATTTACAAAATAATACTCCAAAACGGTTAACATTCTTGTTTACTGTTCAAATGACAACGATGTTTAATCAGCCTATCAGTGCATCTGTACTGGCTTTTCTGTGACCTGTACTGTACAGTAGGAGGTGGGACAAAGTCAGTGCTGCATTGTTTTGATTTAGGTTTCTAAAATCTAGTTTTCAGCATTGGAGGGAAAATACCAAAAATAGACGACAAAGCAAAAAAAAGGCAAAGTATATTTTGACTGATGATCGTGTCAATATATTTCCCAAAGAAACTGTACATGTAGATGGAGGTAATTGTTTTGCACATCTTGTAATGTGTCTTTGGAGAAAATATGATCCATCGCTTTAGCTTCAGAATCACACATTCAACGAAAGGCTACTACAGAGGCTGCTGAACAGAACGTAAAATAAACAGCTTTCAGAAAACAAACTGGAAAGTCAGCGCAGGCAAAAAGTATTCCTGTTGGTTGTATCCAAGTTAAATCAGTACTACAGGTACGATCTAGCACAGCCACCTCACTTCAAAAAACCGGCAGCTTAATTTTAGACCTGAATTGGCATATTTTCTGTGTTTTGCCTCGGTACTAATAAAATAAATTATTGGATAACATGAAGACGAAAGTGCTGCATATATTGCCTTTATTAAAGTATGCCTGATGCCCTTGGGTAAACGAGTTTTGGGACTGTTTCTAATCGATGTCAAAGATTTGCCTTACACTTCCAACCAATTCAGTGGATGCAGAACGTGCAGTCTCAATGTATGGGCAAGTCCACACCAGACAGAGAATGTTGGCAGCAACTGCTGGGGGATGTTGCATGCTTGCCTTTATCAAATGACAGCACTCTGTTTTAGTAAGGAAGCAAGTACTACTATTTTTAGGCTTTTATAGTGCTCTGAAATATTGTCTATTTAGGTTTATTTAAAGTTTAAACAGGTCCGCGAAATGTCTGCGAAATCCTAATTTTATTCCATGAAGGCAACTCAACTCCCGCCATTTATATGAACAATGGCACACTACTCTCGCAATAGAGATCTCACTAAGAACACTCAACAAATATTTCAATTTATATTGCTACTCGCTTCATTAACATATTTTCTCTTAGTACATACGACAAAATGTATACTTTGCTAAGTGTCACAGCGAAAATGCAAATTGCAGTATGTTTGCGCTGCGACTGGACCATCTTAGAGCACCTACCCCTAAAACTTTTAAGTAGTACCAGATACCATTTTTTAAAAGAAAATGCTGTACTTGTGTGCTATAAAGTGTGTCTCAAATTGCACATGTGAGACATATTCAGCTAATGAATGTGCAAAACAGGTAATCTAGCGTGTCCCTCACCCCACCCACTTAGCCCCTATAATAGCATCTTCAAAGGCAATGCAGTAGAAAAAGAGACAATTTAAATTGATAAGCTTTTTAGATAATTCACCCCACAGTCTCTTAAGCACTCTCAACCTGGAATAGGGCTAGGGCCATCTCTAGCATCTTCCAACTAGAAATTAAATGAATCTAATCATGAAATAAATAGATATACTGTACACATAATGTAAATTCACTAGTTTTAAACTCTGTGGTAATCTAGTTAAGTGTAATGCAGTGTACTGTTCTGAAGTAAAAAACAGTTCTCTGCAAAGCTGATAGTAATCAGTCATGTCCGTCCCCTTTCACACACCACAGATCGATACAGGCACGCCATGCAGTGCCCTGTATGTACAATGTGTAATAATATAAGACAAAAGAATGTATATATACAGTATATATATATTAGTAAGTTAATTGATAACCAGCAAAAGTACACCTTAGAATAACGCATGACCATAGACCGTAAAATTAGAACACAGACTGTCCCTCGTAATGAAGACTATGGAGTGCAGCTTCTGAGAATGTGTGATTTATCCCCCATTAAATACGGTAATTGGGTTCTGTAAACAGTTGTTATTGGTTCATGGGTCATTAACTCTTTACGCGGACGTGCGTCTTGTTTTCCCTCTATTTGCTACCTGCAATTAACATCCTTCCTATTAAAGCAGTTACTGAGCTTTGACTAATGGGATGTATACATTACAGCCAGGGAAACAGGAGGTGGCCTCTCTAGTAAGAACTGCTCATATATGGAACATGAGTCTTGACTGATTGGCTGCTAAGATTGCAAGCCTGACTTGCATTGTGTCATGCGTTTTAATAAAGGGAAGATAACAGGTGTTTGTATAGATCTAACATTTATTAAAGAGAACTTGTGTAACAGTGATGAATGATGAGAAAGTCCCATTATGTAACTGTGGCAGGGCGGAAGCCCTACACATGGGAAATACGTAGTTTTATTGTATATTTTTGCATTATGTGTTGTACATTGATTTAATTAATTGTTTAACTGATGCTGCGCTCTGCCGTGGGCGATTACCTGTCTGCGTGGAGCAGCAGCTGAAAGCAATGAGCTGTTCCAGCAGGCAGGTGGGCGTGTCTCGGCAGAGCGTTAGTATAAAAACATAGAGATCACTGTGATCGGGGCTGCTGCAAGGCCTGCATTTTCACGGCACCTTTGATTTATAGTTTGTTGTATTGTGTTTTATTTTGAGTGTTTGTACAGTCATGTCTCATCATCTGTGCGCTACCATCGCTGGTAGCGTCACATGACATTATTGTTTACTTTTTTGTTTATGTTTATTGATTAAATCCTGTGCGCCTGTGTCGGCGTATCAACGTCAATCTCTACCTCAGTCTCTTCTGTGTTCTCCTCGGCCGCCTGAGGCAAGTATACCAGGACTCTACCACAACTTGGTGTCAGAAAGGGATTGCTATATCCTGTGCAATGGAAAACCGACCCGCGACAGGGAGACATTGAGGAGCAAACCCCTGAATCTTTTGGGGGGGAGCAAGAGCAAACCAACGACCACCAGCTTCAACCCGAGCGTCAGAGAGGGTGGAGCTCGTGTCGAAGGACTGGGAGGAGGAGTGTCCAGCCTGAATGCCCGGCGGCAGGAGCCTGGTCCAATGAGGGAGGTGCGTCCTACCGGCGTCGGAAGAGAGGAGGAGCTCCGGCCCCAGAGCCTGAGGAGGCGGGCCAACCACTTGAGGAGTTTCTGCCTTCAGTCCAGCCGTTGCTGCTGAAGCCGTCACTCACGTTCTCTGACGTCATGGGACTAACACGCAGGAGTGTTGCTGCCTTTGGTCCAGCCGTAGCTGCCGGAGCCATCACTCCCGCGCTGTGATTTCACGAACAAGCAGGGTTTGAAAGACTTGACCGCCGCAGGGGCTGCCCTCTGCAGAGGAGCCCCGAGAAGGGACACGGGGTTTAGGGGGTCACCATGGGGTTAGATGGGCACCCCGGGATTAAAAGCCCAGAGAGAAAATAATGGTGACGGTGGGGGTAAATGTAGTAGTGATTTTGATAATAGTAATAGTTGTGATTAATGATAATGTTTAGAAATATGTAATTATAGTGACATTGATGGATTTGATGCTTGAGTAGAAGCTAACGTTGGAGTCTGGCGTGTGTTGATTGGTGTTGCTGGCTCCAATGTTCCCTCCCACCCACCCTTGTTATTTGTTTGTGTGTTTAAAAAGAAAAGGAAAAAAATGTCGAATGGACCCCTCACGGAGTCCATTTCTAAGCGGAGGATATGTGGCAGGGCGAAAGCCCTACACATGGGAAATACGTAGTTTTATTGTATATTTTTGCATTATGTGTTGTAAATTGATTTAATTAATTGTTTAACTGATGCTGCGCTCTGCCGTGGGCGATTACCTGTCTGCGTGGAGCAGCAGCTGAAAGCAATGAGCTGTTCCAGCAGGCAGATGGGCGTGTCTCGGCAGAGCGTTAGTATAAAAACATAGAGATCACTGTGATCGGGGCTGCTGCAAGGCCTGCCATTTTCACGGCACCTTTGATTTATAGTTTGTTGTATTGTGTTTTATTTTGAGTGTTTGTACAGTCATGTATCGTCTTCTGTGCGCTACCATCGCTGGTAGCGTCACATGACATTATTGTTTACTTTTTTGTTTATGTTTATTGATTAAATCCCGTGCGCCTGTGTTGGCGTATCAACGTCAATCTCTCTACCTCAGTGTCTTCTGTGTTCTCCTCGGCCGCCTGAGGCAAGTGTACCAGGACTCTACCACAGTAACCAAGAAAGGACTATCATGAAGGAGATACAGTGTGGGGGCTGTATTTCCTTCAAGATAGGAATGGTATTATTTCGAACTGCAGAGATATTAATAAGGTAAGTATATCTGTAATTGGCTCTGCTTCTGAGTAATAACAGTGAATATTTAAAGTATTTTGACCAAGGGGCACATTTGATCATAAGGTTGAGAGCATGATCATTTTTCTCTGGATAATTACTTCTGATTCCAAAATGGCAACCACACACACACAGAAAGCAAGCATCTTAGCCACTATGCAAAATAGCTCTACTGCTTTTATGGTTATTGAGTCTTTAATTTCATCTCACTGTCAGGGGACAGACTCTATAGCGGCAGTGCATCACACAGCACTGCCTGTTACTCTGGCAAATTAACAAATGGCACAAAAGCAGAGATTGAGAGCACAGAGTAGTAGCCTGTAATGACTCTAGTTCCCTTTCTGCTACAGTAGTATTGCACTATTCCAGATTATGTTGGCTGCAGACACACACTCAGATTTGCCTAGAGACACTGCTTCGAAGACTAATACATATGTTAGATTGTTAACCCCCTCCTGCATAGAGGGGTCAGAAACTAAACTAGAATTCATTATGAGTCCTTTAGTGAAGCTTCAGAGAGGATGGTGTTGAATCAAGGGTGTGTTTTGGGGTGAATGTTGTTATATACCTAAGTGGCAGACTTGCAATCTCTCAAGACTCTGTCATGTTGGAATCATAAAAGCAGCTGTCACTGTTTTCTGCTCATTCACACTCACATCTGGGTTTCAATCACACTCACAGCATGTCAAGTAGGTAGGGAATAGACTGGCCACCAGATGGTCTTGAAAATGGGCGGGTCCTGGTCAAAACGGGAGCCTTGACAGGTGTGATAGTGGTGTATATAAATACCACTGTCAGTTACCTCTATATTAACCCAGCTGATGTTTCCCCTGGGTGTGATTTTGACCACTTTATTAACAGCTCTTAATACAATAGAAAGGGAAGTAAGAGGTACTTAATGGAGCAGGGTTATTGGTTGTAGGGTGTCTGTATTTAAATGTGATACTCTTTCAATCATTAAAATATGACAATAACAATTATAACTCTGCATTCAAAGACGTGTGTTTGAGATGCATACAGACTGTAAAGTTTGGCATAGAACCTTTCTACGTTCTTTTGTGTGTTTGTGGTGGGTTTGGTGAAACTTGTTTACCAGTGCAACTACTAATTCAAATCTGAATTAACTGGTAATAAACAGTCATGGTTGATGTTTTGCTTAACAGAAACAAGAAAGACTGTAGCACTGTAAGTAAAGCTAAACAGCTGACAGAATAGTAGCACAGAAATTTAAAAGAGAGATACAAGTTTTGCATTAAGACACATCTTCAGTATGTTTGTGATCATTAAACATGTACCATGCTTAAACACATCAACTTTGAAATTTTGACTCCACTTGCTTCTACCAAACACTACAGATTACACCTTGTAGTCTTTTCTTTAGCCTTGAATGAGATACCCCACTTTCAAGAGCCATATTGTGTGGAGCTCTCCTTTACACAGTCCTCCAATTGTTCATAAAGGATTTACTGAAAATGTGTTTGTTTTTCAGAATTGCCTGTTTCTTTTACATATTCAATTTGAAACAGATACATTAAATACAGAAAAATATTCAAATGGACAAGGAGGGTTGTCATCACCTATTCTGTTCCTCTTAAACAGCAGCTACACACAGAACTAGTTGGATCCCCTGTTGGAAATACTAAGCCACCTATTGGCTGATTCTCACCTGTGTGAATGCTTACTTAAACAAAACCAGAAAAAAGCATCAGCATCTCAGAGGCATAGCAACAGGAGAGATCAGAGCTGCTTAACATTTAACACTCATTAGGATGAGAAGGTTGATGATCAAGGAGAGAATGTGGGGAATCTAGCAGACAAATTAGATTGCCTGAAACAGGGATGACCTGGAGATCGGAGATGCCGTGTTATCTCCACAGAGAGAGAAACAAACTGCAGGCGGGCAGACATCACTGTCTCTCTCTCTCTCCCCCATTGCCTCATGCTCCTCCAAGTGTGCTAATGAGAAAGCAATTCCCATGAGAGGGGGCAGTTTGGGTTCTTACCCCCTCCATTCATCCCCACATTGATCTGCCCTTGTGATTCATTTAAAGACCACGCCCCAAATTCTAAGCCTCAAACACTGTTTGTCACATGTCATCAGTTCCAACTGTAGTCGCTAACCCTCTGCACATCATTTTAGTTATCTGTCCCACAATAGTAAGTCTGTATTATTATTATTTATATCTTCTATCAAACCAATTGGGTGTTAGTAAGATGTTAACTTAGAAAAGGGGTTACTACAGTATACAATGGTAGCCACGGCCAGCTACTTACCTGTCACAGTGCAATAACGCAAAAATGTCACAGCTTTGCAATCCTGTTTTTTTTTTTCTGACCAGCATTGAATCAGCGGCACTTCATTAGTCCTGCCACCAGGTGGCAAAATAAAGCCCCCACCACCCCCCCACCCCTGATTACATGTGTTTCTTTCCAAACTATATGTTTGAGACCTATGTAGGCAATGTAAGTGCAAAATAGGTAAGATTTATGTAGTGATTTAGATAGCTATGCTTTAAAGTTGAAAGTCGAACACTCAGTCATAAAAAAACTTTTTTTTTTTTAATGAAACTTCTATTAGCATTATCACTTCCCATTCCACATGATGGCATTGTGTTTATTGGAGCTCAGTGCTGTGGACTGCTAATAATAGAGAGGTAAAGATCAGGGTTGTCAGGTTTGCTCTAGGGCTTCATGGCATAGGGGTGCAAATGAAATTGCAGTGTTGTCAAATATCGATTTATATATCTGTCTGAAGGTCTGACATTTCAACAGTGTTAAATTAGCCTTTCTTGTGCTAATGAGGTTTTGCTCATGGCCTTGCGTCAGTCAGTCCCAATCGGTGTAAATATACTGACAGACAAATCACAGTGAATATGGGCTGGCAACTAGCCAGAGAGGGGCATTGGTGATCACTGAGAGCATGTGGGACATACCAAACTCACGCTCTTTATTTCTAATAAGAACTCCATTTATCAATGATAACGTTTTGCTACAATCCCATCCCATTAATGTAGGTTGTGAATGGGCTGCTTGGAACCAGTACGTTTTATGTTGTGGGTGACTTTTGGCTGGGGTACAGGTCTGGGTTTCATAATGACCTTACTTACATGTATAGGGCCATACCAAATCAAATAAAAAGTTATTTGAAGTTTCAAGAGAAGATGTGATCAAGCATTTTTTTATGTTTTTTTTTTTTTTATTGCATATTTTCCCTGTGTCTCCACATATTTGGACATGTTACATATTCCTATTTTGAACAAAACAGATTATCAAATCAATATCATAAACTGTAACTGTGTTTTTAACACTAGAAGCCCTGTGGCAGTCATTTTGGTGGTTTTTGGTTTTAAAATGTAATTTTCTCCAGTCATGTAACACATATGGGGCTGTGCGTTCGTGTACCTTTCTGTCCGTATGTATTAAATATTCTCACAAAGCATGAAACGTGGGAGTGCTGAAATAAAGGAGATATATTACATTATACCTAAAAGCCCCAGGAGCAGTCACATTGACAGCCACACAGAAAACAATTGTATTTTGATTATACAGAACGGTATTCTACTTTATTATTTGTATTGATCAGTCTGCAATGTGTTTCGCTGTAATTAGAACCATTTACAAATGCAAGCCATCGAAAAATGTATTTCTGTTCAGCACACTTCATCAGTCAATTGCCATCAGGACTACTGAAAAAAAAAACCAGAGACCGTGGATTTTTACAACGCAACAAAATATGGAGTTGATGTTTTGGATCAGATGGCACGAAAGTATTCTGTGAAGGCTGGCTCCCGCCAGTGGCCTGTTCAGGTGTTTTACAATGTAAACTCCTGGGTACTTTACAAAGAATGAATGGAGAAGAATTTACCAAGCAGAGAATATATTTTACAGTTAGCACAGGGACTTTGGAAGTCTCCTGTATACCAACTCAAAAAGTGAAAAGTAAACATTCATACATTTAAGGCAAAACATACAGCAAAAAACGGGTAACTCCTTAGATATATAACGCATTTGTGGTCAATGGGCTTGTACCTTGTGATACTTTTATTATGTAAACAGCATCACTGACTAGAAATAACCACTTAGGGGTGTTCACAGGTAATTTCTGTGATATTTCACATTGACAATCTTTAACAAACTCACAAGTGTAGTAAAGCAAAGTAAATCCATAGTCAGATCCTGTAAAGCACAGGTGCACACAGTTACATTTAATAATAGCATTGTAAAAAACATACTTAACCATTCTATAGCATGATAAAACCAAAAAAAAAAAAAACACTATGATGAATGTGCAAACTTACTGTTAACTGTTAAGTGAAACAGTTAATGCTATTTTATAATCTAAATTACCGTGCTGACTAATTTAACTGAAGCATTGGGCAAACACTGGAGTATTTACTAAAATGCATAATTAGGCAAATGTTAATGAGGAACTAATTACTGTTGTGACTACAGAGGATGCAGCCCCCATGTGCGGTTCGGCACACAGTCACAGGCATAATTATAACTTTTTATTTTTTGGTAGTTGATCAGAGTGAGAAGTTATAATTTCAGCTTCTGAATGTAGACACAGATAACTCTTTCAATTATTGCAACAGTGAATACAAACAGAAGACAACAGCAAACAAACAAAAGTTCTGAGTCACTCTTGATTTCCAACTGTGTCCTCTGGTCCTGGTTTCTGTAGTGCGCTTAAAGTAGGGTGAACTATGTCAGCTGCTTTTAAAGGGAATATGTGTAGGTCTGATGGCTTATAGTTTCTGCTAGCCTGAGAAAAAATAAGTATAGCTAAATATTTATAGGCAGAAACTTTCTTAAGTGATTCACCAAACAAAGTAGTAATAGCCCAGGTCTGATTATTAATTTCCTTCCTTTTAGAACAAAATAACATGGTTTGAGCATGGTTTGAGTAGTTGTTTTTGCACAGTATAAAATACACTCTGCAGATCTCTCTGAACAGCCTGCATGGACTATCCAGTTGTATATAGAATAGTGTCATCTGCATGTAGATCTATGCTTGAATTTGTAGTACCCAAGGATTGTCTGATATCTTTTTTTAACAAAAAAAAAAACTAGTCACTAGTCTTATTCAGGAAAATTGCCTAATTATAACAAATTCTTCTATTATCCTAGTTCTTACCCCTACTCTTTTTACCACAAAGCAACACCGATTTGTCAGCTAACTTTCCTGTATATGAAAGATATAAAGTAGATTGGAAATACAGCATTAGAAAATCATGAGATATCTCATTTCCCCAGCTGAATTACAGCATGCAGAGAGAGAAATGTAAAGCTTTCTACCACTGTATCACCCAGCTATGCACACATAAGATACATGACTTCTTTCCTGTAAGTACAATAAAGACTCAAGTTGCAATACATTTTAATGATCTGCCCAGTATTGGTGAAGGCTAATGTTGTGTGATATTGTGCCAATGCAGCCCAAATGTTGGAACATTAAGTGAAAGCCTCTCCTAATGGATGGTGGATCCCTGAGAGAGTCTCATATACAGTGTCCTAGCTGAAGGTCTACTAGAACTGAGGAGCTTATCCAGACTGGGGAAAAACTGCCCCTGTGTCCAAACTCCTTTGGCTGGAGTTGTTATATGGGACACTCATATCATCATCCAGCAGGTTGAGATGCTGATCATTTCTGTTAAGGTTTATAAAGCACTGAAGTGGATATCATTGGAAAATCAAACCAATTCAGCACCAGGAGGTACATCAAAAGACCCTTGCAGTACCATGCCATACCTGCGTACATCAAGGTTCGCCATCTACTCTCTGGGGTTTCTTTATTGTTATTTATTTCTTAGTAGATGACCTTATCCAGGGCGACTTACAATTGTTACAAGATATCACATTATTTTTACATACAATTACCCATTTATACAGTTGGGTTTTTACTGGAACAATCTAGGTAAAGTACCTTGCTCAAGGGTACAACACCTGGGATTGAACCCACGACCCTGCGGTCAAGAGTCCAGAACCCTAACCACTACTCCACACTGCTGCCTTTCAGCCTAGTCTCTCAGTATGCAGGCTGTATAGGCTGTGTTGGTATTGTGGAATGCTTGTTTTGTAGTCAGGGGCGTTGAGGGTTTGTCTGGTGACATTTTTATCCAATCGCATTTTGCGCAAACATCCCGTTCATCTGTGAGTGCATTGAGAAGAATGGAAAGTACAGCAGCAAACCATCGGCGATCTAAAGGTGTATACATAGTATTTACTTTCGTTTTGGTACAGTTTAGTTGCAGTGTTACTTGTTTACTTTTATTTTATATCGGTGTAACTTGCTTGCTATTTTTGCAAACTAAATACATCAACATACAAGATTGATTGAGACACCAGAAGTAAAGAAGAGCTTGATGCCTGATCAGGGTGTTTTGAAAACAATCATTTCACATTTTATTTTGTGAAAAAGAAGATGATGATGGTGATGATGATGACGTGGAGCCAGAAAACACAATAGAAACACAATGTCAGGCTGGGCATTCGCCTTCACTGAACTTACATATGTCTATTCTAGCAACACGGAACACGGAACACTCACCTACTCCCAGACAGAAGATTTCTGGCTGTTTTTATGCAGATGGCCACTCCCCAGTTAGCACCAATTTGCACTAACTGGAGGGTGGCAACACCTGTGATTGCTGGCAGAGACATTAACCCCGTCCCTGCCACACTGATGTTTTTCATTTCCATTTAAATAATAATAATAGTAATTTGAAATTCTCTTTTAACTTGAATTGCATATATAAAACAAAACATTCACTGAGTAGCGGTTCTATCCTCCATAATTGTAAATAATATTGTTTAAAATGTGGTTAATGAAATACAGCTGCAAGTTAACTGGTCTGCAGTCAGTAGCTATATAACAGCACTGGTTATAGTATCATACTTAATTGTTTATATATTACATATATTTGTTTAATGTTTTATTTTCTTTACAATAGTATTTTATAGCAATTTCAGCAGTAAAAATAGCAATTTAAATGATTTCAAAATCTGGTACCTGGCATGCACATTCATTTTTACATCTGGGTTGAAGGACTTAATGAGGTTTGACTACCCATGCATACACTGAAACAGCATGACAATGCTTCTGTGCAACTATTGTATGCTTTTGAAAATCACACAAGGTGCCTGTCTTAATGTGTAAAACAGCAGACACACCCATCTACCCCCCTTTATCACGCTTAGAAATATGGCCTGTATCGCGAAGATAATTTATGTAACGTCCCCACTAACCTCCTAGAGAGATTTACTTGGGTGCTATCCGGTTGTGGATTTACACAGTGTCTTCCAACAAGCAATTATAATACCGGATTAATTACACACCAGCCAGTTGACTGTCTCTAATGCGCTGTATTACAAACTCAATGTACTTATTTTACACTCAGGACCTAGCGTTTGTATCTCTACACTTTCCCTAGAGTATAAAATAACAAACCGAGCTATAGAAAAGCGTTATAAATTTGAACCTGATTTAAATTAAAATTAGGAATAAGGAATAAATCACGCTGACTACATTTAATACATACAAGCTTCATGTTTTATATACCATTGTGCATCACAGAAGGAGTTAACTATTTACGAAAACATGCAAGTTATACACAGGTCTTGGCATTGAAGGAGAGGGTCTTAACCCTTTGAGTAGTGAGTTCTAAAATGCACTGCCGGTCCTACAAGAGTGAGTTTTTTTTTCATGTGCTTGATTATTAAGAGTACAGAGTACAAACAAGCTGAAAGCTATATGTTTGTATGTATGTAATGAATACTGACAAAATACAGACAAATCATTTTTACCGTAAATAAATAAAACAAATAAATATATATTTTTATTTAGTCATGGGGAAAGGTTTTGACTAAAAAATAACATGTAGGCAATAAGCATTAAACAATGGGGTGGAACAACCACAACAACACGTCCTAACAAAAAAAAGGGAGAAAGAGAGAGAGAGAGGTTGTGGGGTAAGTGTGTCTATTGCTTCAGCGTATGATACTCCTTGAAGCATGGAGCAAAGCACAGAGCTTGGCACCATCTCTTCGCTGTCACTTGATGTTGATGGTAAATAGTCTTCGCATTGTATGAATTTGAATTTAAATTGGAATCTGAATTCAGTATTATTACTAATATTTCTTTCTCACTAAGCGATTTTCGGCGGTTTACAAACACTGTTGACATTTTTGTGACTGGGTTTATTATATGTAATTCAGTCAATATCTGGCAGAGGGCACAGGAGATCAATAAAAGGTGTTTCAGAAACCTAGTGTTATAATATTATGTGATCTAGGGTTTTGTAGGCTCAGTAATTCAAGTTTAAATTTGCAGAACGTACTGGGACGTTCGTACTCCCTGGGGACCAGAAAGCAGTGAACGTACCGGTATGTTCTTACTACTCAAAGGGTTAAAGAAAGAGAATTTATTATAGAAATAAAAAAATACTGTTGTTTTTATATTAAAGTTCAACTAAAAAATGATGAGTTGCGAAAAATATTGAAAACTTGAGAAACCATTTTCATCCTTTAGTGCTAATTGAAATAATTAAATAACACCTACTCTATACCCGCATGGATTTGAAGGATTATGATGATCGAGATAACACTGTACATTAAAATGTAGTTGGAGTCTTTGGAAAGAAGACAGTTGAAGGTGTTTTTAATAAAGATGTCCCACTACATCTTTTTTATCATTAGCATGATACATAATTATGTGATACGGCATTCAACCACAGCTGGGTAAAACAGAATACAGGAATTTGTCTCAATTTACTTTAATTAGCCTTTAATAGCGACCTCCCCCTTATGTATACATACTGAGGAATTCTAGCAGCTCATTATTTAACAGATTAAGATCTTTCCAATTTCACTGTTAGTGGTACAAAATCAATCTGGGAACAAATGTGAGTTAAGGAGACCATGTAGTTTGTTTTTATCCTTGCTTATCTTCAAGGTATGAAGATAAATGAAGTAAAAACATATCAGAAGTCAATGCTATGCCATGTAATGGTCTCTGCTGTATAAAGGCATTCAGTTATTGTTGCTGTTAATAAGGTGGTTGTAAAATGGAAGTGATATTATATAAATCCCATGAAAATTGAATGCCACTCTTAGCCATCAGCAACTTATTTATCCTGAACCCTCATAGTTGATATTATTATTATTTATTTATTTGCCAGACGCCGTTATCCAAGGCGATTTACAGTTGTTATACTACCAAAGTACAATATGAAATATGATGCAACAAGTTAGGATTACAACAATTTAAATCTACAATGACATAGTCGCAGTTCAATAGTGCACGGACAGTGCATCTGTTGTGCATGTTGGCTATGTAACTATATACATCAAGGAAACAAGGAGTAATTCATTGGCCCAGGATTTTGTATACAGCAAAACCGTTTTTATTAGTGTAAAATGAACTGCAGCTGTTTTCCTTTACATGCAATAACTGAGAAATTCCACTATCAAAAAACGTTGCATAAATCTTGTTACCTCATTAAAAAAACACGGTGTGACAAAGTGCTGCTTTCATTTGTTTTATCATAAACAAGGTGTAGTCTGTGACACACTGGCATGTGATACACTACTCACACAAATACCCGTGTTAGTTCAGATAAGCACCTAGATTCAAGGGGTGTGAGCCTACGACTTGTAGTCTTAGTGCAAATACGTGGAAGCTGCTTTACTGTAAATGAGACGCCTCTCTGAGCAGGTCAGTTTATTTGTATTAAACAAGGTAGGTTTATTTACAGTGCATATATTGGAGACATACAATTAGTTTTGTTTGTCTAATTATTTTGTTGTTGCTTTCTATTGGTACGTTGATTGAATGCATGTATAAGGGCATAATTAATTGTCATATGTAAAATATAGTAAAGGACTATAATAATAATAAAATAAACCAGCATATTAAACACAACATGTGCATGCTTTTTGGGGGGTTGGCAGAATCTGTCAGCTTTCTAATCTGATTTCACAATGAAACTATACAATATAGAAAATAAAAGCACAGTTTTCTGACATTGAACAATAAACAGTATGTTCATTTATAGTACTGTATAACAATTGCCATTCAGATTATCACCCATGATATACACTATTATGTTTTATTGATAAAAAAAAATGTCATCATAAAGGAACTTGATAGTAATATCATGAAAAGTGATATCTCTGGTGTCAGTATTACTGTATCAGGAAGGCATGTGAATATTTAAAGCTCTATAAAAGAGTGATAATTTTTTATTAAACAAAAAAGTGTACACTGACCACAAATCCTCAACTCCCTCTCCCAGCTAACGCTTTCAGAAAATGCTGATAATTTTGGACATCCCCTATGGAGCGTGTGTAGCTCAAAGACTGCTGTGTTGATGGTTACTTCTCCTTTTCCCCTGGATTGGTTCTCTCTCTAAATTTGAGATTGACAGTTGTCACTGCCCTATTGGAGCCAAGAACTCCAATAGGGCACTACTTGTACTGTGTGGTCCAGTGGTTAAAGAAAAGGGCTTGTAACCAGGAGGTCCCCGGTTCAAATCCCGCCTCAGCCACTGACTCATTGTGTGACCCTGAGTAAGTCACTTAACCTCCTTGTTCTCCGTCTTTCGGGTGAGACGTAGTTGTAAGTGACTTGGATAAAGGCGTCTGCTAAATAAACAAATAATAATTTAGAAAAATGATCATACTCGTTACGGATATTCGTTTGAACTTGTTGCTCGGCATGGGTCTTGTCCAAAATTACCTGAATTCATGATGACAAACAAAATAGCATTAACAGTATTTAATAATAAATTATAATTTAAAAATATATTATGTTTACAACAACTATCTCACTCATGATCTATGGCCAAAGTTTTGCATCACCTAGAATAGTAGGATTGAGACATAATAATAATAATAATAATAATAATAAAAACTATATGAATATAATTTAGATCTTTTGTTTATCATGTAATCAAAGAAACAACACAATTATATCACAAAAGTCTACTAGAAACCACAATAATAGTACAGTATTTCATGTTAGATTTCTATGTCACATTTTAAAATTTGTCAGTTTTTTGTTTTTCAATTAGATGGAAAACTACAAAGCAGTATGTAATTGAATATGTTAAGATAACATTATTCAGCAGGTTTCATTCGACTTTATGAAGCAAAATGTGTTAATTCTATAGGGTGATGCAAAACTTTTGGCCATGGCTGTCGAGGTCGTCAGCAACCCCAATGATGTGTGTCTAGGGAGGATATTGTGCGATAATTCTCTGTACACTATGAAGTTTCAATACATAACCTCTCTTGAGCATTGGCTGTCATTAGCTCCCACAGGGATGATTCACTTTTGCCTGTGTTTCTTTGCACATCAAGGTAGTTTGAATCTCTTTGTATGTTTTACTGAGATCTGTTAATGCCTCGACCATACATGATTGTATATAACTAAAACTTAATGCCTTGTCACAAGCCTTCAATGTTATTGCTTTATCTTTTCGTGATTCATAATTTATAAACCTCCAAAGAGATTTTTTTATGTCTGTTGAACACTTTTCTGTTTTGAACTGTAATATTGCAATTTCCTGAAGGTATTTTTTTTCTTTCTGATTAGCCTTCTCACTGAATAATTAATGTCCCAGCATAATTAACTGTGTCTACCTCGGGAGACTAAGGTCTTGTGTATATTTTCCCAACACCTGACATGCTAACATAAGAAAATATTAACCAATTTATTACAGATATGATTCCAACCATAATTCTTGTAATCTCAAGCTCAGATGTCTTGTCATCTGAGCTAAAAGTGTGATTACAACACAACTGCAAATCCTACAGTGGTACAGTCTATTAAAAAATATATAAGAACATAAGAAAAATGACAAATGAGAGGAGGCCATTTGACCCATCTAAGCATGTCCAGTTCCTAGTACAGTGGTAGCCAAACTCAGCTATTTATCTGTCGCAAGATTATCACAGTGTGATAACGCAAAAAATGCCACAAGGTTGCGATCCTGTTTTTTCAGACTTGCTTTGATTCAGCTGAACTTCATTAATCTTGCCACCAGGTGGCAAAAGAACAAAAATGCATTAAATAAAACAGAAGGAGCCCATGTGGACTTAAAGACTAAAGGTCTTTTCACACCAAGTGCACCGCATCAAAGTGCCAGCGTCCAGCGTATTTTGACGCTATTGGAGTTGCTTTCACACCAAAGGCGTCAATCAATCATAAGTGCTGTCACTAAACACAACGTTTCCTGTACAGCATTGCATTTTTATATCTTTCAGCTCTAAGTACTGTAACAAAAGTACTATTTCATGAAAACTAATTAAGAAAGTTCTATGTATTTTGCAGGATTTTTAAAAATATATTATAAATATTTAGTATATTTTATACATCTCATCACACTGTACAGCAGTCTTTTTTACCGTACTTCTTTCCTCATACACTCACAGCAATGACTATCTTTATAATTATTTAACAAATTATTTGAACACATCCTACCTGCTGCTAATCGGCTGTTGAAATTCCAAACACAGATCATATGTTACTGTAACCTTCATATATGTGATCTTCATATACATTCAGCACTTGCCAATTTCTTTTTTTAAACAAAAAAAGTAGGGTTCAATAATAATTATTTAAAACTTTATTACATGCAACTTTTTTTGCACAATGCAAGGTACCTCGTGTATCTTTCTAACATTTATCCCCCTGGTCCCACCCCAAGTTGTCGGTTGAAAATAAATTCAAATTTTCTCCAAAACAAACTATTGCTCAACTAAATACTTAAGTCTGGTTGGGTGAATATCTTTTTTTAAAAACTGCAGATAAACGACAGGATTATCAGCTTTGTAGTCTTTTTTCTGTCTGTTCTTCTAGGAAAATAGACAGACAGAACCATAACTATTTGTTCAAAGTGGCAAAGGATACATTCACATACTGCCAAAGGGAATCCAAGCATAGTCTTAACCACCCAGCTGCTTATCCCACGATTCCCATGTGGAGAGCAAGCGAGTCCAAATGTGTCACTCCTGTAAGAATAGCGTGCAGGGGGTTATCTGCAAAGTTTCTCATGTCTTTTCGACTGGCTACAATAAATCAATAGGCAGAATGTATGCTTCTATACAGTTTTGTTTTTCGCTGGCAGATGGCAGCAGTCCCTAAGAAATGTACTTGACACACAGGCCCATTCATGGATATGCACAGCTGGGCGGACACATTCGCCGAGTAAAAAAATGGATGTCTACTACAGAGAATGATATGAGGGTATTTATTTCTTTGTTGATGTTACAAGGGGTTGTAAGGAAATCGTGCATATAACAGCGATACACACCCGTACCCGAAACTGTGGAAGATATATGACGTGGTTGAAAATTTGTGACGTAAGTTTTCTGATGTATATGTACCAGATAAAGACGTTAGCATTGATGAGAATTTGACGGGCGTTTGCTTTGAAATCTATCATACAAAAAATTATTTCTAAAAAGTGACATGACTGCACGATGATTTTTTTGCCACACTATTATAATGCTGCAATTGTAAAGAAATATTATGTTATTTTTTTTTATAATAACAATAAAAAAGTGTGTATTTTTAAAAATAAAGCAAAAATGGTTTTGAAAACTGTCCAGATCGCTTACTTGTGGGTTAAGAATGAAATGTCTGAAGAAAAAAAAAGATTTGAAATGGAAATTGCCAAAATAAATGGGCAGCTGGGTAGTTAAAGTAATTGTAAATTCAATGAAGAATGCATGTATGCGTTAAAGCTGTGTAGAAAGGTAGAGGTTGTAATGTAAGCATGTATAGAATTCAGGATAAGGGTCTGCTATGACTGATCGCAGGCTTGCTTCACTCAGTTAGGACTGAGTCCTGTCAGAGCTGAATGATGAGAAGATCTTCAATTGGCGTTAGATAATACCCTCTATAAAGATTGAACTTTAATGGCCAGAGGCTTTTCTGTGCCTGGTATTATGTACAAAAATAGCTAAAATACTGAAAGGGTTTTTTGAAAAGAGAGGTTTCATTTAAATTATTCACTTGATGTCTGTTAGGTACAAGATACATTACTTGTCTAATGAAAGCCTTCTAAACTCAATAAAAAAAAGCTATTTTAACACAAGAGATGTGTGGGTAGGTTGTTCATCTACCTGTCAGGCAATACAGCACATGTACATGATATTACAAATCGATCATAGCTGTCGAAAATCTCACCCTCTTATTGGATGTCCGCAATACAATCAAAAGTACATTGAGTACAGCTAGACAGCCTTCAGCCTATTCTATCTGTCAAAGGTTTGTCTGCCAGAGCCAATGATAATAGGGTAACACCGTCTACTAGTTCATAGTCTGATTTCAATGGGGTAAAAACGAACTCACGATCAGAAAAGGCAGGTCCGATTTCATGTAAAAATTTGGTGATGTGTTTTCTGATGTGCCAGATAGAACATGCCTCCTTGAACATGCTATTGTTACTCCTCCAGGTCTAAGGGTTCAGGAGAGGCAGTACCATGTCCCAGAAAGTTGGAGGCAGGCCACCTGGAAGGAGGTGTGGAGCATGCTAGACCTTGGAGTCATCTAACCCTCGTGAAGCGAATGGTGTAGTCCGATTTTGCTAGTGCCCAAGCCAGACGAAACCATTCGTTTGTGTGTAGATTTTCGCAGGGTTAAAGCTTTCTCCAAGTTCGATGCATATCCCATGCCGCGGGTGGATTAACTCTTGGAGAGACTAGGGCAGACATGGTTTATTTCAACTCTGGACTTGACGTAGGGATGCTGACAGATTGGCCCTTCCGGTATGCCATTTGGCCTACATGGGGCCCCAGCATTAGTTAGTCTGGATTTCAGAAAGGTGCTTCAGATGCCTCTGAAGTCAGTCTGGGGACGGTTCTGTCCCAAGAGAGAGATGGTGTACATCAGTCACAAATTACTTTCCCGACAGAAGAAATATTCTGTGTTTAGCAGTAAATCTCTTGGGACAACCCTTTCTGCTCATCACCAATCATGCTCCTTTAAAGTAGCTGAACACTATGAAGGATTTGAATGCCAGAATAATGTGGTGGTACCTGTGCTTCAACCCTTCGCTTTTCGGGTCAAACATTGATTGGGTAAGCAACTCCAAAATGCAGATTTTATTTCCGGGGAAGGGGGTGGAATTGGAGGAGTTAAGATCGACCAAGTGTTCCTTCAGCTCCATTCTGAAGAGTGGGATGTGTGGTTGACAGTAGGTGGTGCAGCCTTGAATGAGACCTCCTGACATTAGGAAGTGCAGATCCAGCAGGGAGTTTCCTTTACCAGGATCTGCAGGACTAAAATCTATAACAATAAAAACTACAAACCAGCGAGTACCATTAACTACAATTAACTACAGTATATATCAGCAAAAAACATCTTGACTGTAGTTTTAATTACACAATCCAAAGTTTGTAGTAAGGAAATCTGCATGGCATTAGTGGTTTTCCTGTAAGTCTTAATTAAAAGTGGCCTGCAGACAATTGTGTTTATGGTATTTATGATGCGTACATTTAAACCCAGGTGTGCCAAATTAAGCTCACACTTAGCTTAGTTTGAGCTATCTTTCTTAGTATCAGTTTCAATTAAATTAAATTAACTAGCGGTGGCAGGTGCTCCCAGAAAGCTCGTTTTGCAAATAGCTTTGGATTGCTAACCCTTTCTGCAGGCTTGCCATGTATTCTGATAGAATGAGCTGAGAACATTGGCAGGCAGCAAGACAAGACCAGATTGCTGCAAGCCTACATTATCTTACCAAATACTAGCCTCTGTCAGCTTGAGATACAAATTAATGCAAGTTAATGTATGTCTAAATTAACCCAACAGGATAAGTTCATTTTGTGCAAAATAAATGTGCTATAGATAACAAATACAAAGAAAAAAAATACAGTATTTAACAATGAATCATTTGTAAGCTGTAAAGTACACTGTGTGATGGACAGACAGACTTCAGTCTTCATAGTCCTATGTCCCTGTGGCGGAGTGTCCCGCCCCTATTTGTTATTATTTGTATTTTTGTTTGCGGCGCAGTTAAAAGCGCCGCGTCTTTTATTATTTATATTTAAAAACCCTGTGAGGATGCATGACTGATCAGCTACTGATTATTTAACTAGCTGACAGTCATGCATCCTTACCAAACGCGTGCAGACTGTGGCCGAGGGGTAATAAGATAATTAACAACTAGTTAACCCCTCGGCCAGAGTATAAGAACCGGCAGCTGTCCATGCTGCGGTGTTGGTTGTTGGGTGCAGAGAGGAGGTACGGGGAGATAAAAAGGAAACAGAAAATAACAATTGCTAAAACGTGCTGGTTTAGCCAGCACGCCACTTACCTGTTTGTCTGTTTATTTGTTTGGACCTCGTGCCCTTTGGTTTCTGTTTTGTTTGTTTAAATCTTTTGTTTTGTTTATTAATAAATACGCTGAGTGCCGTTGCACTCAGCTTCACCCGCCCATCCATTGTTTTGATTCAGTTACTTCCTGGTCCGTGATGTCACCACACTTCACCACTGCGAGCCAGCCTGGCACAGTCCCATACTGTTCTGTACCTTCCTGGTGATTAGATAGAGAGACACCTTCTGTTTCCAATGCTAGATAATATCACACACTTGCCGGGTTTTTTTCCCAGTGTCATTCTCATTATAATGTATTACACAATTACAATGTCCAAAACACTGGATTTTACATAACAAGCAATATGTTTCATGAAAAATCTTATGGAGAGTTGCATTTTTGATGACACTGCTAAGCAACCACAGGGTGCTTGGTGATCGTTCAGGATTGATTATCTTAACTCTGGGATCAAATTCTTAAGCAAGTTTGAGAAGCCGTATACAGTTAGATAACCTTGTGTAGCTAGATCCTCTGTGAGGGAATGGGCACTTGTGTAGTTAGATCCTCTGTGAGGGAATGGACACTTGTGTAGCTAGATCCTCTGTGAGGGAATGGGCACTTGTGTAGTTAGATCCTCTGTGAGGGAATGGGCACTTGTGTAGTTAGATCCTCTGTGAGGGAATGGGCACTTGTGTAGCTAGATCCTCTGTGAGGGAATGGGCACTTGTGTAGTTAGATCCTCTGTGAGGGAATGGGCACTTGTGTAGTTAGATCCTCTGTGAGGGAATGGGCACTTGTTTGAGTGAGCAAAGCTCTAGTACTGACCCCTACGGCATGACCACATTCCCATGGATGATTTGCATAGAAACAGTATCTGTATGAAGGAACATATGTGTCTGGGGGCTGGTCTGCATACATATCTTTGCACAATTGTATTCCGATTACTTGTAATGGAGAATGGTAGTTTCATCAGTGTGTCAATAAAATGGAAAAGGTATATTAGCAACAGTCAGAAAGCCTTTTAAGTAGAACAATACACTCACCAGGGTTAGATTACACTGATGAAGGCACTAGTCAAAGTGTTTGTCTACTTGACCTTGGGAAACCAGGGTTTAGAAATGTATGCAATAAACAGAGCAAATCTGCATCAATTTTTCAAATACTGATTATCAAAAAAATCAATTTTCTGTTTTATTGCATGCTATTTTATTGCATGCTATTTAACATTGCTTGAACATGTCTGTACACTAGTTTTCATATTCAATCTTCTATAACTATTAAACACTCAAATGTGCTAAATATAGATATATTAAAAGTAATTTAATAAATTTGATGACACACATTTAGACTGGAAGTCTTTTTCAATGTCTTCATGTGCCAGATTTACTAAGCTTTTGCTCCTGTGAAATGTTAGAAGCACTTGTTTCACTTTGAAAGAGAAGGAAGCAATGGTAGCAGTTCAGTAACAAAATAGTTCCATAAATGTTTTCCGCCATGTACATCCATTCATTATATGGGTCTCAAATCTGCAGTTTTGAAAGAAACACATGTTTCAGCAAATATAACAAAACAGGATATCTGCCACTACACTAGGTTAAATAAATCTGTTTGCAAGCCATGCTTTTAGATCATCTTGCACTTCCTGGAGGGTGAAATTGTCCCCACTACTTCATTGGCTTATTTCAGCTGTTACCTGACATTATTGATAGACAACAAGAACCCATACAGCCTGCTCTGAGTGGTCAACATGCTGTAACGGATCTCCTCCTAACAGCTGATGAGTTAATTATACTGATATCAGCATAAGACATGCATCGACTACAGAGCTTACGTCTCTGAACCGTATGGTTTGCATTTCGAGTCCAACCCTTGCTCTTCCATTCATTTCAATGGGCTGAGATGCCAATTTTGAGTGCTGTCGTATGCAGAGCCCTATGGATCCCTCCTTGTTATTTTGTATAGTTTTTTGGTTCACCTTTCTGTGATCCAATTCTAGTTTTGGATTTTTTCAGTTTTTCACCTGGTGAAGACCCTGAGTTCCCCTATCTGAGACAATGCTGCAACACTTAGGGATGATCAGAAGGTGGCAGGATGGTATCTCTAACTTTGATGTAAGCTGAATATGTTATGAACAGGTACTCAACTCTCCTCAGCAAGGTTGCAGTAGTTTACCCCATGTGGTAAAAGATTGTACTGTTTATGATGAGGAAATCTGCAAACAAATCATAGTGTGACACTAGCAAACCCTCATGTGGTAGCCTGCATAGTCTAAGGAATCTACTTATTTATTAAATATGTTAAATTAGATCAGCCACAGAGACTCTCTTTCCCAAAGGGATCTGGCCTTGGCAATCATACAATAATACAACAAGCTCTTGTTACAGCATATAATATTATAGTTAAATCGATAGCATTCTGAACCTAGAAATGCTTACTTTAGAAGGTTATACAAGCAGCATTTGAAACTAATGAAAATGAATCAGTCAATGAGGCTTCTAAATGGCACCTCATACTAGATTTGGGAGCATGACCGACTGATAATCTGCCAAGTCACATCTTTGTCACTGATATGGAAGACATTAGACCTAATTAAGATGCTACAAAGATAATTGCAATTTGTTAGAAAAAAATACATTTTAAGCATTTCGAAAATGAGCTCCAGTAATAATATCATTTGTTCTTATTTTTCACCTTGCAAGTCTCTTGCCGCTGTGCTCTTATGTTTGTTATTTGTTCCACAAGCCACAGTAATCAAATAGCTCTTCTTTGCAGGAAAGCCTGCCAGGGTGCATCAGCCTGTGCGGGTGACTGTGTAAGCAGAGCTTTTCATTGTCAAGGACAAGGGAACCATTACAGATCGTTCACGCAATGACCTTGGCCTGCTAGAAAGAAGTCTCTGTTGGTTTGCATACCATAGCAAAGGATACCATGTTTTGTAATTGTGGATTCCCTTAATGAACTATGTCTTTTTAATTTAAGTAAAATGCATAAGACCCATAATCAAATCCACATACTGTAGGTCATAAGGCCTGTTGGGCATTTTGCTATTTTGCATGTAGGTTATGTACTGTAATTGTATTTCTTATAACTTGATGACATTTAAATAAACTACAGCTGAACGTCAGGTTTATGTCATAATTAAGATTTTTATTAGTTAAAATTGTACTTATTTATTTATGCATTTATTTACATATTGTATTTTTTTAAATGTTGGGGGCTACTGCATAAAGACCATTAACAGCTATTTAAAAATATATATGATTACCAGTTATTACAGGATCTTGCAGGTCACTGTGGTTTTAAAGTACTCTGAATTGGATTGTTATATATATATATATATATATATATATATATATATATATATATATATATATATATATATATATACTGTATATATATTTTAGCTCAAAGGGCCAGCTGCCCAACGTTTCGATATGTTGCACATATCTTTCTTTCAAGGGAGCCTGTGTTTGAATCAAAACATTGGAGGTATTTATAGGTTTTTGACGGCATGACAACTACTTGTTATTGTTTACATTCAAATCTATGATTTATTCTTACATGATGTATATATATATATATATATATATATATATATATATATATATATATATAGTCAAGCGATTAAAAATTATCGCGATTAATCTTGAAATTTTAAAAAATAAGCTCAGCTGATCTTGGTTTTAATAGCATATTTAATTGATAAAATTACTGCATCCACCTAATTTAAGTTTGTTTTATTACTGACACACTTTTTTTAACCATTTTTTGCTTCTCAAAAATAGCTTGTGTCTTAAATTCGAGTACAGTATAGTGATGCGTGTTTAAATTTGCCAACAAAAGACCTGACTATCCGAACACACAAGCAGCAACGTGACTTACTACTGAGAAAAGACAACAAAGATGTCACTGCCCAAATACACAAGCAGCAACGTGACTTACTGCTGAGAAAAGACAACAAAGATGTCACTGCCCAAATACACAAGCAGCAATGAGGCTGCCAAATCTCAAATCACCCATGACACAGGCAGCCATTTTCAAAGAAGAGTCATTAGCTTCCTGAGGAATTCAAAGAAGCCTTTACAATTTCAGAGTTTCTAAAAAACAGTACCAGCTTGGCAGATCATAAATGCTGATCAGACCCCCATATTTTTCAACATGCCAAGCAATACCACAGTTCACAAATTGTGAGTAATCTCCATATGCGCATATATTATGTTCTGTTGTGTTTGCAATGTGATCAATGCTGTTGTGGTTGCTGGGTTACATGTTGCCTGATGTCGTGTTTGCTGTTGCCGGGATGCGTGATGCTGTAAGTGAATGAGGGGTGTGTGTACGCCATCTTAAGTACTATAATACTCAGCACAGTAAACAAGCTCCAAGGTAACCTACAACAACACTATTTTGGGTCAGTTTTGTATGATACAACAGCGTAATTGAGGTTGTATCTTTGTAAATGCATATTTATTTGATGTTTTATTTTTTCCTCAAGTTGTGGTAAATGGTGCTGCATCTTAAATTCGAGGGCGTCTTAAATTCGAAGGAATACAGTAATAGAGAGCCCTGCTATCATTAGCTGTTTCAAGTGCCCATTAAAAGAAAGTTATTGATCTTATGAACTAGAGTGGTTCCACCTATCACTCTCCATTTTTTAATAAAAACTTGAAGCAGCCAATGATAGGGTTAGCAGGGAGGGACTGTAGTCAAATTGGAACCCTCCCGGAAATTGTTGACAGAGCCCAGAGACCAGAGGGTAGGCAGGTATGGCTCACCATGCAAGCGTGAGCACCCTCGCTGTCATTAAAAAAATGCTTTCCTGTTAAAAATGTACTGATGCGTACATGAGTACCAGTCATACCAGTGTACACTTTGTTTCTTTCATGTTGCATGTAATGTGATAAAAGAGAAATAAAACTACCAGTAAATATTGTTGTTTTTTTACAATGCCTCCTTTTCTATGTTTATTTTAGTGTTTATTCAAGATAAAAAACTTTATGACAATGTGTCTATGGTTTTATTTACTGCAAAGATACAACAATGGCAGGCATTATGACGTTATGTACTGTTTTTACCTGAATACACACAAGATACTGAAATAATTCTTAGTTTTGTAATTAATGCACTTTGTAAAGAAAGGCCTTCAGAACCTATTGTTTCTTTTGAAACATTTTTCAGCTTTAATACAGTGTTACATATAATGGCTTTGATAAGATTTTGCAAACCAACAAATATTCAAATACTTAATCTTGAACTTATATGTCCAAACGTGAAAAAACTACTGTATGTTCATCCCAGCACTAATAATTAGTAAGCATGTAAAATAATAATATAAGCAGAATCTAAAATATAGCTTTTGCTTGACTCGTGGAATTCATAATTTCCTCTGAAGACTGCTGATTGCTGGAGAGCTCTGGAGGGAAATTCAGAACCACATTAATGATTTTTAATTCAGTCCTGAGTAGATCTCACATCAATCAAAGCAAGAAATCTGCGAATTTCTAATAAAATATATATATATATATATATATATATATATATATATATATATATATATATATATATATATATATATATATAATCGCCTGTCTATGTAAACTAATAGAATTGGCTCCAGCATATAAGCATATCACAACAGAATCATAACAGATTCTAGCAACAGAAAGCATAGAAAATGAAGCTATCTTGCAGATGTGCAATATAGAGATCTTTGAATAATGAGCCCTGCTGCATGGAAGCAGCTTTGTGAGTGGAGCGCCTCCATTCCTTGCTGTGTGACAGGCATATTAAAGCTGATGTTTGATGTGTTAATATTTGATTGAAAGTGGAAGGGATTTCAAGAGATGCTGCAGAGAAAAATATGAACACACATCTCCTGGTGTCTCCCTCCATCTAAAAGCAATTACTGAAATAAGCAGCAAACGATTTAATTCAGGCTGATTTAGATATGCATTAAGCAAGCAGTCATCCTCTTTTTCTTTAATTAAATCTGTTAATTTAGTTCAGATCTCCAGTTACCTGAATGAATGCTGTTTAATTATATTTCATTTACCATGTTTTATTTTTTCATATCATGACAATGTTCTGAATGCCATAAATATAGTAACAACAATTGAATCTTAAAAAACAACTTAAATGCATATGAAAGAAAATGAATGTGCCATGTTAGCGTGCAGTTGAACTTTAACTACACTTCATTAGCAAATGCAGTAACATTGGATTCATTCCTCCACAATTACATTGGAATGTATTGACACTTGAAGAGCTTTTGGCATATCTTGTGTACCCAGTGGCTTGCAGTCGTGCCCTCACTGAAACATATTTCCATTGACATCTTCATTAGCTCATGAAAATTAAATAGAACCGCGTTGTCATTTTACCTTCAAACGACTGGTCCATAAATTCACTTAAGACTTAAGGAACTGGTGAACTATTTTTTATCCCTCTGACTGTGAACTACAAACACAAAAGACCAGTTCATACGTAATACTTATTAATACCATTTTGGCTTATCCATTTCATTGTAGATACATACAGCCTGATGTATGTGATGATAAACTATATCTGAGATAAAAAGGGGATGTAACAAGAACTAGAACTACGCTATTTTTCTATGATTTGTATTCATTTATCCATGGCTGTGGTGTGCCACAGCAAAGCCATTATAACTATTGTACTATAACTATGTTATTTCTTTATTTTCATTTGTTTATCTGAAATACTCATTGTAAGAGTTCACTTTTTAAGGGCAGGATTTGATTGTCTGTGTGAAGCACTTCATCACTAAGCAGTGGTTTTACAGCAGGTGTCATGCCATGTTGTCCTGTTACTGAGCAATAACAGAATGGCAGACCTCCACAGACAACAATGGGAAAGCAGTGTTTGGTTGTTGTATAGTTAAGCAATAAAGATCACTGTGGTGTACATTACCTGGGATTGGAGGATTGCGAAACAAGACAATAGGTCAAGTCCTTCAATCACTTTTGCTGTCCTCAAAGAACACTGCTGTTCAATCACTTGAACCTTGGCTACAAAAAAAATTAAAGCACACACAACTGAGAGAGCCTAGCAGGTTAATTCAAACCCACCGAGTCACTGATTCTAAATAACAATCAAATATAATACAACACAGTGTAAACTGAGGGAAATGAGGCTAATTAATGTAAATGCTGACACCAGCAAGGATTAGATAGACATATGCTCTATTTTTTAAATTTCGCAATTATGTGCTTCTTAAATGATTTAAGACGCTGTGTGACAGGCATACTGTAATTTAAAATACCAAAATAGAGCTTTCTATGTTACCTTGAAAAGTGGGATGCCGTTGTTGTGCATAGCAACCCATTTTTGTGGTTTAAAAATGCCGGTGATCAAAATGTGCCTGAATCTCGGACCACTATGTAACAATGTTGCATGATTTTCTGTAACTTACTGTAACTTACTGTTGCCTTTGCAACATTTTTTTTGTTTGTTTAACTGTTTTTGCCTTGTATACTTATAGAGTTCACTTTTTCAATAAAATGTACAGTACTTTAAAATGTATAATACGTTTTATTGTACTGTAATTAAAATGTAATTTCAGTGTTACTGTAACTTCAATAAACACTGGCAGTATGTATTTGGCTTAGACATGTATGTATATATCTTCTTACCTTCAATATGGAGTCATTGTGATAATGGGACCCTTGTGCTCTCTGGCATGCTCGGTATTGAACTTTGTTTACAATTAAACAATTAAACTGCGATTTCCAGATGAGGGCGCTGGATTATGGATCTCTCACAGCGAGGCAGCCAAGGAAATAAGAGACCCGTTTTAACGAGTTTGTAGTCAGAAATTATTAAAACAGAAACTAAAATTTGTAGGTCTATAGCCTGTGTTACAAAGAATAAGACATCAGACAATAAACCTATACACTCTAACCTCTAACAAGTATTGGGACAGATGGATTCATGTTTTACCACACATAAACCCTTTGTTTTCATTCTACGTGATTGATGTATGAGCTTAAAAATAAGTGGTTGCTTAGGAACCACAATGTTCATTACAGTTACACCAAAGACAAGCATTCTCATTAAAACTGTTAAAACTAAGTTTATTTGTTTTACTTTTGCATATTATATGATCGAGTGTTCATAGGATTAATACATATTAGCAACCATTTTCCAATATTTCATGTATTCCCAGTTTACTATCTTAGTATGTGCGCTGATGTTGTTGTTTTCTGCTTTAATCCTTATTTGCCATACTATTTATGCAAAATATTCTCCTGAAATGACCCCACTGCTGGTGGAGAAGTTAATTAGCACTGCACAGTGCACTGCGTAGGTGAAGCACTGTGTAACACTGTTATCCTTCCCTGACATTATTATTATTATTATTATTTATTTCTTAGCAGATGCCCTTATCCAGGGCGACTTACAATTGTTACAAGATATCACATTATTTTTACATATAATTACATTATTTTTTACATACAATTACCCATTTATACAGTTGGGTTTTTACTGGAGCAATCTAGGTAAAGTACCTTGCTCAAGAGTACAGCAGCAGTGTCCCTCACCTGGGACTGAACCCACGACCCTCCGGTCAAGAGTCCAGAGCGCTAACCACTACTCCACACTGCTGCCTTTGATATAAACCTAGAACAATTTTTGCTGGAATAGATTAAAAAAAAACATGGTAAATGATGAATCAGCTAGAAATAACAGTATACAGTAGATTCATACATAGCATACACAAGGTTAATACAATTAAACAAAGTTCATTCTTACTATTTTAAGCTGTTTTAAACCATTCTGCATGGTTCTAGTATTGAGTTATGATCATTCTTTGACTCTACTCAAATGTAAAGCTCTACTGCTTTGGAAAATGTTAAACTAAAGGACATACATAGATTTCAATGTTAGTTTCTAAGCCTTACTCTGAATAACTTAGTTTGGAAAATCAACCCCTTTGTGTGGAACATATCAAGTGACAGGACAAACAATGGTAATGGAGGGAAAACCAGAGTCACACGCAATAATTGCAGTTAAGTACTGGGTGGCTTTTACAATAATGAAGGAAAATGGGCTACCTGGTCATGTTGGGGCAGAATCACGTGGATCTTTTAAGACCCAACTTGACAAAGTTTGGAGATCAATTGGCTACTAGGAACCCTACAAACTGAGATGGCTAAATGACCATGAGCAACCTTATATTCAGGTACAATCATTCTTTGTTTGCTGAACTATAAGAGGACACCAGTCCCTGTCCTCTCCCCAGAAGTTCTAAACTGACTTGTGCTTGTATATACAGTGGCCAGGTTAGATTACCCAGTGCAATTCATCATACAATCTAACCTGATTACACATTCACTTATACTGTAGTTGGCCAATTAGAGCAGAATTAACAGAAATATATATTGCCCTGCCAAAACACAATACGTGCAATTTTCCACAGGGGAAGTACACTCATTATGCACAACAGAGGAGTGGGAGCTTGGCACAAGCTTCCTCCAGCCTGTGCCATGACAACACGTGACTGGGACCACTAACACTACCACAGCCACTTTAACACATTTACTTACTTGCTATGTGGCAGGTACATTTACAAAAGAAAAATGACAATGTCTTGAAGTATCCCAAAAGTCATGACAGGTAGGGTTAGTCACTTTCCAAAAGTCATGCCACTTTTCTCCTCTCCACTCCCATTGTTTTCAAATGAGCTCTCCCTTCGTCAATCTTGTGCCAATGCATCTAGCTTTGCAAAAACACTCTTGGAAATCCCAGTGAGACGAGGCTGATGGTGCTAGCAGTACCCATACATTTGACCAGAAGCCAAACAAAGTGCTGCAATCAGCAGCGTGAAGCTGTCACTGGGGCTCTGGAAAGCAGGACAAACTGCACCTCCCGGAGAGGTGAGCGAAGGGAGACAAGCGTGAAGCACATTTCTATTCTCAGAGCCATAAAAATATAGGCTAGTTTATGGAAAAAGACACATTTGCATTTTGTTCTTTTTCCATTATATAAACAATGCAAATAACACGCATCTTCGTGTTTGACCCATTCAAACAATTTGTTGACAGTTAGTGCACTTTCCCTATTTAACAACTCACCATGAGAAACCCTTACTAAAGCTGTACTTCTATCACTCTGATTCATAGGTATCCGATTAGTCTGAAACATCACAAGAGATCCACATTTCCTCCCTTCACCAAGCACCCTAAAAGCTGAGCACTAGTGCCAGGAAATAGCTGCGCAAAACAGAAACTTACAAAACCCGTCATCATTTATTAAGATCAAAGAATGAAAAATAACTATATCCTGTGTTCTTTCCTGGATGCCAAATTCTATGCACCAGTAATGCAAAGTCAGACTTGGAGCCTATTAAGTAAAAAACATAAATAAATAAGCCTTTACATTTTACTTGCATTGCATTGCAATTTCCTTATGCTTAAATCAGGGATAGGCAACTGTGGTTTTGAGGAGCCATTCACACCAGGTTAAACAGGTCAAATGAGCCAGTTTACTGCTTTAAGGAACGGGATGGATGTGTAAATGGTTCAATTAAACCCTGAAGACCACGTTTGGAAAAAAGAACTCTTTTGCACAGTGAGCCAGCCTCATGTAACGGCAGTGCCTCACCCAACACTGACCGTCCCTTACGGGGAAAATTTTTTTTTTTACATATATTGAGAAATATAATGTAATATATTGATGAATGTATTTCAATATATTGAAGGTTGCAAAATGTATTCTACAATATATACCAATATATTTTTTCATTATATTGCACAATATATAAAACATGACGTTATATTACTTTTTTTTTATTTGAATATGTTTGGTAAGTGGTTGGTAGTCATGAAAGTGCATAAAACAACAACACATAGGCATTTAAGAGAAGTAAAAACCTCATGACTAAAATGACAATATATTGACAATATATTGTATGCCAATATATTTTGACATATGTTTTTTTCCCCAGAAGGGGTAACACCAGTTCAACCAATGAAAAGTAGGCATAGTCATGAGTATTACATGACTATGCCTACTTTTCAGTATTGTCTGTACCAAAGGTAAATAAATATGTAAGGACAATTCATTCACTCAGAACCACTTATTGTTGTTTGTGCAACAGTGTATTTCCACATGAGAATTGTGTTTGATATTATCACGCTTCGATGAACGTTTCCCATGACAAGGTATTTTCATGATAAAATATTTATTATGCTAGCAAGGGGTGTCATAATGTCTTTCATGATAAAAATATGCACAATGTGCATGTTATGCACAGAAAACACAAAATACCATCAAGTTCCAAGCTGTTCCAAGTATGTTTTTTTCTACCTTCCATTTGACTTATTTCATATTTCAAGAGGCTAGTTATTACATAAGATTAGTGTTGTCTTTATAAAATATGATTATTATTAGTGGTATATGGATTGGTCTTAAAAATGGCATACCAGTTTTTAATTTATTTCGAAAGGCCTCAATCCCTGGCCAGGTTCACAAAAACAAATTACATTTGTTTTTCTTTCACAGTTTTGTCAATTCAGGTTTTTTTTTCAATTACAGACATCTTTCAGCATTGACGACCAAAGTAGCCTTCATGTACCCATTGCAAATTCTCACAAACCCTTTTTGGAGTGTAGTATGACACAGTGTTCTTTACACCCAGACTCATCTGCAACCGCTTTCCTGATTTGCATATGCAGTGGGTAGCAGTATATGGTGCACTGCCGTTACGGATCCTGTCCCATTGGTGATATGAAGTTAACTGCTCTAAAACCACGAATGCAGATGAGTATTTTGCATAGTGGCTATGATGCTTGCTTGTGGCGTAAGTGGGCTCAGTTTCTCACCCAGCCTCCACCATGTTACACATATAATCATGAGCAATAGCATAATGGAGCTACAGTACAACAGGCTTTAGGATGAGTAAGGGTTGGGTAAATGAAAATTCAGCACTATAAATGTCATGTCAATAACATGAGAAATTGTCACTACATGCAGACCTCATTAATGAGGGTGATTAGATTGATGACGCGGTGCACACAGATGAATTGCATACTAACAATCACGTTAAAAGGGAATTAAAAAAGTCCTCCAGGAATGAGTATCATTAATAACATGAATTACATTTTAAAGAATAGTAGAAAAGGTTTCTTTTCTCCTCGGGGACCCAGTACAGTTAGTGGAAGTGGTTAAAATATATCAAGGACACACTATGAATGTTCATAGGGTACTGTCGTTATTCCACGCAGGATGATAGCTGAATCCAGTGGGTTATTTATCATCATCGGGATATAACCACAGCACTCCTAAGAATGTGCATGGAGTATTCTGTTTACAAAACAAGGATAATTATCGAAAATGAAACAACTGAGAATTACTTTCCTCAGATCAAGCGCCACATCTGCCTAGCAATGAGGTGTAATTTGGATCGAATAGCCCAGTCATTCTGTTGCTGGAAGAATGCAATGAACACATGCTTTGGTGTAGATTGTTCATTCTACTTGTATCAAAAAAACGCCAAGCAAATAACTATGCATATTGTTTGCAAACAATGAATCAGTCCTTGTCCCTGACCTCCCACGTAAAAAAAAAAAAAAAAAAATCTGTTCAAGCTGTTTATGCAGTGGTAGAGAGGAGTTGTTATTTGCATATAGAGGAAAAGGAGTGAAATTTCATCAATGCTTGAAAAGGACATGGAGGGTTTTGGCAGCAGCACAGGAAGCTGGCTGTGGTCTCGGTGTTCTGGGGCTGGAAGATAGTAGTGTGGCGTGTATATTGAGGCTCAGCAGAAGAATCATTTAGCTACCCAGGGATAGGCCTATTCAGGCTACCTGGCTGCCAAGCTCAAGGTAACATTTATCTCCTGGACTGTTCACTGTATCACAGAGCATGCGGAGGTCCTGCAAATCTGATGGGAGATTTATTTATATCTTTTTGTCATCTGTCTCTCACCTCTCACACACTGTTACTGTCAAACACCCCCTCCCCATAGAATAATAATATTCCATGTTCCTATACAGAACATTACAAAACATCTGAATAATATATCAGTTTCTTTGCTTTATTTTATTTTCCTATACATTTTTCCACTAAAGTCTTTAATAATGACTTCATTGAGGATTTGGCTTATGGACACAATTGTGTATCCAGTTCATGGTCCCTGCCCGCAATAGCACTGATTCTTTGATTTAAATTAATAGCTAATCTAAAACAGAAAACAGGAAGAGCATTTGCATGATACACTATGATAAGACTGAATCTTTATAATTTTAATTGCAGTTGAAATAGTTAACCCAAACAATCAATTAAGCACAGTACAGAAACCAGCAAAAGACGTTTGCCAGTTTTCTTGTACAAATGCTAACAAAAATACCATTAAAAATCAAGCACACGTTTAACATAATGTGTGCTGTAATGCAACCCTTCATTTTATTCAATTACGCAGCAATCTGCCGTTCTGCTGTAGAAAGTGATAACAAGTCAATTACCTTTAAAATATTTTAGCAGAGCAGTTACTGTTTGGAAAAACACTTCACCTTCATTTTGAGGTTATACCTACTCATATTCTGCGTTTGAAATAAGGCTGATAGGCATTTAGGATTGTGTATGATTATAAGGCTATTGGATGACTTTCAATAAGGCATTTATGAATTGCTGTTGTCTCTGCTTTACCTATGTCTCTGAAGTAAGTCTGTCACACCTTCCACCAGCATTTTCTTATTCTGTCTCTAGTTAATAATGAGAAATTGGGAATCGTATATAATAGACTAATGCTGAAGTGTGGAGTTTTATAATATATGTAATGATAAATTGCACATGGCCTATGAAAGTAGGGCTGTCTTAAAATAGAAAGGGGTGGGAAATGGAGCAGACTGCAAGTCTGCCTCAGAACCCAAAATTAAATGCACACAGTGTGCCCTGCGGTGTGTTCACATTAACAAAATATTCTCTACTGGGCTTTTGAGGTGAAAAAAGTTGAACAATGGCCTGGCTCCCATGGGATATCCTAGCAAACTGCCTGAGCCAGGCCAGGCAGTTTCCATGACAACGTCCACTCAAGTGCTGACTGCTAGACTAGATCATGCCAGAGTGGTTTGGCAAGGTATTCTGGGAAATTGAATGGAGGAATACAAGACTGAACCATTTATCTGTAACTGGCTCTTTTGTATTTGTTTCTGTGTTGATATATGGGACAGAAGTTCTCTTTGCTTATCCACAGAACAGTGATAGCACAAGCAGTGACAATGTGAACTTCCCTGTGATTGAGGAAGCAGTTCAGTCTTCTTGCCCATCCTTGGTCTCTGTTTTGGAAAAATAACTGCTATGGTGCACAATTGTTTTGTAAAATGGAGTAGCGTCCACTGAGAAGCAATACCTAGCCTAGTACTTACCACTCCATTTGTCCTTCATGTATCGTTCAGCACAAAAGTGTTCTAAAGTGAAATATCTGACCAGCTGAGCAGAATTTCTGTTTCAATGGGCCTGTGACAGGAAGGACGCTGTTGCTGGTTCAGCTGTACTACTGCTTAGTAAACAGCAAGGCTTGCCATTAGCTGAGCTGATCGGGAAGTCTTGACCAGTGCCATTCAGATGGACGCTGAGTGAAAGCTTGCTGTGGTTACATCGAGGAGGGGAGTGTCCGCTCCGCAGGATAACTACTACGGAACCCTTCAACTGCAAAACGGTGCCTGTGAAGGATGTTCAGCCAGGACCGTCAGACAGACCTGGAGTCGCCAGGAGACCAGGACTTTGGGAGCAACAGCAGTAGGTTAGTTTAGGGGATTTGATCCCAAGCTAAGTATAGAGAGGGTTTCGTAGTGTAGTAGGTTCCTGGAGCAGGACGTCTCTTTTAGTGAAGCTAACGCTGCCCTTTATTTTAAATCAGTCACTAGGACTTGGTCCGACATTGCAATTTTCCGACATCATCAAAAAGACGTAAAAAACAGGTCTCTAGTCGTTTTTTCTCCAGAAAAAGCCGAGAAAACCATTCAATGGCCGAGTGAGACTGATAGCAGCCGAGAGAAGCCAAAAAAAAAGGGGCATATCCCATGAATACACATAGCCCCGGCACCACATAGATAACACAGACATAAACAAACAAGATAGCTGCTTCCACATGCAGCGCTCAAAGAATATCACAGACATTTGCAGAGCTTTTTTTAGATGTCATAGTAATAAAATAATGACTTGGATTGCATTATTGAGGAGTTTGGTGATAAAACGAGTGATCAGGAGATGATTTATCAGTATGCATGACTATGAAAGGGTATGTAAAAAATACAGCGAACAAGGGGTGGGGCGGGGCTGGAGATGCAGTACTGAGTGTCCTGTTGATATGCAGTGCCTTTTAAACCTGTTTTACTGTGAAAAAAAAACACTTTTAAACAGCGTGTCTAAAATAAACTGCGCGTGTGAAAATAAATTGGACCTGACGTGCCTGAGACGCGCTGAATAAATGGACCTCTAAGGGTTAAATCTGCGCGCCTGTGTGCCGTGTCAACACCTAATGCTCTGTGTCTGATTCAGTATTATTCAGTGACGACCCACCCAGGTGACATCCTGTTACAGGGCCTAATACACTTTATTAGTATATAATAAGAAATAACTGGTATACCATGAACCAATGTTATTTAAAGAGCTGAACAATGGAAAGTAATCTTTGTTACAACAAAGATTGATTTGATACAAAAAATTATTTCCACAATTTCACACAGAAGTAATTGTATCTAACACAGTAGTTTAATACATTTTCTCCGCCATTCTCATCAATGCAATCATGCATTTTCATTGTAAAACATGTTATCTGATTCTACTTTAGTTTTAGACTGTCTTGCACTTACTGGGTCTTTTCACCTGGAGGATGACATTTTCCTCACCTCTTCCCTATTGACTGATATAGTTTCAACCAATAGCATGTTTGACCCATGTTTTGAACAAGGAAGTAAATTAGTAACAGATTTCCTAGACAGCGAATTGCTTGCAAGCTAACCTAGTGTAGTAGATATCATGTTTGAAAATGAAAATACATGTTTGCTATAGCATGTGTTTGTTTAAAAACTGCACATTTAAATCTGTGGCTAACGGAAGTGCAAAGTGGGTATGTTTTTTGAAATTATTTTTTAAGCAATAATTAGTTTAAAAAGAACATCCCTGTACATTTCCCTTATTGTTGCATACTGTATCTTGAAACAGCTATGCACTTTCAGCTATTTGAATACAATGAGAACAGTTTAGGAAAACAATGGGCATTACTGGCCAACGGTGAGTTATATATGAAACAGTGGGGGGCAGTGGTTTGTTTTTCAGAACATTCTTGAAAGTACAATTCAGTTTGTTCAGGTTCCTTTTACCTGTGTGTTGATACATTCTTGCAGTCTGATTAATTAGGTTAGACTGAAACATTCGAGTTTTGGGCCTATCAATAATGTATTACATATGAGCTTGTGTGTTCAATGAGTTAGGCAGGCTAGGGGAATTCTCTGTGGTATTTGATACATACACACTGTACATCTAACATCTCCTGTCCCTTTAAAGCACCTTTCCAATTTGCCTCCATGTTTTATCCATATCCTCACAAGAGAATCCTTTGTTGCTATGGTAACACCTTACAGTCTTTCTTCTCTTCCCACAGCCCTCTATGCTGAAACGGTTTGTCTTTCACACAGAACCCATGCTGTTTTAAAGAAGTGTTTTCTCATTTGTACTACCACATTTAAGCGGATAAATAAGAAGAACTGTTCATGACATAGCAACGCCTTCTTTTATTTAGAAACTGGCTGTGTAATATTGTTAGTTGATGTAATTATGTTTGTACTGGTACTGTATTTGTGAATGAAAATTCACCTTACTGGGTGTCTTCAGACAAATAAGCATGTTAGTGACATTTAACCCCTGCCATCACTGCAAATTCAAAATTAGAGGCCTTAGTAACCATCAAAAATGCATCACCATGATGTACAGTATATCCATTATTCATGAAAGTATGATACAGACATAGGGACAAATGCCCTCATATATCCCAAGATTCCGATATTCTCAATAGCTTGTGCTAAGGTAAGTCCTTTTCAAGGTTTATTGTAATTGGACAAGCTGTTCTCTAGATATAAGGAAATGTAAGTAAAGAGACAGACATACTTCATGCTGACGAAGACAGACAGACAAACAAATATAAACCCTAGAGTATGATACACTTAATAATTTGAGCTAAAGAATGTTCTTAGCAGCTAACTGTTTTAACTCAAGCGGGTTACTTGATATATACAGTATGTTAATGTAAGCTTGACAATGAGACTGCAGGATGGCTCCACACAAACAGTCTTCATATACTTCCAGACAGATTACACTCAATAAAGTGCTAAATGCAGTAGTCTTTCTCTCTTACTTGTTCTCAATCTAATGAATTATTCCTCAGAGCTGCCAAGATTCTGGACTTCTAACAAGGTTACGCAGTTTGAATTTATACACTATATAGAATCTTTTTCTTGGCCACTAGCAGAGTATGTGGCTAGGATATTATTTGCTGATCCGGGTTGACTGTTTTTAGAGTTGAAGGGTTTAAATGTAATCTACAGCCTCATCTTCATTGGCTTCCTGCTGGTGTAACAGCCTGTGTTCTTTGGGATCTGTTGGCTGGTCACATTAGGATTTTCTGTACTTATCAACAACTTTTTATGGGGGGCATGCTGGCCAATGCAAATGCTCCCGTGTTCCAGGCAATGTTACTCCCCTTACAGACGTGATTAATGTCTTTGGCTAAAAAGGCGTTTTCAGGGAAGGCACGTACTGTGGCTCTCAAAAGTATTCACCCCCTTGGACTTTTCCACATTTGATTGTGTTACAACATGGAATCAAAATGGATCAATTATTTTTCTGTTTTATATTTGTAATTAATTTAGAACAATTTGTAGATTTTATTTTTCACTTTGACATTATGGACTTTTTTGTGTTGATCAGTGGCAAAAACTCCTAATTAAATCCATTTTGATTCCATGTTGTAACACAATGAAATGTGGAAAAGTCCAAGGGGGGTGAATACTTTTGAGAGCCACCGTATCTTTATTTTGTATTTCTTCTTGGGATGAAGTCACTGTTTGACAGGTCCTTTACACAAGCAGGAATGATGGTTGTGATGTGATACAAGGGAGTCAGCCGCCTAAAATGCTACACAGCCCTCTGCATAGCACATAACTTCATCTTGTGGTATTTTTTGATCAAGCATTCATCAGGTATCTGGAATGGGAGTAATTGCTCTGGGATGATTACTTCAATACAGAACTATATATATATATATACAGTATATATATATATATATATATATATATATATATATATATATATATATATATATATATATATATATATATATATATATATATATATATATATATATATATATATATATATATATATATATTGAACAATTAAGCAACCAATTATTTATTTTGTAATATAACACGTAGTGCTGGATTCTCAAAGGTATTTACTCCAAATTGTCATAAGTACAATGTTTTCAAAAAGGAAAAACAAGCACAATAAAATGAAGAAAATCAATTGTGTCCAATTATTATTCCCCCGATTTTCTCCCAATTTGGAATGCCCAATTGCTTTCCCCCTCATGGCAGCAATTCCCCACACGGCTCTAGAGACCCAAAGCTTCAGTGACCGTCCTCCGATCCCATGACCAAGCCAGCTTCCTTTTTCAGCCCCTGCAGGTGTCCGTCTTTGAGCTCACTGGGCACCTGGCCAGCAGTGTTCGCTGCAGTGCGATGAGGAGAAACAGTCCCCACAGGTTTTGCCTCCCTAACCCACGGGAACACCAGAGCCAATGTGACGCTCCCTTCGGAGTCCCCAGCGACGACTTTCCTACTTCGATAGCCAGGACTCACCCTGCGCACCACGTGGCTGTGCTTCTACCAGATGAGCCACTCGGGGACACCCACATTTGTCTTTTATATATAGTACTTCTTCACACCATATTGTACTGTTGATCTGGTAATTACAGACTGGAAACTACCCAGGAGGTGGATTAGTTAGTTCATCAGTCAGTCACACTCAAAGATGCATTACGGTGAGTGTGAACAAAACAGGTCTTGCTTCGGTGCGCACTCAACATCTCTCTGAGGTGCCAGTGTGAAAACAGTGTGTTAAATCAACACATTCACTCTGTATCCCCTCACAAATAATACTGACAAAAAGATGGGAAAGCAGCTTTGCAACAAAGTCATATTCCCTCCAAATGGTGAGCTTGTATTCAACCATATGAAATAGTCAGATTTAGGTATACATCAATATGAAAATGTCAGCGGTCACTGGCATGACATATTGCATTTTAATGACATAATGAGAGTTTATCCTGTAGTACTAGCATTTTAAGGCTTCCAAGATTATGATTTCCATTACATGAGATTAGATGTTAAAACTTCATGCTGATTTGAACTTGGCTCTCGCCAAGATAAGCACCAACTAAGACGTAGCTTCACAGTAAACTAATGTGATCCATATGTGTCTCCATCCATTTGCGCTTCCTTCCATATGATGATGTAGATATCCTTCTGTCTGGTGTTGATGGCTGAAGTGTAATGCTGGCTCCAGGGATCAGCTTATTTTGCCTCCCTAGCGCATCAGCACACAACGGCTGCGATGCTGGCTCCGGGATCAACCATAGTGCGGTCTCCCAGCGCATCAGCATGACAACCGTCTGGATTGAGCTAAGTAGGGTACATCTCTGGGGTCTTCAAGTGGGCACCTTCCATCGTCGGTGTTTCGTCGACTAGCCCACGACACCTCAAGAGGGCTCGACGGTGATTCTGGCGTCCCAGCATCACCCCCCTCCGTCCCCCACTCAACTCAGCCCAGCTTACTTACCTGTATATCAGCCTTTCTTTCTTTTTATTGATGCTTGAGATCCCCAGCCAGAATCTTTCCGTCTCAACCACAGCCAGTTGCTGCTCCTCTCTGCTGCTTCAGATAAGTTCTTCACTGTGCGACGCAACTCTTGGCCATTGAATCCGACATCTCTGAGAAACCGGGTTGTAGAGTGTGCCACAAATCCTCGACATCCCACTTCCACTGGGTAAACCCAGACTCTCCATCCTCGCTGTTCCGCTTCAGTGGCTAGTTGAGCATACCGCAGTTTCTTCCTCTCATCGCCTCATCTACAGCATCCTCCCATGGCACTGTTAACTCCACCAGGTGAACAAGGCGTGCTGATCCAGACCACAAGACAATATCTGGTCGAAGGTTTGTGGTGGCAATCTCAGGTGGAAAAATAAGCCGTTGACCAACATCCGCCAGCATTTTCCAGTCTCTAGCAGCTTCCAGTTGTCCTGGGCGAGGATTGGTTTTAACACCTTTTCTTGGTGGTTGCTCTCCTGGGCGGAGGAATGTTGTCTTTGTGTGAAATGTTTTGATGGAACAGGTGGCAACTTATTGGTCATGTTACGCTTGTCTTCCAATGCTAAGGCCAAACATCGCAGCACCTGGTCATGGCGCCAAGTAAACCGTCCTTGGCTAAGAGCCACCTTACATCCTGTCAAAATGTGCCTTAATGTTGCAGGTGATGAACACAAAGGACATGAGGGATCCTCTCCTACCCAGAGGTTTAGGTTCTGTGGTGATGGGAGAACATCATATGTTGACCTTATAAGGAAACTGATCCTGCTCTGTTCCATTGACCATAGGTCTTGCCAGCCAATCTTGCATTGTTCCACACTCTCCCATCTCATCCATTCTCCCTGCTTGCCCTGGGAAATGGCCTTTATACACCTCATCCTCTCCTCCTGCTTTTGCACCTCGTTGACTACAAGCTTCCTCCGTTCGCTGGGGCTGCCTTGTGCCATGTAGGAGGAGCTGAACTGAGACCAAGACCCCTCTTCCATGCTGAACTTGCCCCATGATATCACCAATTCGAAGGGCAGCCTTTGCATCCTCCACAGCTTTCTTTGCCACCCACATTCTTCCAGTTTTCAACACAGGTGCTGCCTCCCTTACGCATTTGTCGCGTGACTCTACTAATGTCATTTCCAGTCGGACCTTGGCGCACTTAAACTCCTCGGTTAGAGCGGAGACAGGTAGCTCCAGTATTCCTTTACCATAAAGTCCCACTCTGCTGAGGCAGCGTGGAACTCCCAACCATTTCCTGATGTGTGAACTGAGTAAAGCTTCCAGCTTCTCTACTCTTGTCAAAGAAACCTCGTACACAGTCAGTGGCCACAGCAGCCGTGGCAGTAGGCCAAACTGAAAGCACCAGAGTTTTAGTTTGCCTGGTAAAGAGCTGCTGTCTATGCTCTTCAACCCTTCCACAGCTTGTTGTCTAACTTCTCCCACACATTAGTTTTCAACATTAGTTTTCAAGTATTAGAAGTGAAGAAGGGGTTTCAATAGCGTCATTGGGCCTGCATGTCTATGATACATTTTCACTCTTATGGATTAGGGGGGTGTATGCAGAAGGCATTTGTTCTTTTTTTAGTGTAATGTGAAAAATGTCCATGGGGGAGCAAACTTCACTGGCAGCTTTTCAATCAACCCCCCATTACACCAGACTGCCTAAGAACATCAGATGTCTGTGTATTACTTTACTGTGTATATACACTGTCCAGCCACTAGCATCTGTCTACCCAATTTGATTTGTCATCGCCCTGAATTAAAGTTGCAAAGTTGATCAAAAAAATGTGGGATTCCTGCATTACTATAAAGATGTGGGCACAACACAATTGGGGAAGAAAAAATATTAATAATAATAATAATAATAATAATAATAATAATAATAATAATAATAATAATAATAATAATAATAATAATAAACAGCACTAAAATAGATATGACAGTGTATTAGCAATGGCAAGACAAAAGAAAAGTGGACATCAAGAAAGACAGCTGTGACCACAAACAGAGAATGTTACAGCTGCTACTAATATACCATGCGTGAGCCTGGTGGAAATGGTTGTAAACTTGTTTGTTTTTTACCCAAATAAACTTGATTCTAAGCACCTACATCACAAACACACATTAAAAACGGATCATACTCAATATTTTATCTTTCCAAGAACACATTTAAGAATAATCGCTCAAAAACATAAGCGATAACTAAATTATATATATATATATATATATATATATATATATATATATATATATATATATATATATATATATATATATATATATACAGTACATATTTTAAATAATATATAAATAAATTTATATATAATTTATTTATATATATTATATATATATACAGTACTGTGCAAAAGTTTTAGGCAGGTGTGAAAAAATGCTGTAAAGTAAGAATGCTTTCAAAAATAGACATGTTAATAGATTATATTTATCAAATAACTAAATGCAAAGTGAGTGAACAGAAGAAAAATCTAAATCAAATCCATATTTGGTGTGACCACCCTTTGCCTTCAAAACAGCATCAATTCTTCTAGGTACACTTGCACAAAGTCAGGGATTTTGTAGGCATATAGTCAGGTGTATGATTAAACAATTATACCAAACAGGTGCTAATGATCATCAATTCAATATGTAGGCTGAAACACAATCATTAACTGAAACAGAAACAGCTGTGTGGGAGGAATAAAACTGGGTGAGGAACAGCCAAACTCAGCTAACAAGGTGAGGTTGCTGGAGACAGTTTACTGTCAAAAGTCATACACCATGGCAAGACTGAGCACAGCAACAAGACACAAGGTAGTTATACTGCATCAGCAAGGTCTCTCCCAGGCAGAAATTTCAAGGCAGACAGGGGTTTCCAGATGTGCTGTCCAAGCTCTTTTGAAGAAGCACAAAGAAACGGGCAACGTTGAGGACCGTAGACGCAGTGGTCGGCCAAGGAAACTTACTGCAGCAGATGAAAGACACATCATGCTTACTTCCCTTCGCAATCGGAAGATGTTCAGCAGTGCCATCAGCTCAGAACTGGCAGAAAACAGTGGGACCCTGGTACACCCATCTACTGTCCGGAGAAGTCTGGTCAGAAGTGGCCTTCATGGAAGACTTGCGGCCAAAAAGCCATACCTCCGGCGTGGAAACAAGGCCAAGCGACTCAACTATGCACGAAAACACAGGAACTGGGGTGCAGAAAAATGGCAGCAGGTGCTCTGGACTGATGAGTCAAAATTTGAAATATTTGGCTGTAGCAGAAGGCAGTTTGTTCGCCGAAGGGCTAGAGAGCATACACAAATGAGTGTCTGCAGGCAACAGTGAAGCATGGTGGAGGTTCCTTGCAAGTTTGGGGCTGCATTTCTGCAAATGGAGTTGGGATTTGGTCAGAATTAATGGTCTCCTCAATGCTGAGAAGTACAGGCAGATACTTATCCATCATGCAATACCATCAGGGAGGCATCTGATTGGCCCCAAATTTATTCTGCAGCATGACAACGACCCCAATCATACAGCGAAAGTCATTAAGAACTATCTTCAGCGTAAAGAAGAACAAGGAGTCCTGGAAGTGATGGTATGGCCCCACAGAGCCCTGATCTCAACATCATCGAGTCTGTCTGGGATTACATGAAGAGAGAGAAGCAACTGAGGCTGCCTAAATCCACAGAAGAACTGTGGTTAGTTCTCCAAGATGTTTGGGCCAACCTACCTGCCGAGTTCTTTCAAAAACTGTGTGCAAGTGTACCTAGAAGAATTGATGCTTGATGCTGTTTTGAAGGCAAAGGGTGGTCACACGAAATATGGATTTAATTTAGATTTTTCTTCTGTTCACTCACTTTGCATTTTGTTAATTGATAAATATAATCTATTAACATGTCTATTTTTGAAAGCATTCTTACTTTACAGCATTTTTTCACACCTGCCTAAAACTTTTGCACAGTACTGTATATAATTTAAATTATGTTAATAATAATATATTTAATACCTGCATACAGTATTAACACAATAATACAATGTTTAGTGTATTGGTACGCATGCAAAACATTGCCTTCCTGTGCCATTTTGTACTATTGGTGTTTCAGTCCCCTATTGTTCCCATAAGCACCAATCTGTGCAGTGGAGGTCAAGTCAGGAGTCTGCCGGCTCCACAGCTGTCCTCCCCTACCTTCCCTTCGTGCTTGTCTCATCTTGCAGCCTTCCCACGGATGCACCTGCCCTTCAGACAGACAGGGGACCTGCCTTGCTGTCACGTCGCTCACCTTTCCTAAACCTGTCGCAAAAGATCTAAGGAGAAAACGTTTTAAAAAATGTTTTTCCAAGCTAGGTCATTTGTGGCGCAGACAGTAAACTGTCTTTATGGTTTACACATCAGTTATAAAAAGGTCCTCTCTCCGGGCAACGCACAGATTACCAGTAGATGCTGTAATGGCTCTGAATTGGAAAAGATGTGGGAAATTGTATCTCCTGGTCTTCTTGAGAAAAATGACCCTTGTGTTTAACAGCCTCTTTACTTGTAGTAACTTCTGCTTAACTGCGAACATTAAAGGACATGGCATTGGACACCGACATGGCAGAAGCTGTTGAGGGTTGCTGTTTTTAAACTGTTGACATGGCTTGGCGTTACTGTGTCCTTCAGGGAGATATTGCATTAAAGTGTTATGGTACACCCTGCAAAGTTTACAAGAAAAGCATTACCTGACTTTTGTGTCCTGTGTTGTCCATATCAAAGCATTTCCCAACATTAACACCAGGAGCGTTCACCAGGAGAAAAAGAACATCTCTTCTAAGGACTGCAGCGTATCCAGAGCGTGCCCCTTCCTGCAACTATGCTGGTTTTCTGTTCCCACAGTGAAGTATATCATTTCAATCAAAGCATTGTTGCAGGAAGGAGGATGAAATGGATTGAAATCAGGTTCAACAACGCCAATATCAACCTTTTTATAGCATCATTGTACCGGCACCAAAATTCAGCACTCTACTCGGCTAGATAAGCTGAATATATGTATTTTTAAAACTCAAATGAAAGGACATACCACACATCTGTGATGTTGTAAAAGGAAAAAGAAATGTATTTTGCACTGTAAAAGCTTTGAACTTTTCAATCTTCTTGCTGTGTTGCTGCCAAAATCATTATAGTAGAGTACAGATGTAGTAAAACACTTTCTGTTTCATTTCCAGAGAGGCAGCAAATGTACCAGCAGGAGATTTTCTGGTTGTCTTAATTTGTTACTGTTGGAGTAAAGATGTGCTACTGTGGATATTAAAGCTGTAGTCATCAGTAACGTAATTGAACATTGTAATGAACAAGTAAAACGTTTATGTGTACAATCACATTCCTTAAAAACCTTCACTAATATTTCTAAACTACCGGTATTTGATCTTTTGTTTGCTTCACAATAGGAGACCACAGCAGGTTGCTGTGAAGCAGTTGCACAAAGCCCTGTGTTTGGTGTTTGCACACACAAACCAATAAGACAGGCAGTAAAGGCAGAGCTGAATTCCTAAAATGCTTTAAAGAACGATACTTAGGGCTTAGGGCTGTGTTAGATAGGGAACTGGTTCACACTATGCCAATCGGTGTGGAATGTGGATGAGCTCAGTGGTCGATTAAAACTCCATGATTGTTTTATGATCTACAACAGAATATCGCAGCAGAATAAAGTGTTTTTTTAAATATAGTTTATTTTATTGTATTATAGCTCAAAGCAGAGTTTAAATGTGTTTTAAAGAATGGGGAAATATAATACTATGACTACTATGACTAATAATGCTAAAAATAATAATAGATCATCATGAGTCCAGTGTATTAAAACATGGTACCTAAGGCAATATAGAAACCTTAGAATTACTTATCTGACAACATGGGCTTTGAGATTGTGATGTTAAAGTGTTATTGAATAGGCTGTAGGGTGTAAAACACAATGCATAACTTTCCCTAGCCCCTCTGAACCTGTGCTGGAGCGAGCAGGTAGGACAGATGAACCAATCAAAATGCATAACTTTGGGAGAGGAGTCGGGAACCAATGAAATGTTTCTGATTGAACAGCTTGGATCACAGCTCTATCTGTCCTGTGAGCTTCAGTCCCCAGTGCAGCTTTTCCCTCACCTTTCACTGGTATTACATGTGGATAGATAGGAGATTGTACAGTCTTGTAGTGCTGACCATTCTTCCACTTTCAGAAGCCTTTACAGTTCATGAAAAGAAAAAAAAAACATTCAAGGTCTTGCAGTGTAAGGAAGGTCATGGAGCAATCAAATATGGTGACTTTTTATTTGTCAACAGCTGTACAGTTTTTGAGGAAAAACAAAAGGACTCTGTTGTAAAACATGGCATTCTTGTGAGAGCAGATTCACTGCAATCTGCCTAGCCCTGGAACAGCTGAAACACCTCCTGCGCCTTTCAGATTACTAGATGGGACTGTGCTTAATTTGCAGGGAAGCCAGAGCCTTGACATAATGGCCTTTTCCAGTGCCTTCAGGTTGCTTATACTCTGCTCTTGATCGTTTACGATAAAGAAGGCTAGCATTATAGGGGAGGCACCACCTTGCTAATATCAGACAGGCAAGGTGGCATTAACTATCCCTTACAGGAGCATGCTACTGGCAAGACCACATTAACAACATGCCAGTATTGCAGGCAGAAAAACACTGCAGTGGGAGTTGCTTCTTATAGATTCTGGAACAGCTGTGACACGCCAATGGGAATTTGCAAAAGCAGTGGCTCTGTACTTTCCCTTTCCCATGTTATTACTGGCACCCTGGCGATGCTGAAAAACTGCCACTACTGAAAAAGCTTACACTTACAGTAATATGATCTAGTGTTTCAGTCAGTGTCAGTATAGTTTTGTGACTGCTTCTTCAGAAGACTCTTTATCAAGTGTCACACGCACAGCTCTGTAATAGCAATAATACATTAATGCTGTTTGTGCGAGCTATTCCAAGCAAACTATCTGTGTAAGGTATCACTGAATATCTTTTATAACATATACACTGCTTATTGTTGAAGTCTCATTCATTGTTGTTGTTGAAACTGAGAAGGGAACTATCTGTCCAGGACAGTGTAAGGTATCACTGAATATCTTTTATAACATATTCACTGCTTATTGTTGAAGTCTCATTCATTGCTGTTGTTGAAACTGAGAAGGGAACTATCTGTCCAGGACAGTGTAAGGTATCACTGAATATCTTTTATAACATATTCACTGCTTATCGTTGAAGTCTCATTCATTGTTGTTGTTGAAACTGAGAAGGGAACTATCTGTCCAGGACAGTGTAAGGTATCACTGAATATCTTTTATAACATATTCACTGCTTATCGTTGAAGTCTCATTCATTGTTGTTGTTGAAACTGAGAAGGGAACTATCTGTCCAGGACAGTGTAAGGTATCACTGAATATCTTTTATAACATATTCACTGCTTATTGTTGAAGTCTCATTCATTGTTGTTGTTGAAACTGAGAAGGGAACTATCTGTCCAGGACAGTGTAAGGTATCACTGAATATCTTTTATAACATATTCACTGCTTATTGTTGAAGTCTCATTCATTGCTGTTGTTGAAGGGAACGCATGCTCAGGTGCAGTACCCCAGCTGATCAGTGATCCTGGATAGGTAGATAACACATCCACTTCTGGTGCCCCCCTCCATTTCTTAAAAAAAAGGAATTCACAGGAGGGGGCAACAGTAAGTAAAAAAAGGTGTTTCTAGTTCTAGCTCATTTTAGCAATAATTTCATCAAATTAATTATTTTATTTGCACATTCTTACTGATTGATTGTTTCAAGTTATGGGTGAAGGGGTACTTGGGATTTAGGTTTTTATATTAAGTATTTAGTAAAACACCTTACAATTGTATTACTGTGTAAGTGTAATTTAAATTAAGACTTAAATTACTGTCTGAATTACATTAAAATGTTCCTTTTATTTACATGTAATGTATGCAATCATGAACTTATGCAGTCAATCTTTTAACATTCTACTTCCACTTTCTATTTAAACCTAAAGACTACAGTATATATGTACCAAGTGTTTTAAATAGCTATGCATCTTTCTTGTTTGTATAGTAGGGTGACTGTTATGGCCATGGAATAGATTTCTAAAAACCTCTCTGGTAAAAACATTGCAAACAGAAACAATTCTAAGAGAGATCACATATCTTATACAAACATTTTACAGAGCAAGGAAAAATAATTAAATCTCTTCTGTTTCAAAGTGGCAAATGAGCAGAAATAATCGATGTGGGTAGTAGCAAGAGCATTTGAACTGAAACGAGCATGCATGCTATAAATCCTGTACTATTCATATCATGTTTCAGCTTTAGTCCTCAGAGATTGTTCTCTTTTTTCTGTGCAGGTACAAAGAATATTTCACTGACTTCATCTGATCAGTGGAACAGGAATCCCACAGGTAGGGGAGGATATATAATTTCTTTTAGCAGTGACCATTGCTCTTAATGAGAAAATTGATAGGCTTGGACATGGGTTAACATTCTCATTGACACATTTCTATTTTAATGTAAATGTAGCTAATAGTTCCATACATTTTCTCAGCATGTGCATCCATTCATTACACAGGTCTCAAATGTGCAGTTTTGAAAGCAACACATGTAACAAAGTATTTTCATTTAAAACACGGTATGTGGTACGTCACTAGATTTGACTCAGAAGACACTGCTGGGGTGAAACGATTAAGGAAGTAAAGCAGTAACAGATATCCTGGAAAGCAAGACAAGCAAACTGAGAACTTCGCGTAGATGTCTGTTTTAAATGAAAATACATGTTTGCTATGCTTTTTTAAACAATTATTTTTATTCATTTTCCAAGTTTCTCCCAATTTTGGAATGTCTAATTATTATTCAACCTGGCTCACCTCTGCAACCCCTGAACTAACTCGGGAGAGCCGAAGACGAGCACTCACATCCTCCGAAACGAGTGCCGTCAGCCGTCTGCTTTTTTATTCGCTCTGCAAGCCCGCTGTGCAACCATCTCAGAACTTACAGCGTCGGAGGACCACGCAGTTCTGAATTGCGGGAAAACAAATGTAGGGTATGTGGTTTAATCAGACAATAGATGACGCACTCGTGAATCTCTGCTATTTTTTTTTTTTTTTTCTGCAGGAGCATACTGTAGTTATGACATTAAAACATGTGTCACCTATTTTAAAATGGGCTTGATTGGTTGGAATATCATACTGTAGTCATGACAGCTATACACTTTCGTAACTGTCACGGGCACCCCAGAGCTCACTGAAAACTCGCATTGCTTCTACCCGCTAAGAGCTCAGAAATCACTACTGTGCATGTACTCCAGGGGTGAAAGGCTTCAGCGCCCCAGAACCAATTGGAAACACAGTCTTCTGATCTGTTCCGCCCACCTCATTGTTCAGCAGGGGTGACAGAAATAATGCGCTCTAATGCTGGTAACAATTATCGTAATGTTAATAATAGTAGCTACAGTTTAATTTAGATTATTATTATTACTACTTATTAATTTAAAATTGGTGGCCCTTTGCGCCCGTATACATGAGCCGCCACTGGTGTGTGGTCTTAAAGATAACAAGTCTGAGGATTTTTCAAGCTTAAGCCCTGCATTTCAGAGAATCCCTAATGAATGTGAACTGATAGCAGTATTTCACGTGGTCCAATGTGGTCACAGGACAGGTGGTATGCTCAATGCGTAGGACGAATTCCAATGTATTGTAACAAGCAATATTTGAATACATTTCCATTGCAATTATTCTAAATTGAGAAGACTTGATTCCAGCTGGAATATTCTTCTACAGCTTTCAGAAATTGAATACATTAAATTATTTTTTTTTGCATGAGTTGTCTCTTCCTGTAATCCAGTGGCTGAATGGTTTGAACAGGGGTCTGTTATTCCCCTTTCACCTTTGAAGAGTGCTTTCCTGACGGCATTCCCTGGTTCCATTGTATTTTTAAAGTTATTTTATTTGAATACTGCGGATAAGCTCCTTTTTGAATCGACAGTGCACCAAGTGCGTTAAGTCTGTCTTGGGTCATTGTATTTGGCAGGAAAGTCTTTATTCGTTTCAGTGTACTGAAACATCTCTCTGATTCCACTGTTGTTACTGGGGAAATAAGGGTGCTCTCAGTTTAAAGGTTTGTGAAAAAGTGCCTTGAAGGTTATTCTCCTCCAGCACTTCAAGCAATTCACTTTGACATTTGTCTTTGCATGGCATTGGATAACACTTCACTGCCATGTGCAGATGTTCATTGGGAAAATCCACAGTAAATTGATGGACGCGTTCTGAATCAATAAGATCAAATGACATCAAGTGATTTACTTTGTCGAAGCGTTCTTTTGCCTGCAGAATCATAATGTTCCATGCTTCCTTCGCTACATCAGCATTGTTTGAGCGAATTTTTTTCTTTAGTGTTTCAGTTTCGCCTGGGTTATCTTCTGCGGGAAGGTTTTCTTTCAGTGTTGTCACAGATTTTGCGTATTTTGCCAGAGAGTGTGCAATTGGTACTGCAGTCGAATTTTGCTTTTGTAAGATAAAGAATGTCCACGTGTACGGCAGAATGAAAAAACTTCAAAAAGAGAAGAAAATCTTTATCCCCCAGAAGCTTTGCCAGTCCATAAGACTGCTGAACTGATCCATCATCCCAACTGTCCACATTCTGAATTTTCTCAAAGCAATCCTGTTTTTAACGTTCAACCGTGTTGCCCCAGAACTTGGAATCCAACTTCTACACAAGTCGTCAAAACATCTGTTCGTTTCAGAGACGTTGAGAAAAACGCTGAAAAGGCTGAAAGATTTGCAGAAATCTCTGATTGGTTTGACAGACTTGCCGCATAATAATATAGCTGGTGAGCATAACAATGGCCAAAGTGCGCATATGGATAACTTTCTTTGAGTCTTGCTTGGACACCATTTAATGTACCACTCATTACAGGTGCACCGTTGTATGTTTGCGCAATAAGTTTCGTTTTTAAATTGTAAGGCTCCAGTTCTTACTTCAGAAGAGTTGATAATCCTTCAGCCGTTCGGTCTCAAACTTCCAAAAAAACATGAACCCTTTCAACTACAGAGCCCTCAGTGATATACCTCAGCACAATCACTAGTTGAGTTGCACATGACACATCTGTCGTTTCGTTGGCTTGTACTAACACGAAGCTTGCATTTGAAACTTCTTCTTGTGCATTTCCAGCATACAATCTAGAAGTTCATTCTGTATGGTCTGCAATGTATTTTTAGACAGTTGCATTTGCAAGGTGATCAGCTAACTGATTGTCTAGTTGAGAAAACGCATCTACCAAATCCAGAAACACTCCCCGATTTAAAGAAGTCTCTCTCTCATCATGACCTTGGAGTGGCAACTCATGACTTCCACAGAACCTGATGCAGTAAATTATCTGGGAAAGAACACACCTATTCTTCTGTACAAGCTCATTATGCCTTTGCACGGAAAAATGGTAACCTTCATCAATCTGAGTAGCAATAGCAACGTTTCCAGTCATTTTCAGTTTAACACAGTTCCCGATATGAGAAGCATTGCACTCATGTTTTTTAACTTTCTCTGACCATTGTGTTTTAAATCACTGATTCCGGTTTTGGTCCAAGCTGTATCCCCTCCAAACAAAATGCATGGAAAACAAAACACTGTCACTCATTCCTGTCAAACCATGACACACAAAAGCGTCAGTTTTGTTTCTTTTCTTTTTATAAATTTAGTCGTTGCCAAGTATTTTCATTATTTTCTCCCAATTTGGAATTGCCATTTATTTTATTATGCTCAGCTCACCGCTACCACCCCCGTGACTCGGGAGCGGCGAAGACGAACACACGCTGTCCTCTGAAGCATGTGCCATCAGCCGACCGCTTTTTTTCACACTGTGGACTCACCATGCAGCCACCCAAGAGCTACAGCGTTGGAGGACGACTCAGCTCTCGGGCAGCTTACAGGCAAGCCCACAGGTGCCCAGCCAGACTACAGGGGTCGCTGGTGCGCGGTGAGCCGAGGACACCCTGGCCGACCTAACCCTCCCTCCTCCAGGGTGGCGCTCGGCCAATTGAGCGCCGCCCCCTGGGAGCTCCCGTCCTCGGTCAGCAAAGGAATAGCCTGGACTCAAACTCGCGACATCCAGACTATAGAGTGCATCCTGCACTATGCGAGTGCTTTTACTGGATGCGCCACTCGGGAGTCCCCAGTTTTGTTTCTTGTCATTTTGTGTAATTGTAATATCACGAGGCTGGTGTACACCCAGCCTTTCAACCTCCAACTTTTCTTCTATTGACACACCAGTACTTTTTCCCTTTCCAGCCTCACTTGTAATGAACAGCAATAAACACAGCTAGCAACACTGCAAACATATCTTCAGAAACAAAGCCAATTACCTTCATATTTGTTTTGCCTTCAAATAAAACAGTAGCTTCTGAGTCAACAATTTAAACTGATCAAGAGAAGAACTAGCTTTTGTACACACCTTTTATGTGACAACAATAATGCAGGGTGTTTGTGTAGCAGCTATTAGAGGTGTACACGAAGGTGTAAACACCTGGATCAAGCCTCTAACAAGGGTCTCTTTTGTCAAATTAAAAATGTAACAATTGCATTTAAGCAGGGGTGTATTTAGGTTTGCATTATGAATTTGCAAGATAACCACTGTATCTTGTTCTTGTTTATACTGTGACAAAATAACTGTAAAATTAAAGAATTTGTTTAAAAAATAAAAATGATGGTCCATTACACATCTAATTCCCTTTTTATTATTTAGATCAATTGAAATGTAGAGCTAATTTGAGTAATGTTTGGAGTTGCAAAGCATTAAACATTAATTTTGGTTTGCTTTCCTGAATAATGAAATGAAACATTGCTTTATTACTGGAACTTGTTTTGTTTTTGCAGTTACCAAAGATTTATGGGAAAAAAAGGTCAATGTGGATTTCTCTGTTTCCTCTTTTCGGATTTCAATATTGTGAATGATTTTGTAGCCCATGAATACAGTGACCAAAATAAAAAATGTATTTAGTTATATCATCTGGTTTGAATGTGTTTTTAGCATAAGGAAACTTTGACATTTCAATTACAACACAATTAACTGAGTCAATAAGAAATCAGGGTTTCCTTCTCAGACACAATTATGCTATGATTCCATCTGCCGCTGTGTTAGAATAGAAACACTTTGATATCAATCTAGTTAGTTTTCATTGGCAGCAGTCTTGTCGTACTATCCAGTGTCAGTCAAAGGCGATTGTTTGCTTTATGAAAACATCTTAAAGGCTTTTAAACCAAGTCATTACCCTCTGTTATGCAAGGGAGTGAGGCTGCAGAAGTATACCAGGAAGCAGCAGCTTAAACTTTTCTATTAGAAAAATGTGCATATTCCAGTGATAATGTTGCTAAGGTCGAAAAACTCATTATAAAGTTTTAAGGTTAGTTATACATTCTTGGAAGAGTTTCCCACTGTTGCGATATACCACTGCTTTCAGCGCCAGACTTTTAGTCAGTTGGAGATATGAAAATGGTCTACTATGGAAACCAGCATTAAATACACAATCGCCTTGGTTTTTCACTAAGGTATCCACATCATTGTGTGTACATAACTCTAATATTATTATTATTATTATTATTATTATTATTATTATTATTTATATCTTAACAGACGCCTTTATCCAGGGCGACTTACAATTGTTACAAGATATCACATTATTTCACATTATACAGATATCACATTATTTTTTACATACAATTACCCATTTATACAGTTGAATTTTTACTGGAGCAATCTAGGTAAAGTACCTTGCTCAAGGGTCCCCCACCTAGGATTGAACCAGGTGCTTAACAGGGAGACAAACGTTACAGTGTGCGTAAAATTGTGTCTCCAGCAGGTAGGATATTCCATGCTGAGATGTTTTTTTTTTTCTTAATACACAATAACATGACATCCTTGTCTTCTTGAACCCCCCCTGCCGGCTTATCAATACAGGGAGAGCTTGGTAGCATTGTGTGAAAGCACTTCATGCTTCTTGTGTTCAAAAGGGATTGTCTTCGATGAAAAGACACACATGCTGCAATAATTCTAAACCAGGACCCACAGCATAACAAATTATTGGTTTAAACTTAGGCAGTGAGGACTTCAGAGTAAAATCAGTTATGTGGAGGTATTAGGGGTGCAGATTGTGAGGATGGTGGGGAGTTTGTACAGAGATCACAGATTGGGGGAAGTTGGCTGCCCTTTTAAGGAGGTCTTGAATTGAAGGGGTTGAGTTGAAGGCAGATTGAAGGACAGCTGGTATGCTCTTACAGTGAGGTATAGTATAAAAGGCATGGAGACTGAGGGAGTTGGGGACTCTGTTACAGTAACGTAAAGGGAGATACGCATTGCGGAAGAATTCTGGGCACAGCTATGTACAGTATCATACTGTTAGATTCTGTAAAGAGATGTTAGTCTTTCTGTAGACAGGAAATGTTGAATTTCTGAAAGAAGTGTAAAACATGTCACCTGAGAAAAAGCTTTTATTTCTAACTTCCAAATCAAGACACAGAGGTACTTTGGCTATCCTCTGTGACTGGAGCTTGCCCTACGCAATGTAACATTATCTCAAAGGCAGCATGCGTGCTAGCAATGACAGATAATCCTATGAAAAGAGACTGAGCATGCAGACAGCTTTTTCCTGTTTCTTGCTTCTTATTAGACTGGAACAAACTTTGCTGTACAGGCGGTTCTCAGCTGAAACCAATAGGCAATCCAGTCACTGGGAAATACTGGCCGTCCTCAGCTCTAATTGTTCTTAACATCTGGTCACACAGCCTCATTGTTTTCATTGATTTTAAGCCAATGTATTTCATCTGACTGTAGCTTAACAGCACTTTGATCACTTTGAAGTGTATTAGCAGTGTTACATGTTCATTCTGACATACATTTGTTGTATTACTGTATGTTCTGAAAACTAATTAGATCATGAAAAGCAATTAATTGATTGGGAGGTGGGGTTGTTGTGTGGGCACAGCACAAATAAGTAAAATGGTAAACTGGTAGACTGGAATACTGCTTAATGTGTCACATAAGCTTTGGTGTGAGCCCAGAACATGCATAATTAGACTGTTTTGCTCCCATTGCATTTCAAAGATTAGAGCTTTCTAAATTTAAATGTGTAAGACATCTTGGCAGATGCTCCACTCAGAAATCCTTCAGCAAACCTTCCAAAACTAAAAAAAATAAAATAGACACCATACACTTTAAACATGTTCTCTTCTTTTGGCTCTTGTCTCCAGTGTATTTGAGTAACTATAAAATAGTGTAAAAGTACCTACATCAATGTCCCAACAATATATTTGGGTCCCGGTGGAGGAATCACGCTTGTTTTTTTTTTTTTAAACTGCAAGGCAGTAAAAGAAAAAAAAACACACACACACAAACAACAAGAAGCTGTGAGGGTTAAATAAAAGTCATCACAGCAATGCAGGTAACTGATTTATTTATTTATTTATTAATTTTTTTACCAGCGCACCGAGTAGGCGACTGAAACAAGCCGTCCTGGTGGAGGAATCGCGTTTTTTTAACTGCAAGGCAGTAAAAGAAAACCACACATACAAACACACAACAGCAAAGCTGTGAGGGTAAAGAGAACAGACTCCACTGCAACGCGGGAGAGCTGAATTTATAAGCGCTGAGAGGGCGGGCCGAGACAATCCTGCTGGAATCAACTCCACAGCGGGCGCGGCAGAGCCAGAGTCTGGTGGAGGATCACGTGTCTCTCTTTTTTTATTGCAATATCAGAGGAAAACACAAAACAGCGAACACTGTAAGGTTAGGAAAGCAGACTACAATCACAAAGCCATGTAGGCTGTTGAAAAGAAAAAGAGTAAACACAGCACAGTTGTGCAGCATTTATAGCTGAGTTCACAGAAGCAGAGTTTCTGATTCCAGGGAAGTGGCAAGCCAGCTTCAGGCAATAAAATTGCAGGGGAACTCCAGGAAACTCAAGAGAGAGCTGTTTCATACAGGCTCAATCCCAGCAACTGGACAAGGGTGTCTAACCTGGACTATGTGCAGTCACACAACCGGGGCAGCGCGTAGCCTACAGCAGGGTGGAGCACCATCTACAGGCAGAGTGCATCAAGGGACCGCTATGCGCACCAGGTTACTAGACAGCGTGCGTACTGTGCACACAGAGTGTGCCACGTGCACCGTGTGCACAGAGTGTGCTGAGCACTGAGGGCCCTATGCGCACCGAGGTACCAGATACGGTGCCCACATGTCTGTCTGTGTTTCACACTCCGCATTACTTGTTGTGGGATTATGGGGACCCTCTGTATGTGCCTGCACTGTTTTTTAAATGTAATGCCTACCTTTTATTAAAATGTGTGGGTCCTTTAATGTCTCAGTTTGACATAACAAAACAAGAGGAAAAAAAATTGACATGTTATTCCATAAATATTTACGTCTGGTTTCACAAACCTCGATTAGAACTAGTCTTGGGCTACTTAAGCAACATTAGTTCAAGATTAGTAATAATCAGGGCCTGTGAACATAAAACATTTTATTACATGGATGTTTAAAATTCTGAATCTTAAACATAGGAAAAAAAATAACAATCTACTGACTTGACTGTATATATTTTGTAAATATTTCAAATGTTTCATTCATTTCCATAAATTACATACTGTAATCACTCTCTGACTTTTACGAGGGGAAGAGAGCTATTTCTCCAACCACTCCAGTAAGTTTCATACAGAGTTATGCCAACTCTTGTTCTATATACATTTTACGCTACTGTGATGGTAACCCAACAGTGGAAGGAGCCTGAAAACCAAATGAGAAACTATTCAGAAAACATTATGAAACCAGATTGATAGTGTTGAAATTGCCTGGGAAACAGCCATTAACATCCCTTTGTGAGGGTCAACACACAAGTGGTGACCTGAGTACAGCAAGCTCGCTGACCAGTAAGTGTTTGCTTTCCATTGTAATTCAGAAAGTTAAATGCCAATTCCAGTACATTTTGCTCTCTAAAAAGCTTGCAATAATCTCCAGTTTGATTACCCTCTGCTGAACCTTTATTTTCCCTGTAATGCTTCTTTTACAGCACTGCACAGCTAATAGCCATGGTGAATCTCCAGTTCAAGTGTGCTGGAGTGCCATTTGAAATGGAAATAATCATACCGCAACCATGGCTCTGTAACAGGTGGGAAAGGAGGAGGATGGACGAAATGTACAGTCTCCAAAGGGAGTGTCTTTACCAGTGAACATGCAGATTGGAACCCTTTGAACTGGCAGCTAATGGCTCTATATTGTATCCTCATCCTACGATCGGGGGCCAACTCTCTAAGGGCCTAGCAGGCTCATTTTATGCAAGGTGGAACACTAATCTTTACCCTTTCTCAGCTCTTTACTAATAAACAGTTTTAGTTTGTAAATATATATTTTCATGGTAATAACATCATTTAGGTTGCAGAGATGCATAAACCAGTTTTGCATATAAGAATTGCTTTGCTATGCCCTGATTTTTAGCTTTTTATTTTAAATTAAACTGTTTGCGGTTTAAACTTACTGTATTATTTTGAATGATTATGTTGTTGATGATAATTAAGGCTACGATTTTGTCACCGTAATTTTTAGTACATTTCACGGGTGAGGTGTGACAAAAAAAACAAACAAGAATTCACGGAAAGGACACCAAATAATGTAGTTTTAGCTACATCAGAATACACAAGAGCTTTTAAATAGTACACCAAAACCAATAATATAAAGACTATTGCTTTTGACTACTGACCAGTTTAAATGTTACTTTAGAGTATGAAAGTTAGTTTTCCATGATTCTGAAACCGCATGTTGTAAAGAAAGCCTCTGTAAGTTGGTAAACTTCTGTTCTCCGATGCATTTGTTCTTCTGTCTTCCCTACTGCAGATTCAACGGCTCAGCTACAAAATTCCCTGACCTACATAGCTAAACGTAAATGCTGCGTGCATACACAACCAAACAATTTCCAGACACTCGCAGATTTGTATTTTCAGTGCATGGCATACTGCATTCTTATAGAGATAAACGAAGTGTCTCATCAAATTTGTTTTTACAATAATTTCCAAGATTATACAGATTTTATTCAAATTCACGACTTCCGTGACCACCGTGACATTGTACCCTTAATGATAATAAACAGTGATGATTAATGATTCATGACAATAATAGCAGAATAGAATAGTAAAAAAGTTGATTTCGCAACACCGATTCTCACTCAATGTACAGTGAGGGTGTGGTCAGCATAGCTGGTCGCTAAGGGCAGGAACAGTGCATACAGATAAATATGCCAACTTTTGTTTTCTAGTTAGGTTTATAGTGCTCACAGTTTAAGATTTAATTCCATTTGTGCATAGTTGTTGGTGTGCAATTGTACAATTTGATCAGCCCCTTATCCTAGAAGCCTTGTCACTTCAATCTCCTGCTGCTGCTCCTCCTTCAAGCATTCTCGCTCACCCGCTCTTGGGCTCAGCTCCTTGATCTGTAGTTGTGTTATAAGTTGCCCCTAAAGACTGTGATACCAGTAAGGTCTATGCTGCATTTACAGCCCTTTGTCTGCAGTTGTGTCAGTTAAGCTGAAAAAAAGTGAATGCAATTCCACATTTTGAACAAGGACTAAAAAGACAGCTAACATCCATACAAACTCACCTGACTTGACATAGACATATAACTAGGCTACTCTGGGAAAATGGTTTCTCAAATAATGCTGCCTATTAATAATGTAAGGAGCAAGTGTCTTTCTTGTTCATTATAGTAATTCAGATTTCATTGACCAATATATCACAGGAACTGAGCTTAATAGATGAGACTAAAATTACTGTCTATTAAATACAGACAGCCTTCGTTTTATAAGGTTCATATGAAGAGGGCTGATTTCAGGAGACTGTTATTGTGAAGGCATTGAGTAAACTGGGTTGTTAAAGTAAATAAAATAATTCTATAAACTGAACCTGTTGTTCAAGTCTCACATGTGCAGATCTGAATGAAGCAAATGTTACATCAAACATGTCAAAATAGATCTGGTACTGTTTTACACGGTTTACACCTTACTTCCAGGTAGCCCTGTCCACATTTACAGCACACTTCCTCTTTTCTTCTGTTTTCCTTTTGGTGTGTAGTAATATTACTGCCTTCTTTTGTTGAGGAGGTGTAAGGCAGACAGTACCCTTATAAAAGTCCCCCATAATAAAAGCATAGCATAGTGTAATAAAACATAGTGAAAGTGTGGTACCAGCACAGGTAACCATTGTAAAGCCCAGTGAGGTATAGAAAGCATGTTAAAAAAACAACAACAAGGCAAGCCATGGTAAACTATGGTAAATGTGTGGGGCAGTAATGATAGAGTAAAAATAATAGTTAACAACACTTGATCTGTATCTGTTCAACCATAGTAATGGTAAATGTAAAATAAAAATTAATAACAGTAACGTACGTAGTTAACATCATTGTGCTTAGAGAAACGTAAGATAGATTTTTTTTTTAAATATTGTTTATTTGAGGGTTTTTTATACTGTAGAGGGATGGTGTTGGAGAGCATTTTTTTTGTTTTGTTACTACTGTAGTACAGCTCAGTTGAACAGCAGTCTCTAAACTATTTTATATCACTGATATTTTACGACCTGTATTGTAAGAAGCGTATTCTGTAACATCCCCAAGTGCAAAAACAAAAGATAAACTGGAATGTGCACTTCCAAACATCTACTGTGTCTGCCTCCACTATTCTACACACTATACACCCGCTAAACACACCCACAGCCTTACAAATCCAGAGTAAAACCATGGGGAAAGCATTACAGTAACATTTTATAATGGTACCCCAGCCATTGCCATAGAAATATATCTGCTTGATTTTCAAAATGTAATATTTTTTTGATAAACTCAGGGTTTCGAAACTTATAACAGAAGCCTTAAACTCAGATGTAAGACAAAATGTACCTAATTGTGTGATACTGTCTCTAAAGCTACACCCGAATATGTATCGAGAATTATTTTGGCAATAAAAACTATAATATATAGAAAATAAACAGTATGTTACAAATAATTCCTCATTAATCATGTTTGGGAAGTACACAGTTGTATGTGTATATAATTATATTTAAATATCAACAGTTTATCATTTAATTAGCATTAGGAAGAACAGAGACTTCTGCCACATTGTGTTAATTCTGCATACTGCGTTCAGAGGTTAAAGAAAAGGGCTTGTAACCAGAAGGTCCCCGGTTCAAATCCCACCTTAGCCAGTGACTCATTGTGTGACCCTGAGCAAGTCACTTAACCTCCTTGTGCTCCGTCTTTCGGGTGAGACGTAATTGTAAGTGACTCTGCAGCTGATGCATAGTTCACACACCCTAGTCTCTGTAAGTCGCCTTGGATAAAGGCGTCTGCTAAATAAACAAATAATAATAATAATAATGCGTGCACTTTTACTTCAGCCCCCCAGAGCCAGTCACCAGAGACGCTTACTGTATTTTACTGTGTCCAATTATTGTAGCAAAACATCCCAACAGCCAGTGTATTCATTAAAATGTTCTGTTAAGCAAAATCCCCTGGTATCTATCATGCTAAATCTGCAGTATGGGTGCAAGACCATAGCAATGAAAACAGCAAAGCGTGGGATACTGAATATACACACTGTGCAATATTTGCAATGTAAGTAGTATTTGTGTAATATTGTTAAATCGGAGAAACCATTTACATTTAACAGAAAGTAGTGTCTTTCTATAAGGCATTTTGTGTAACTTGCTTGTAATTGTTTAAACTAAGAAAATTAAGTTTCTAATCTGTGAATGCATGGACAAGAATGTTGATTTGATCAACCGATAAGCCACAGCTGGATTTTTTTAGAACATTTTACAGCACTGGGGAATGCCTCAGCTACCTATCCATTTTTATAATGTATAAAAATAAAGTATGACAGTATCATACATCCCCTGCCAGGGCTGTAAATTCAAAATTAGAGCTATCAGTGTGGCAAACAATATGATTATCATAACCTACATCAACAGTATGAACAGAATTGTATTGAATAGGACATGAACTAGTATTAAAGATGTAGATGTAATTAGGTAAGCACATTGGATGTTCGCAGCATGATAAAGTATATTAAAATGATTTACGGTATACAGAATATTTTCTTGTGTTCAACGCTACCGGCGGGAATAGCAGATGCAGGAGACAGAAGATTGCAGTTCAAACCGCTTGCTGCATCACTTTTATTAACAACAGGACAAACACAATATTTAAACAAATCAAACATAAACCAGCACCCAAGCAAAAGCTATCTCATGCAGAGACAGGGCACACAACCTGCTGCTCCTTTTACTTATCTCAACCTTTCCAGCAGTAGAATCAGCTCCTTTTATATACAGCTGGCCATCCCCAAATTGGCAATCAATTAGCCCATTGGGGATGGCCACATTCCACATTGCACACATGTTTTTGCTGGAATGCCGTGGTACATACAAAGTGCAGTTCTCTGCCTATACTTATATACAAGATAGCTGGAAAAGACATGCTCTTGCTATAGTCGTTTATTTTCTTTTATAGGCCTATGATAATTGAACGGTTCTGAGAATTGAATTTCATATTGTAGAGCAGCAGGCTTTACGTATCAGGTTTGCATATACTGTGCACCACTGCCCACCTGTTTCCAATTGTTAAGAATAAAAACAATGGGGATTCAGTGTCATTATTTTAACTGAAAAACTGTTCATTTACATTTAAATTACCATTTTATAAAAATGTATTAAAAAAAATGTAAATTCGTTTTTTTAGTGGCCTTTAATCCCAACAAGGAAGATATTTTCCTTGAGTAATTCTATGGTGTATTGTAGAGAAGCTGATAATATTGGTTTGCCTTTTGCTTATAACTCATTAAAACAAAGCTCTGAAAACATGCGAACAAAAATTTAAAAAAAGGAACATATATATATATATATATATATATATATATATATATATATATATATATATATATATATATATATATATATATATATATTGGATGAATAAATTAGGTTAATTTTAACATAGGGGAAAAAAAATACTTTCTCTAGCAGGAACTCAATTATACTTACACAGCCAATACCTAATAATTGAAAATGTGAATAGGCATTGCAGGTGTCATACAGTTTAACAGTGCCTGATAATGCTCAAGTAAATTAATTTCCAAAAGGGCATGTCCCCATGTATTTTAAATCTATTTCAGCACAATACTTTATAGGTGCTAAACATGGTATTTACCTCATGAAACTTGGGTGATGTTTAAGTTCCCCTTAAGTACTGGTTACACTGAGTTGGCTACTATACTGGTTCAATACAGCATAAAGAGTTATGTTTAAAAAAAGACCATCCTGTTAGATGTCACTTCTGTTACTGTGGGGGGCTCTTCTTAGATAATTTCTTCAGAGTAATACCCTGTCACAAATGGCTGAGTTAGGTGGAGGTGTAAAAATAATAAAGTCCAGACAATGGTGTGATTTTCTAAAGTTTTCTTTTCCTTTATTCCTGCCTTTTATTTGTTTATTTAGCAGATGCCTTTATCCAAGGTGACTTACAGAGACTAGGGTGTGTGAACTATGCATCAGCTGCAGAGTCACTTATAATTACGTCTCACCCGAAAGACAGAGCACAAGGAGGTTAAGTGACTTGCTCAGGGTCACACAATGAGTCAGTGGCTGAGGTGAGATTTGAACCAGGGACCTCCTGCTTACAAGCCCATGTCTTTAACCACTGGACCACACAGCCTCCTACTGACAATAGTAACCAGGACAAGACAATAAACAAAAGAAAATGTCCAAACAAAGGAGAAATGCTAATTGAAAGGTGTAGAGACAAGACAAATAAACAACAAAGTAAAATTATTCAGGCTCTGGGTGGCTGTTCTCGCCTTTCTGGCTGGACTGGTGTCCGGCCTCCTGGTTATTTGTCTCCCTTCTAGAGCAGTTTGTTCAGGTCTGCCGAAAAATCAGAGTTAGCATTTTTTTACCAAAAAAAAAAATCCCTCAAAACCTCTCCCATACTTCTTTGTAGTTTCAAAGACCAGCCTCGACTGCTACAGCACGGCCCCCTTTATGTGCCGCGGAATGCCCCCTAATCGGTGGAACACCAATCAGCGATCTGCGTTTTAATCGCCTCCCAATCCTGGGACTTTCCAGAACATTCCGTGTTGTTGCCCTCAACAAAGATGACGACCATCCTTTGGGGCCTACCGCCCCAAAGGTGGAACTACCGCGTCACACAATCTCTGTTGGGGCCTTGTAGGCTGGCTCACAGCCCCCTAGCAGCTGGGAGGGTGGTTTACAGCACGGGATCACTTTACCTCGTCACATACCCCATACCCAGAGTTGCAATTGCAGCTTTCTAAATTCAGGGATTTGACACTTAAGGGACAAAACATATTTCGGAAGCTAATATTATCATGTTACAGCACCTCAGTTCTTTATTTGGAAGCTGGTAGTCTTAAACTTGCAGGGTAATAATATCACATGCATATGCTAAATCATTATTAGAAAACTATTCAGTACCGTCCGCCAATCAGCTTCCAGTTCTAGCGAGCTCTAATAGATGATAGATGCCCGCTGGAACGTCTCAGCACCAACTGTGAATCAAACTTCAAATCAATCCACATGTATACCGGCTTTTTAAAATGATAATCCTGCTTACAGCCTCTCTGACAACATGACAAACTACCTAAGCTCTGAGTCTATTTATGTCAATGTTGATTTATTTGGGCACATATCAATACTAGACTGGGTAAATTTACCATCCTCACCTACAACACCTGATCCAGCTACTGCTGTTCAAAACCTGCTTCAAAACCCTAGTACTACAAGTAATAATACAGCAAGGCATATAAACGTATCAGAGAATGAGCTTGAAAACCTAAAACTGCAAATAAACAAACTAAGAACAAGACAACAAAACCAGATGGTCAGTATCTGTTTTTAAGAATTGGTTAGCTGAAAAGCATTTTGATACTCAATTTGAAACTCCCTGTCAGCTCAAATGAAACTCAAATAACAAGCAGTTCAGACTCCATCGCACACAAACTGTTCAGTAATCGCTCCATTCATTTCTCAGGCAATGTCCAGATTATAAATAGGGGGTTACAACCCAAACAAGTTAATATAAAATAAAAATCAATTTACTTTATATGTATGTCATCTTTGTTTTTTATTTAAAAAATATTCAGGACTATTTTCTTAGAACATCTTTACTCAGCGGAAAGGTACCCAACGAATCAGTGCAAGTTCAAGGTAAATGTAGGTTTTAAGGTGTTTTTTTAATGAAAACAATGGTAAAAAATGTTTTTTTTGTAGTGATGGTGCCCTCTCGATGATGGCTCTACAGTGTGATAGTTGACCTTGACTTTCATTAGTGCCCTCGCCTTCGGCTCGGGACGCATATATCCCGTCACGGTCAACTGACACGTGGTAAAGCCATCATCGACGAACACTATCGCTTAATTATATCCCATGCATATGCTGCATTATTATTATTAAACCCTGGTTTTCCATTAACTGGTCCTGGTTTTTGTTCTAGTTGTCTTCATCATAATCTCCTTTGAGTTGTACTCGAAATATTTCCATATATTCCCAAGCTTTGTTTTGCCTTGTTGGTTGCTTCCCCACACTGTCTGGATGCTAACAGCAATAATTACAAACAAGTATTACAAAAAATATATTTTTCTTGGTGAGCCTGTTCTAGTTCTATCCCACCCACCTGGTATTTGGATGATACATTTAAAACTTTTGACATTTAATTGGCTCAGTTCTGTATGTGGTTTAAATCATTTTGGATTTCTTAGGTGTCTTAAAAGTATGAAATATAATCAATTGAAATTATGCTGTTTTTCTGAAAGGAGGATCCTCCCTCTAATCACATACGTAATCATACTGTTCCATAAATAGCCTATCGCTCATGCCTCCCTGTTGTTTCTTTGTTTGGTTCTCCTCCCCCCAGCATGCCTTGTCCAGGAGAGCTACGTGTTCACCCACTGGCTATAGCTGTCATCAATCATAGTAATTACACCACAGGTCAGCCAGCTCATGGGGCGGGGGCAGGTGGCCCTGAGTGCTACTTGTCCTGCTCACTGGCTACAGCTGTCATCAATCAAGTCATTACATCACAGTTCAGCCAGCTCATGGGAGGGGGGGGGGGGGCAGGTGGCCCAAAGTGCCACTTGTCCTGCCCGCTGGCTATAGCTGTCAGTGATCATTGCATCACAGTTCAGCTGCACGTGGTGCTGGTCACGGGGGGTGGGGGAGTGGCCCAGAGTGCCACTCGTCCTGTCTGCTGGCTATAACTGTCAACTATCAATAGTCATTACATCACAATTCAGCCAGCTCATGGGTGGGGGAAGGGGCAGGAGACCAAAGTGCTACTTGTCGTGCCTACTGGCTATAACTGTCTTCAAGCAATAGTCATGACATCACAGTTCAGCCAGCTCATGGGGCAGGTGTCGAACTCTAATGGAGAAGGCCGTAGGCTAAAGTATATTGTGTTTCATCATGGGCATGACCATCTGTCAAATGCAATTAAAGAAGTGTATGTCTCCTTTCTGAAATATATATATATATATATATATATATATATATATATATATATATATATATATATATATATATATATATATATATATATACAGTACTGTGCAAAAGTTTTAGGCAGGTGTGAAAAATGCTGTAAAGTAAGAATGCTTTCAAAAATAGACATGTTAATAGTTTATATTTATCAATTAACAAAATGCAAAGTGAGTGAACAGAAGAAAAATCTACATCAAATCAATATTTGGTGTGACCACCCTTTGCCTTCAAAACAGCATCAATTCTTCTAGGTACACTTGCACACAGTTTTTGAAGGAACTCTGCAGGTAGGTTGGCCCAAACATCTTGGAGAACTAACCACAGTTCTTCTGTGGATTTAGGCAGCCTCAGTTGCTTCTCTCTTTTCATGTAATCCCAGACAGACTCGATGATGTTGAGATCAGGGCTCTGTGGGGGCCATACCATCACTTCCAGGACTCCTTGTTCTTCTTTACGCTGAAGATAGTTCTTAATGACTTTCGCTGTATGTTTGGGGTCGTTGTCATGCTGCAGAATAAATTTGGGGCCAATCAGATGCCTCCCTGATGGTATTGCATGATGGATAAGTATCTGCCTGTACTTCTCAGCATTGAGGAGACCATTAATTCTGACCAAATCCCCAACTCCATTTGCAGAAATGCAGCCCCAAACTTGCAAGGAACCTCCACCATGCTTCACTGTTGCCTGCAGACACTCATTCGTGTACCGCTCTCCAGCCCTTCGGCGAACAAACTGCCTTCTGCTACAGCCAAATATTTCAAATTTTGACTCATCAGTCCAGAGCACCTGCTGCCATTTTTCTGCACCCCAGTTCCTGTGTTTTCATACAGAGTTGAGTCGCTTGGCCTTGTTTCCACGTCGGAGGTATGGCTTTTTGGCCGCAAGTCTTCCATGAAAGCCACTTCTGACCAGACTTCTCTGGACAGTAGATGGGTGTACCAGGGTCCCACTGTTTTCTGCCAATTCTGAGCTGATGGCACTGCTGGACATCTTCCGATTGCGAAGGGAAGTAAGCATGATGTGTCTTTCATCTGCTGCAGTAAGTTTCCTTGGCCGACCACTGCGTCTACGGTCCTCAACGTTGCCCGTTTCTTTGTGCTTCTTCAAAAGAGCTTGGACAGCACATCTGGACACCCCTGTCTGCCTTGAAATTTCTGCCTGGGAGATACCTTGCTGAAGCAGTATAACTACCTTGTGTCTTGTTGCTGTGCTCAGTCTTGCCATGGTGTATGACTTTTGACAGTAAACTGTCTTCAGCAACCTCACCTTGTTAGCTGAGTTTGGCTGTTCCTCACCCAGTTTTATTCCTCCTACACAGCTGTTTCTGTTTCAGTTAATGATTGTGTTTCAACCTACATATTGAATTGATGATCATTAGCACCTGTTTGGTATAATTGTTTAATCATACACCTGACTATATGCCTACAAAATCCCTGACTTTGTGCAAGTGTACCTAGAAGAATTGATGCTGTTTTGAAGGCAAAGGGTGGTCACACCAAATATGGATTTGATTTAGATTTTCTTCTGTTCACTCACTTTGCATTTAGTTAATTGATAAATATAATCTACTAACATGTCTATTTTTGAAAGCATTCTTACTTTTACAGCATTTTTCACACCTGCCTAAAACTTTTGCACAGTACTGTATATATATATATATATATATATATATATATATATATATATATATATATATATACTGTATATATATATATAATTCAAGTATTTTGTTGTTAGAGTGTTACAATACATTCTCTATAAATGGCAGACTTAACAATAAATTATCAGTTAAAGTTAGAAGACGCAAAATAATAAAATAGGTAAAACCAAAAATGCATTGTTAAGACATATTTAAAATGTGTGGTGTTCATGAAAGGAAAGGATAGGTCTCCTCCACTCACTCACGCTCTCTCTCTCTCTGTTTCTGAGACTACTGGACCATTGATAAGAAAATTGAATTAGACCGCTTTAAACTAGATTGCACTTGCTTCCTTCTTAATGCAAGGCTAATGACACGACTACATGCGGGGTAAAAAGCAAGCCCTTCCAAGCTTGCAGCAAGCTGTAGTTTAACCATATTTAAAAAATAAATAAAAAACATGACTCGTATATCATTTCTTTAGGTGTTTTGTGTTGGACTTTTTTGTGTTTGTTGGCATTTTGCTAGCAAAAACAGACATTTTTTGTTTCTCTTTGTGTTTTTTTCTTTCTTTCTCTTTTTTCTTGGGCCGCATATCTTCGATACAGCCTTCCTGTGCTTGTTTTAGTTAAACTAAATATATGTACTAATTCCCATGACAAAGAAAGAATCATGTAGCTGCAAAGATTTGTGACATAAAATACTGTCATAACTATTCCGACCAGGTGCGGTCAAATTGACCAATACATATTTTAACAATTAAATGTTGCAGTATTATTTGTGTTTATCAGTCGGCACTTGCAGCCATATTGAAGTTTGATTATATCAGTCTGCATTTGTCAAGTGAGCTGCCTGTTGACATTTCTATTGTGTAGCGTGTGAGACAGTCAAATCAGGTTATTTGCTGGATAGGCACAGTTGCAAGTTAATGTTTTTTCTCTTCCTCCTTTCTCATGGTCAAAGGGAGATTAGATGCAGCTTTGAAGATGAGTCGTAAAAATTAATTTGCGTTATCACAAACTGAAATCTCTGCACAGGCCATTCTGGCAGACTTTGACAAAACACAGACACAAGGGTGAGCCATCAATCATCTTTTAACAAAAGAAAAAAAAATTTGGTTGAACTGTCAATCATGAGCTGTGGGCCCAGCCAAGGAGTGGCTCCGAGACAAGCTAACCAGTGTTTAGGCACGTTGCATGACGTTAAACACCACCCATGAATTCAACCATCCAATCAAGATGGGTCGGCACTTAATTCAAAAAGCCTGGGACAGGCAAGGGAAGTGGTTCTGAGGTATGAAATGGAAGTTGAACTGCTCTGAAGAAAGTTTCTGAAGCTTGGAGAAAGCAATGGGAAAGTGTGCTGGAGTCATGGGAGAATCAATGGTCTGAAGACTGGCTAAAATCATGTTCTGAGAAGGGTGAAATCAGACAGGCTTGCTCTTTGCTCAAAGAGAGACTGAACCAGTAAACAGGACAATGCATTGATCTGAAAGCGGGTCTTTGTTCCTATGTCGCTGCACAAAAATGAACTGAAGCATAGCCAGCAGCTGGGCCTAAGGTCATGTACTAGCCATACAGAAGAATTGTAACAAGAACACTTTTATAAACTACATAACTTTTCAATTGCAATGCATTCTTTTAACTGTGAGTTTACGTCTGATCAACAGAACCTTCCGACAAGTTGAAGATAATGTTGCAAGACTATTGGAAATCAACAAGCTACTTCCTTTGAAAATAACTGTTGTTTTGCCTACGACAAGAAGGACCGTCTACGTTACTTCCGGTGAACTTCAGATCCAGAGAAAGAAGAAGCTGCAGTGTTCGTCACATATCAAATATTGAACAATTTATGACTCGAGAAATTAACTGTAGCAAATGCTAAGAAGTTAGTGGATAAATTGTTCTAGGAATAAATAATAAGAATAATATAAATATAGAATAATCTGCTAAGAAATAAATAATAATAATAATAATAGGAATAGAATATAACCTCCTGTTTTAGAGTGTGTAAGAAATGTATTTTGTTTGTTGAAATGTGTAAATCAAAGGAGTTACCTTATAAATGCAGACAATTTGATCATTGCCCCATTTGAGTTAATTTGAATATAGAATCAATTGAGATTGACAACATATTGTTTAGTTGGGTAGATCACGGCTAAACTAAATTAACACTGTAAAACAAATTTGATAAATTAGTTATTGGAATGTTGGATTCAGTTCTGAATGGGAAGTTGCATTAATTCTCATGCATTTGATATGAAACATGATCAATTACAATGAGAAACGAGTATTGAAAATACTAATGCAAAGTAGACACTTTGTGTGATCAGCCATAATTAATATTAGTATATTAACCATGTATGCTAATAATGTTGTGGTCATTGTAATCGTTTGACTAAGAAATCAATGAACTGTATACTATTCATGGATATCTCTAACTGTTAGCCTTTCCTTTCTGTAATATTAGACTAGTTGTGTGCCCTTTTTATTTTTAAATAAAATATTGTTTTATATTTCTGACACGTTGTGTGAATGTCAATTTATTGTAAAGGAAATCCGAGTTCTACATGATCCCAAACTTAAATAACGTATATCTCATTTCTCACATTTTGACATCCCTGAGTGGGCGACTAGAGACTAATTTATATTTAAATAAATTGTATACCTAATTCACTACAATTGTTTGTGAGCCTCTGATAGTCCATCAATCAGCCTTGACAGCTCACGGCGCCAGGCTGTCTGTCTGCACTGGTTACTATAAGTCACACGTTTTTCTAAGAAATTCATTGTTACCCCAATACACATTGCAAATGGATCACTGAAGACGCAGGACAGAAAAGAGTGTTTGGAATTACTGCAAATTTTACCAAACAAGATTCTGATGCAGCAAAGACGGACAATGCGGTAAGTGCACTGCATATTTTGAAAAGCACAGTATCTGTGTGATTTGTGCCAGCACTTAGACTTTGTAAACAATTGTAAATGAAGGCCATTCTGTTCAAATGTTTATTCACGCCATTTCGATTATAGTATGTTTGTATATAAACGCATAGCATCGGTTGCGCTTTGTTATGTAGGCAATATAAACCCATTTATTTAAAAAAATGTACACTTATTTACATTGTTTCAGTTGTACAGTTTTGTATGTACATTATATAACTGTATATACACAAACCTATTTTCAAATATTTGTTTATTTCATTTTTTACCGTTTTTTGAGGATACACATAATATGTCTGTATATAAATACATTTCTGTTCAAATGTCCGTATGTTTTAGTTGTGTAGATGAATAAAACTATGACTTGCATTCAATTGTTTGTCCTTTCATTATAGTATGTATGTTGTTTTTAATAAGCCGGTCAGATTGACAGGTCATAGTTGTTCTAGGTATGCCTATAACCACGGTCGTTCTAATGTTAACAGATAAAGATGTGCTACATTTTTTTTCTGATTCCTGTGACTGACACTTCATTGGAAGGCACCAGGAGATAAGGACCCTGAATAACAAAGCTTTTGCGACTTTGACATGTCAAGTCATGTCTTAGGTTAGAAAATTGATACTGCTGTTCACCGTGCTTGACGTCTTGCTTATGAGAAAACTATAATAATTATTTAAGACTGATCTTTTTTAATGGGTACTTTCAACCATATTTTATATCAAAAATCTCAGAAGGTATGTGATTAAAAGCTCTCAGGGTAGCTTCAATAGGAGCACAGACAGTTTCAGCAAAGCAAGAATCACATCAAAGGCTGTGAAAAACGACACACTTAGTGTTCCAGCCTTCCTCCCACACACCACAACAGAAGCAACGGCAGGATGATATGTAGGATCCGGGAGTGGATGCCAAGGCTTGCTTGCAATGGCTTAAAACAGTACACTTGGTATACTTGTCAGTTGGAGGCGTACTACTCTGCTTCTTGGAAATAAAACGTTTGCGTTGCTTGGGATGTTCAGCAAAATAAACAGTAAAAAGCGAGGAGATGTCAGGTAAAGGCTTGGGGGAAAAAAATATCCCCTGTGACTGTACAGCACTGTAGAAGCTGTCAGAGATTGAACCCTCCCCTGAAAGAGTTTACCTTACATTTAATGCATTTATTTATTATTTCATTTTATAATCAGGGTGCATTTAGAGTCTATTGTGAACAAAGCAGTGTACCATAAGCTCTCCTTTGAATGGGGCTGTGAAAGGACTGGAACCGAGAGTAGTTATTTTCAGAAAAAGCAGGAGGAAAATAACAAAGGAAACCTTCAGCAGCACTTCCTGCTTAAACAAAACATTTTTAAAAAGTAATTTTTTTTTGTGTGTGTTCTGATATATATATATATATATATATTTATATTGCATTTTTTTCAATTATAGAGAGAGTGAGAGAGAATTCATTAATTTAAACACAGCTATTTACTCTATAATTAAAGATTTTTATCACAAGCATGGTGACATGGGCTCTTGAGTAAAAAGGCCCCACAGTAAAATGTTTGACTTCACACTAAATTTGTTCAAAAGTGACCATGTAATCAAGGGCAATAGGTGCCTGTATATCAGAATGGTGGTAAGCTCAGTGAAAATGTAGTACCAATGTGTCTGTAATACCAACCATGCTATCTGTAGCACCGAGTTACAATCAGGGGGTTATTATCATTATTTATTTCTTAGCAGACACCCTTATCCAGGGCAACTTCCAATTGGTACAAGACATCACATTATTTTTACATACAATTACATTATTATTTTTACACAGTTGGGTTTTTACTGGAGCAATCTAGGTAAAGTACCTTGCTCAAGGGTACAGCAGCAGTGTCCCCACCGGGGATTGAACCCACGACCCTCCGGTCCAGAGTCCAGAGCCATAACCACTACTCCACACTGCTGCCCTATACCTGCTGTAAAAGACCACTTGATCTTGCAGTCTGTTTATAATAATAAATCCCTTTAAGCATTCTTATTTAAAAACTTTTCACAAGCATGTATTTCTCTTTTTCTTTAAAATATAATGACTTTTGAAATTAGTGCTGTACTGTAGAGCATCAGAACGTCCTACTGTATTTACGCAACTATCTATTTGTTTTACATTTTCATTTTAGGCACTAGTATCAATTCAGCATGTCGTGTGGCAGGAAATGAGCATATCAATAGTCTTGCTGTAAAAGAGAATTCAAAACAGCAGATTGAACAATTTAATAGCTGTTTACAGTACAGATGTTTAGTCTGAGGTGTCTATACAAAACAGAAAACAAGGGGATGCACATGCATTGCTTTACAAAACCCTAGAGATACCTGGTTCAGAATGAACTGCAGTGCATTAGAACGAGAGTTCAGTTCAGTCATCTGACTCATAAGCCTCACCCAAGTACAGTCTTGAGATGTTTCTTCCTCTAGAGCTAATGTTGCATAAGCACGTGCTTTTCACCCTGCCTAACCCCTGTAAATAGAGGGAAACACATATTAACTGCGTACATACATACAGTATAGGGAAGACACTGTACATATTAAAGTATAAATGGGCTTTAACTTCATCCCTGTGGATGCTAGTCAGGCTTGTGCAACTCCAATTCCCTCCCCCAGGCTCCTGGGAATTTTGCGTGGAATTTTACGTATGGTTCCTATTTTCTATTGTCCTTCATTTCTTTCACCCTCTAATTCTTATATTGGCTGGTATATTAAAATCTTGCTCCTGTGATAGTAATGGCACTAATGGTGTAGAAACAGGAACACAAATGTAATTACCTGCCAGTCTGTTACTGATGTTGCTCTGTGTGAATGTGATAGGCAGGAGGATGTTTCAAGCTGAGCTGGACTCCTTAATGGTCCATTAAAGCTGCAGTGTCCTAGTATCATGTTCAATTGACACTATTAGGGAATACAATACGCACATCATGAGACAATGCAACATAAAGCAGCTGACCAGTGAGACATGTCTTTACGTTTCCATTTCCAGCATAAAGTTGTTTTTCAGATAGATGTATTTTTGCTTTTTTATACACTACAGTAATGCGATGGGATGTAAGTCATTTTCACACCTTTTAAAAAACAAAAAGGTATTTAAATAGCACTTTATATGAGTAGGATACGTTTCTTTAATATAGATTTTTATTTTATTTTTTTGCTTTTTGCTTTTGTAGTTTAGTTGTCAATCAACACATTCATTTAAAAAAAAACACAGTTAACACAGTACCCAAGAGAGAGAGAAGAGAGTATTAAACAATCTTAAGCAGAATTCATCTTGTTAATGAAAAAGGTTACAATTTTGTCACGGAGTTCATGAAATTCATGAAATCTTAGAAATGGATGTAAAAGCGCATTTGATTAGGCGCTTTCTTTATTTCCTTTAAAAAATGTAGTTTGTCATGCACTGAAAATACAACTCTGCAGATTGTATCTGTAAATTGTTTGGTTGTGTATGCACACAGTATTTATGTGTAGCTATGTAGGTCAGTGAATGAGATAGCTAAGCAAGCAAGCATGTGTGATAGCTAAAATACAAAAAAAAAATGTGAGTGAGCTGTTTTCTGTAAATACAGAATAACTAAGTTTACCAACTTAGAAGCTTTCTTTACAACATGCTGTTTTAGAATTGTGGAAAACTGTAATGTCTGGTTCATCTGTTGCAGATGAATGCGATACATCAGGCGCAGAGAGCTATATACGTTGTGCACTTCACTATTTGCTGTACGAAGGATGCATCGTGTCGCAGCCCCTTTTACTGCGCAACGTGGTCGCAGCTGTTGTTCATACTTTGAATACCGACTGCATTTGTGAAATTGGATAAATTGACATTTAAGTAGATGTACTGAGTTTGTACCTCTTATAAAAGAGGTTTTAAAAAAATCAAAAGCGATTTGGTACATCCGTCCTCTCGACCAACAGAGAACCCAAAACGGAGAATTTCAAACATCAATTAGAGAGATGCAGGTATGTGACAGTGAGAGATATTTAGGTATTTTAGATTGACAGGTCAACGATCTCTTAAGGCTGTACGCCTTTCCAAAAAATTCTCAAGATTGTAGATGACGTCATTATGACTTGTCGCACAGGGTCGGAGTCTGAAGTATGTACTGTAAGTAGTGTACTCGAAAGTAACATTTAAACTTATCAGTAGTCATTATCAGTAATATAAAAGTCTTTCTATTATTGTTTTTGGGGTACTATTTCAAAGTTCTTGTGTATGTTGATGTAGCAGTCCTGGCAGCAACACTGTAGAGTATGCGGTTCCACTCCAGAAGACAGCATTGATCCCAGTGAATATTCACATCATTTCAAATAATACTAAAAACAAATCAATTTAGTATCCCAAACCACACTGTTGTCCTTCTAAAAGAAGAAACACCAATCCACCCCCTGACACGATCATTCAACCTGCCTCCATATGGTTTCCATAATTCCAGATGTCCTTTTAAAATGTTTTACAAAGTCATGGGATCCCCGGGATGGGGTTATTAAGGGGCCATCTAGGTACTTTAAACAGATTAAGTGACTTGTGTATAACCAGGCACAGTGGGGAGTTTGTAGGACAGAGAGGTGGGAGTAATGATAAGCAATCTGTCAGACAGAGCTGAGACAGATGGATTCAGAGCCTGAGGTAAAACAGGCTCTGCTGGAGGTACTGTTCGCTGGTATTGGTTGCTCACGGACTGGAGGTAGGCTTCTTCAACAAGAAACCAGGTGGCACAGCAGCAAGTGTGCTGGAACCTGGGTTTGATTCCACCGGAGTCTGGGACACCTTCTGGATATAAGAGCAGCTGTTGCCAATCTTTATTGCAGAGCAGTAAATTAATTACCCAACCGCCCCCCTGCTGCAGCTACATTCTGGATGGATCTACATTTAATAATGTACTAGTCGTATAATATGAGGAATTTAAGTATTTCTTCAAAGTAACTCTTTAAAAAAAAAAAAAAAAAAATAAACTGTTGATCTGCAGCCCAATAGCGTTTAATTTTACAGTTCCATGTACATTTTGAAGCAAAATGATAACTGTAGTTTTATTTTTTTAAGTATTTTGAGGAAGTGTGCAGAAGTGGATTTACAGTCATCTCTGTCTTAGACTAAAGAAGCAGTAAATCAGCTAAATGGCCATAGACTGTATCATACTTGTCTATGGTAGAACTGCTGAATAACAGGGAACACAAAATTCCTGTTACTGTTACTTGAGTACCTTGAACACAATTGTAGCTTGTGACAGTACTTATTACTTCTCAAGCACAGTTCACATTTTACAGAGATGTTATTTTCTTTGGTTTGGTCAGGCAGTAGCTCGAAATATTCTTTTAAGGTCCAGCTTTTGAACCCACTTCTCTGATGCCATTGTGTAGCAAGATGATATAAAAAGCAAGTTCATGTGACAGGTAAGGTTTGAGTTGCACTGCTGAAGCACTTTTTTGATTTCTGTGTTAGCCATAGTCCTTTTTTTAAAAATGTAACTAAGTTACTACAGTTGCCACCGCTTAGAACAGGCGCGTTTGTGTTAACGTGATTCGCCAACAGTAAGCGATGGATGGTATAAACCCCCACACAATAACCTGACATTCAAAATGTCCCCCATTCACCAGTAAAGTACACAAAACAAACACGCGTTGTGACGGTCGGTTGGGTCCTACGTATCCTAATCCCAGACACTGGAAAATAACCACGTCAGCCTTGTGCACACACGTCAGAAACAGAAATACAGTATTTCAGCTATTTTTCCTAGTACACTTCTGCCCCGAGTAGATTTGAGGCAATAAGGCTCTGATGTCCATACAACAAAAAACTGAAAACAAGCACTTTTCACGAAATAAAACATGTTTGATGAAATCATGTAAAAATAGACATTTAGACAAAACTAAATATGTATATATCCCAGCTTATCGAAAGCGGGTGGTGATCAGATCCCCAAATGATAATTCACTTTGTTAATAGTTAGTTAAACATAGGTCATCATAGCACCTTGTTTATTTTAATTTACTTCAAATAATAAAAATAATATCAAAACCGATATAATTCTTAAAATCACCAAACGCAAACAGCTAGCTTGATGTTATTTTTCCACATTACCACATTGCATTACTTGTCTGAAAAAGGAACCATTACAGTTACAAGTTACTGAAAAATGTAATCAGATTACATTAATGTGTTACATGTAACGTGCTACTACCAACACTGACCAGACTTTAGCATGTTCCATTTATTTTATACCATATTTAACTGAGCTTGATCATGCTTTCCCAATGCTTTCATCACATTAACCACATTAATGGTATACCCAATTTACAAGTTTTGCTCTATAGGAAGATGTAATAGCTTTGTGACATTATTCGTGAAGACTGTTGTTTTATAACTTGAAGGTTTTTAATTGTTCACTGCTTCGAGGATCTGCAGAAAGCATCAATCATCTGGTACTGCCTTCACAATTTACAAGTCATGCACTGAGGTCTCTCTGAATAGTGCTCAAGTGGCATCGCCTTGGGGAGTGCCCTGCAAACCCTTACGAAACGAAAATATATTTTAATATATTGAGCAATATAATGTAATATATTGATTAATATATTGAAGATTACAAAATGTATTATAGAATATATGACAATATATTTTCATTATATTATACAATATATAAATCATACTCTACTATTCATTTTTTGACCGTGTGAATACTTTTAAAGTAGTTGGTAGTTAAACAAATGCAAAAAAATAAATAAAAAAATCAACAAATAAACATTCAAGAATATTAAAAACCTAAAATGACAATATATTGTATGTCAATATATTTACAAAATATATTTTCCTTCCATAAGGTAAGCCAGTTTTATGTTGAATGTTGGTCTCCTGGGATTGCCATTTAGTACTGTGCCAGTGCCGCTGGCCCAAAGGATGCAGTGAGTTCAGTGCGAGGAAGCTGGCATGAAGTGCCATCGTGTTCCTTGCAGATATATTATTCAGCTGAACGAGTGGCCTCTTCCATTCCAGGCCCAAGGCACCACACAGACACAGAAACTGTTGATTCCAGAACGGAGTCTATTGAATGTTACATCTTAGCAATGAAACACAGTTTTTTCAAGTAGTGCCCATATTAAGAAGTACATTTAATTACATGTGTACGTGTCAGTTACAGGGCCCAATGTGGTAGACTTAGAAGTTTCATTGGTCTAACTGTATGTTTTTGTTCTTCAAAAGTATAACAAATGGCATTCTGAATTCGTAACCAGGCAGCAGGATCAGAGGTATGTGTATACGGTATATACTTTATTGGTTTGGTTATATCTTTTTTGGTCATTTTACGTTCTATGCACATATCTCCCACTTGCTTAGACTAGGGAATGACATTTCTTATGATATACTGAGCTACATAGTGTAAATGTAAGTCATGCTGACATACTGTTCTGATGCTGAAACCTGTACTGTGTTGCTTGTATCCATCTTTTATGTAGAAGAATATTAAAGTAGTGTTTTGTTTTATTTTATTTTATTTTATTTATGTTATTCTTCTTTAATCTAATGTTAATATTAATCAGGAAAGGTCCCATTTATATTCAGATTTATTTTTTACAGGAGGTACCTGGTCAAGAAGGTGGCACATCAAAAAAAATTATTATTGAAAAATATTCCCAAAATACATTCAATTAAATACAACAACAACAATAATAATGCATTCATGAGCATTGTCCTGCTATATTGTATCTTGAATGAAGGCTACCTATATACAGTAGCCTCCCTTGTGACTAGCTCAAAAACTAGCTCATCATTAAGAACTCTGTCAGTCCTAAACATCTGAAGATCTCCCTCTATTAGGTAGCTCTGCAATATACTGTACCCTACCTGCAATACTTACAAACTTCATTGTAAGGGTCTATACAATATGTGTAGAGAACATGTCTGCCTCTGGTGCAGTAAACAAGGCAATGCTTAAACAAAGCACCATAGGAAAAAAAAAAAAAATTAACAAGACTACCTCTGTCCCTGCAATGATCTCTGGCTCATTTTCACCATTACTATGGCCCCCACTTGCAAGCATTGTATCTTTGTGCTTTTATACCTAATTACAACAATCATACAATTAACAGATTCTCACCTGGCCACTTGACCAATTAACAACTTATATTTTATTTTTTGAATTAGGAAATTAACCTTTAACGTGCCCCCATGAAGGGTCCAACCTTTGACACCAAAATGTAATATATTCTACTTTAGATCCTTCACAGACAATGGTAGAGTTTGATGTGCACCTGTTCTGTAATAAACTGTTTTTATATGGTTAGTTGCTTATGAATCACTGTGTAGATATAATACAGGCTGGTTCTTTTGTGGGCGCAATATATAATAATTTGGTGAAATATGTCCTGTGGGATCCTTTGTAGAACAGTCTTATCTGCTATATCCTGTACTCTCTCTCTGTCCTACTTTTACTGCTGTGTTCATGTATTCAATTGTTTATGCTGTTTTCTTTTGTGAAATAATTTGGTTTCCATAAAGAGTTTTTGTTCTGCCATAACACGTGAAATGTTTGGATTTATTAGCCATTCAGCACCATGGGGGTAAAATATTGTCTGGTATGGAAGATAATTGGTTCCTATAGCTACGAATGTCACAGGGACACTAAAAGCGTTGCAGAATGACCCATTAATAAAAAAAAACATCTTCAGTGCAGAGGTTGCTCAACAGGGTTTCTGGCCCTAGGCTTAACAGCATGCATCAATGAGCTTCCTCTGTTGGCTGTGTTATCCTTTCAATTGCATGGACCAGGGACTCCTTAAACAGCAGCTATCTCCAGATTGATCTATTGGAATGCAAGCTCATTTCACATTGGCTGAAGAAATGGTCATTACTACAGTGTTGAGTATAGACAGCTGTACAGCTCAGATAGAGTTTAATGTATTATATTATACATACTAGAGTACAAACACATTTATTAATATCCCAAGTCAAAATTCTTAAGATTAAAAATCAAAATATTTGTATTCAAACTCGATGCTTTTGATACACCATGCAAAATATCCAATACAGCATCTACTCAACATATATCTCAAAATATGTATAGCGAGGGATACATAGCTGTTATTCCACATTATATATATATATATATATATATATATATATATATATATATATATATATATATATATATATATTAGGGCTGTCGAGCGAAACAAATAAACGTGATGATTACTGATGATTACAATTTTTAATCTCAGTTAATTTTGGTTTTAATTACATATTTAATTGGTACAATTATAGCATCCATCTCATTCAAATTTGGTTTATTACTGATATTAATAGTATTATTATCATCATCCAAACCCCTGCTTTCTTTTTTCTGGATTCATATTGTTGGCCCCTTATGGTTTTATATTTATTTACGCAGAATTCTAAAGAAAAACTCCAGCATTTGCTGTTAAATTGTTTGACCCAAGTGCTCAATCACAACAGAGTCAGTTTATTACTCACCTTACTGCATTTCAAATTAAACTGTATATTTTCTTATCAGTTTCCTTTAAAAGGATATCCGTTATACTCATATACTCATAAACTATTTGTATTGCTGTTTAAAAAAGAAAATCTTTTAAAATAAATGTGGTCATTGAAATCAAATTAAAAGTTGGTAGCTATCCACTTTGCAACAGCATTGGGAATACAGGGTGTCCCACTGAAAGTAGCCCAATAAGTAGTACAACATACAAATAAATAATCCCATGATGGAGCAGACACTGACATGTACAGGAATCCTCGTTATTACAAACTCGGTTTATACAGGAATGTCACTCCCAACGTGGACATGGACTGAATGAAAGCATCTAATTGAAATACTTACAGGGCTGCTTTCAAGTGGGACACCCTGTATCATACTGACATGATGTAGCTTGATGCACAGGCTTGCAGAGGTCCTGAATTAAAAAGTACTGTCAAAACTGACGGGTTGCATTTGTTTTTCTGCAGAATAGATGCTTTCTGTGATACTGGAACTAACATATTCAAGTAATAGTCTTTCTATCCAATGAACTGTGAGAATGTTTAAAAAAAAAAAAAAAAAACTTCCCATACATAAGTCTTTTAGTGCTTTGCTCCATAATACAGTTTAAGGAGGCTGTGTGGTCCAGTGGTTAAAGAAATGGGCTTGTAACCAGGAGGTCCCTGGTTCAAATCCCACCTCAGCCACTGACTCATTATGTGACCCTGAGCAAGTCACTTAATCTCCTTGTGCTCCGTCTTTCGGGTGAGACGTAATTGTAAGTGACTCTGCAGTTGATGCATAGTTAACACACCCTAGTCTCTGTAAGTTGCCTTGGATAAAGGCGTCTGCTAAATAAACAAATAACAATAATAACAATAATCCAGTTCTGTGATTAACGTTCTATTCAAACCTATTGTGTTGCATATATATATATATATATATATATATATATATATACACACTGTATAATATATAGCACAAGATAGTATATAGAGGAGACATGATCGAAGTCTTAAAAGTTAACTCTATCCAATAATTTAAGCACAGCACAGAAACCAGTTGGAAACAGTTGGAAATTAAGTGGAGCGGAAAGGAGACACTTCTTCACGCAGACAGTGGTGAGAGTATGGAATGGGTTACCTAGACAAATCACTTTGATTCTTTAATACACAACTTGACAATGTTTTGAGATCAATCAGTCACTGGGAACTGGGCAAGCAATGGCTTCCTCTCGTTCGTATATCGTTTTCCATTGTGTGTTGAGACCATATGTTTGTGTTTAGAATAATGTGTATTTTTTGGAAGGAATATAGCTCAGAGATATATTTTGGTATATAATTTGGTATATAATTTTTCTGCTTGAGAGGCTCAGGATGTCACTGCAGTATGTGTTTTTCTTCAGATCAGGGTTATAAAGGTGCTTACGGGAGCTATGTGGAAAATATTCATCTGTGGTACTGTAGCCTTCCTGTATCCACAGCTTTAAGTGCTTCACCTTTTTAAATGGGTCTCTATTTTGTGGTGTTTTTGCTGAAATCAGGGCAGTTATCATATTTTACTTCAATGTAACAGAATATATTTTATTTAGTAAATTTAAGTATGTAATACATACAGTATAAACAGAAATAATGGAAAAACACCATAGTGTTACATTTTAATAAACTGTAAATAAATAACTAAATAATGTTCCAGCCCTTGTTCTTGTGTATTTTGATGCCATCAAGAGGTAACAACTACAGCACAGAGTAAGTGCAATAATCTGTTATATGCTGGAGAGAATTAAAAACATGTTTAAAACATTGCTAGTATTTAAAATACTACCACTGTTTGTGTCTTTGTCTTGCAGCTCTCGGCCATATGAAAATGTTAGTATGTGGCTCCCAGGGTCAGGAAGTTTGGCCACCCCTGCTCTATACCCTTGAATGCACACAAGCTCAACTCGTTTGCCTTGTGGTTAAAACGCTTGCTTAGTTTGTGCCCAGCCTCCATCCTGCTACATTTTTTTTTGTCACCTTACATGAGAAAAGTCAGAGTTCAACAGAGCTAAAGGAGATGAGCAGGTATTTCTGATGCTTTGTTTTTTATTATATTTGATTGCAGACAAAAATCTAGACAAAAGAACAACTGTGTATACCATTAAGTACCAAGATCCTACCCCCTGTTTTTCAGTGACCTAGTACCATGATACAATCCCTATGGCAAAGCCTGGCATGTGATCAGTGAGTAAGTCTAGTACAACACAAAATGCACAAAAAGAACCTTACCCCAATGCAAAATCTTAACAAAGTTACATTTCAATTTTAAAAAAAAACACAAAAATAAATAAATAATTTAAAAAATGATGACAGTTGAACATAAACCTGTTACCTTACATATAGTGTTGCCACCTGGCCCCATAATTCCAGAACACTTTAAGATAGGTGAGCTGTTGTAACACACCTCTAAACCATACATGAATTGATTTGAATCAACAAGTGAGAGTGAATTGTGTGAGCTGCATCATTAAAAGGATTTAACTGCATCGTAAAAACAAGGATTCAAATCATATTGCTTGAAACTGTATGATAAACAATACCTATCAAAATAGTTCAATTCTATCATTATCGAGAACTTGTACTTTGTCACCCTTTTTTTCGTTTAACATTGCGGTTCAGTTTCTATTAATTTAATATTCCTCCCTGCTTCACACAGTCCTGGCTCATCACACACAAAGTAATCAGCAAGCTGTATTGGTGTGATTGACAGAAACAATCCTCCCAGCTCACTAGTAAGTCAGTTAACACAGTTCACACACACACACTTTACCTGTTGATTGAAATCAGATAATGTGTGGTTTAGAGAGGTGAATTGAAAAACTTGGCTGGTCTTAAAGAGACCTAAACATGGGGCCAGGTGGAAACCTTTACAGCTCATTCTCTAACCTGGTAATATCTGCATCTGAACTGCCTCTGTGCATTCTCTGTATGTTTTGCTGCACCTCTCAGCTCAATTAGTTTTGCTTGATTTATTGTCTGGTTACTGATTTTATTTTTAAATTATATTTTTAAAAGGGCTGTATACTACTGTCAAACCTGCTTAATATCACGCCTGATAATGTCATCCTCTGCTTATCATCTTCACATTGCAATGTTCTGACCAGAGGTCATTGGGGACAAGTGCCTGTAAATATCAGTTCTTCTTCTTATATATTAAGAAAGAGGTGGTCCAATGGTTAAAGAAAGGGGCTTGTTACCAGGAGGTTACCAGTTCAATCCCAGCCACTGACTCACAGTGTGTGACCCTGAGCAAGTCACATAAGAAATGTAACCATTACAGCATGGGTATTTACCTCTTAACCCATTGCAGTCAATTTATTCAGCGAGCGGCAGGTCCAATTTCACACGTGCAGTTTATTTTAGACACGCTGTTTAAAAGTTTTTTTCACAGTAAAACAGGTTTTAAAAGGCACTGCATATCAACAGGACACTCAGTACTGCATCTCCAGCCCCACCCCTTGTTCGCTGTATTTTTCACATACCTCTTCATAGTCGTTCATACTGATAAATCATCTCCTGATCACTCGTTTTATCACCAAACTTCTCAATAATGCAATCCAAGTCATTATTTTACTACTATAACATCTAAAAAAAGCTCTGCAAATGTCAGTGATATTCTTTGAGTGCTGGATGCGGAAGCAGCTATCTTGTTTGTTTATGGCTGTGTTATCTCTGTGGTGCTGGGGCTATGTGTATTGCTCAGATACGGCCCTTTTTTCCGTTTTCTCTCGGCTCCTATCGGTCTCACTCGGCCATTGAATGGTTTTCTCAGCCATCGGACAGGAAAGGGAAAATTGTAATGTCGGACCTGGTCCGACATAGGACCGCAAAGGTTTAAAGACCCGAAAGCTGAATAAGATATATCAAAGCTGCTTGACGAGCCTGTGACACAGACCTCAACGCCATTTTTCCTTCAAGCCTGCTGCAATCATGGACACAGCCTGTTTGCATTGACTTTGGGAGACCTGTAAGGTAAATTTGTTATAGACAAATCACTATTCTAATATAACTGAAATTAAAATATTGGTGTTATTTGAATGTGCCATAAGGATTGTTCATTTTTTAAACAAATGTACTCACAGTCTTTGTTATTAAGTCTGCATTTTTAAACTCTGGTAGTCGCCAATTATTTGATTCAGTGATTGTATTTAATAAACAATAAAACCAATTTTTTCCAAGCTTTCACAGAAAGCTGATTACAGTGTAACAAGCATGTTCAGTTTTGAAGGTAACCAATTACCATATGATCCCATAAAATGCATCACAGGCAGTGGGTGAAACCTGTGTTGGAAATGTGTTGCCAAAGCAACAGGGTAAATTGATGATTTTCTTTTAAAACCATAGTGCAAATATATGCATTTTTTTTATATTATTTCCCTTTTAAACAGTATGTTTTAAGTGAATGCTTGCATCAATGGCATTATGTAAACAATGATTCATTCACTGTTCCTTTTTTTTCTAATGAAAGATAATATATTTGTTAATGAATATTAGAAAACGTAATTTCAATAGAGTTTTGTATGGGGTGCTGTAGCATATAAGCTGATACCCACCCCACAACAGAGCAATGGCTACCCACAAGTGGGTTTCTAGCCACTACAACCTTGAGTGGAGTGAAAACTAGCTTGTCTCTATACTACATGATTTATAATACATAAAAAGTAAAGCTCGTAATGTGTCAGCATTTCTGTCTGATACACAATTACAGATGGCTGTATCAGTGTCAGTGTACTATATATTGTATAAGGGTTTCTGTAGTAATGTAATGTCTATCAATAGCTTGGACTGCACCCACAGTGTGCCGATGCATCAGGTCAGACCTGCTGATGGGCTGAGAAACTGAATTTTTATTCCCTTACACCCCAGTATAATTATGTTTCTTTTGCTGGTAAAGGCTGCCTCTGTGCAGTTATCTGAAGGTGAAACAGACACTTAGATCTGCTTTAACCCACCAGAAAAAAATGGAAAGGGGTCTCATTAAATATGCATTCACTTAGAAGCAGCACATTTTATGTAAAGTTCAATGCAATAAAAGAAGTAGCAGTGACACAGTGATGATGTGGAGGTTAATCAAGTGTGCTGGCATGGGGCCGGTGGGGGTAGGGTGGAGTGAATGTGGGTGGGGTTGTAGAGCGAGATGTGGGATCAGGGGCAGGAATGAAATCATGCTGATTTAAAAGGGGGCTTAGGAAGGAAGAGAGAAAGTTGTGTTCAATGGAAATGAGCAGACAACCTGATTAAATGCATAATCTTGGCATGTTTTATACAAATACCATACCTTATTTCTACACTCCAGCCCAGTTTTCTACCCACTGATATACACAAACACATGACCTTCCACACTGCTCTAACCACAGAGCTGCCCAAGCCAACAGCTTTACACACTATAGCCCAGATCTTTAATTTACAACTGAGCAACTCAAGCCTACTGTCTTCCACCCTACACCCTAGCAAATTAGCTATCTTTCACACATAAGCCCTGTACAGTACTCTCTGTGCCTTCCACACTTAGCCACTTACAAAATAATTTCATAAATGTACCTACCCTGCACTTCCCCTCCTAAAAGTTTATCACAGTGAAAGCATGGCAAAGCATAGGTAAGCAATGTAAAGCTCAGGGAGGTACTGTATGGTAAAGCATATTACAAAACATGGAAAACCATGGCAAATGCAAAGCATAACCATAGGATGGGAAAACAGTAAAGTCACTGCGCAACTTAACTGCGGTAAACATTATTAAGGGTCCATTAACTACACAGAAACACATTTTAAAAAAATACTTTCACCTCAGTAGTGTCTTTGGGCATCTTACTGGCTGAAAAACCTGTCAGTCATTTAGAAAGCAGCTGATTGGTTACTGACAGGAAAATGGGCCCTGAAATGGTGGAGACAATTTCATTCTCCATTGTGAAATTACCAGGAATTGTAAGACTGAAAGGAAGGCTTGCACAAAATGTGTTTAACCTTGTGTAATACCAGATACCAAAATAAAAACACACATTTGTTAGCTTAAATCACTTTAAGGATGCAGACAGGAATGCAGTCTAACTTACTGGTTATTATGGGCTGCCAGATTTTCCAGATTTAACTTAAATCTTGTATTTTTCCCCAGATATATATATATATATATATATATATATATATATATATATATATATATATATATATATATATATATTTTAAATGTGTACATTCAGATATAATGTATAAATCTGTTCAATAAAAAGTTTTCAACATTTAAATGCTAAATCTTTATTTTAAAAATAAATATATATTTTCTTATTAAATATTTATTTTGTGAATCAAGATTTAGCTGTTCGCAAATAAATCTGGATTTTGTGAACTTAAATCTTAAATCTCTTAACCAGATTTAACATTTAGCTAAATATTTAACTGGCCAGCTAAATCGGGAGTTTGTATGCAAATAAGCTCCATCCGCTTTGTGCTTTACATCAGGATTCTTAGGAGGTGGGTGAAATACAGTATATCCACAGTCTTCGGTCAGGTTCACGTTCAGACATCGTGGCCGATTCCAATAATTTACATGAAATTATCGAGCGTGCAGTTGCTGCTGGTGTAAAGGCCATCATACACGGGGCAATTTTTGTCGCCAGCGATATGTCGGTCCGACAAAATCGCTCTATCTATGATGATAAATCGTCTCTCGACTGCGAGAAACAACAGTTCATCAGAGAATAGAGCTCCCCTCTATTTTGGATGACAAGTCGCTCGAAATCAACCCATACATGTCAACATTAAGTTATCAAAATAAAGAGGGCTCCCTAGTGGCGCATCCAGTAAAGGCGCTCCGTGCGGAGTGCAGGATGTGCCCTATAGCCTGGAGATCGCAGGTTTGAATCCAACTGTTCCTAGGGGGCGGCGCACAATTGGCTGAGCGCTGCCCAGGTAGGGAGGGCTTAGGTCGGCAGGGGAATCCACGGCTCACCGTGCAACAGCGACCCCTGTGGCCGATAGGGCGCCTGTGGTTCTGCAGTGGAGCCGCCAGATCAGTGTTGTCCTCTGGAACTATAGGTCTGGTGGCATTGCTATGGATCTGCAGTGCGAAAAATGACGGCTTGGCAGGAGCACGTTTCGGAGGACGCGTGTTCCAGCCGCCCGTTCCCGAGTCGGTGGGGGGGTTGCGAGCGGTGAGCCGAGGATACAGATAATAATTGGCATACTAAATTGGGGAGAAAACCGGGGAAAAAAATTGGCGATGACTAAATTAAAAAAAAAAAAGTTATCAAAATAAAGGAGATATTGAATGTGTCTGAAATAGTTTTTTTTAATGAATGAATAGGACAAAAATCAAAGTCATACAAGTTCAAAATACACTCCACTTTATTATTTGGCAGAATGACTGTGATACAATGCTTCTTTTAAGTGACTTTCAAGGCAAAGCATAGCAAACAGATTAACAGCTGTACAAATAGTGTTCACATCTGATCTTAGAAAAACATATTGTCAAATGTTTAATGTTTACTTTATGAAGAAAAAAAATGAATAATTTAAAATGATAACTGTGAAAAAAAAAAAATTAAACTTTTGTTACAAAGAGTAAATATGTTTGTCCCAGGTCTGGGTCACATCAGAGGCAAGCAAAATTCATAGCCATCAAATTCAAACATTCTCTCTGCCCTTGAGGCTCTGGTTGTAAGCACAGGTTGCAGATTTGGCAGCAGCCAGTACTTTGCTAGAAGGACAATATTTGTGAGCTGGTTCAAGGTAGTTAATTTTGCATGACAGTAGAGCGCATACAGTAGAGTTATCCAGGTTCATCCTGTTCTCAGTCACAATCTTCCTAACCATGCTGAAATTTCTATCACTGCTTGTATTGCTGTGAGAGATGCAAATAAGTGCCTTCATTAATGATGACAAGTGCCTCAATCTTACTTGCTCTCCCATACCTCCCCAGAATCTGTCTACTTTCCCTTCTTTGGGGATATCTGTGCTGTCTGTTATCTGGAACTCAATCATTTCAGCTCTCAATCTGTCTTCATCAAATGTCAGCTGTGGACATTTCTCTGCTAATCTCACCACTGCAAATAAAAATACAGAAATCTTAAAATTAAAAAACACAGAAGCTGAAATACATTTCAGTGTCATAGAATGAACTGCTTCACTTAAACAACTTGAAATCCTTAGAAGATGAGGTGTCCGGTTTAAAAAACACACACATAAGTGCTATATTTATTTAAAATAAATAAGTACATAAACTCAAATAAATATCTACAACTATAGTGCACTTTCTTTATACTTTAGTGTATAGGCTACCGGTAACAAAAAATGTATTGTGATGCTTTGTTCACATTACTGTACACTGCAAAAAAAAGATGATTTAAAATTGAAACTAAATGGTTTTAGCGCAGTTTTTTTTCTTCTTTTTTTAAAAGTAGTCCTACTTCATACACAATTAATATAACAGATAATGGTGCATTGATGTAAAGCACAAAGTGGGCGTTGCTCATTTGCATACAAACTCCAGATTTAGCTGGCCAGTTAAATATTTATCTAACTGTTAAATCTTGTTAAAAGATTCAAGATTTAGTTAAATATTTATCTAAATGTTAAATCTTTTTAGAGATTTAAGATTTAGTTAAATATTTATGTTCACAACATCCAGATTCATTTGCGAACAGCTAAATCTTGATTCTCAAAATACATATTTAATAAGAAAATATGTATTTATTTTTAAAATAAAGATTTTGCATTTAAATGTTGAAAACTTGCTAAATATTTTAAGATTTATAAATTATATCTGAATGTACACTGTCACGAATTCTGCGTGTTCAGATTTCTTCACGTACTCTTTTTATTTGCTCAGCACACACTCTTATCTCAGGGGCGACGTTAGGAGGACAGAGATGTTATTACTCCTAGTGGGGTATTGTTCATGCACTGGACCCGCAATATATCCAGATGACTAATGTAGTACCCAAGAAATTCACAGACTCATGTATTTAAAGTGATTTTTATGAATCAGAGTATGATCAGTACTCCTTCGGTTTATTAACGGTTAAATATTGGATTGAGTAGCTACAGACTACTTCATATCCCCAGCTGACAGACGTTGTGGACAGTCCAGTGTCTTAACAGATATTAACGTTAACACTTTAATACATTTAAATGTATTCGCAAGGCCGGCAAGCAGGCCAAGAACACACCACCCAAAGCACCCAATGGTATATTTCAGCACATTCAACAAAATACTTTCATTTCTAAAACATCGTGTGAGTCCTCTATAGCAATGCATGGAATACATGTGAGATAAAATAATAATTGATTAATGCTTACCCTCTAATATAAATCGTAAAAGAATATGACTGTCTTCACCAGGCAAATGAAACTGAGTACAATCAGCTCAACTGTGTAGGTCTGCAGACAATGGACCACATCACCCTGTCAGGTATGAGTGTGGTGCTCCATTGTAATTACTTAGGAGTTATATAGGTTTTTCGTCTCATTGGAATACATGGGACGCCTCAATTAAGTCCAATCATTAATCTGTTGAGACAGCTCTTATCTCTTTTACGAATAAGTTTTCAAAAGATCCGAACCAACTTTTCAGAATTAATTTATGTACCAATAAATTCAAGACTTCATATTTGTCCAACTCCAAACCTATGATCTCATTTCTTGTTTTCCTCCGAGCCCCTCCTTTATCTGAAAAGTCAAGTGAACCAAGGTTCCCAGGATCTTGGTTTATAATATAATATAAAAACACTACTGTTATATGTGCATGCAAACACTGTTTTTTATATGTGTTATATATGAGAGATGTTCTTAATATGTGACATCATCTTCTAATTGATTATATTTTGCTAAATTAAAGGTATGACACTATTTTTTACATGTATTATATATGAGAGATGTTCTTAATATGTGACATCATTTTCTAATTGATTATATTTTGCTAAATGAAAGGTATGTGTTTCCTTTAACCTCATGTTGTGTTTCATCATGAGGCTGTGTGGTCCAGTGGTTAAAGAAAAGGGCTTGTAACCAGGAGGTCCCCGGTTCAAATCCCACCTCAGCCACTGACTCATTGTGTGACCCTGAGCAAGTCACTTAACCTCCTTGTGCTCCGTCTTTCGGGTGAGACGTAATTGTAAGTGACTCTGCAGCTGATGCATAGTTCACACACCCTAGTCTCTGTAAGTCGCCTTGGATAAAGGCGTCTGCTAAATAAACTAATAATAATAATCATGTTTTTAATGAGTTTTGATTCCATACACTACTGTCTAACAGAGTATTTGACAAAAGATTGCCTTATACAATATTCAAGTCAATTAGTTTCACTAAGTTTAAGTGGTACTCATTTTCATTACAATTATTTATCCCTCAAAAGATGCACTAACCAGGCTCTGACCTGTACCTGACTCTGAGAATATGCTATTGCAAGCAATTTCCACAGTCTCTTGTTTCTTCAAGGCCAAAGTCTGTGCAAACACTTTTTAGATATATGACCAATCCATGTCTGTTATGCCATAATTTTTGTATATTATTCCAACATATATTCTTATCTGTGCTAAACCACTAATTCCATAAACCTTAACACTCCCAATCTATAAGACTTGCAGCTTTGCTGGAGTTGAATGTAAGAAGACCCCTCCTTTCTCTGCAGCCCGTACCTTTTGATAAGGTGAGAGGCCCCTTTTTCAAAGCAGCAGTTTCAAAGAACCACATTATAATGACTCTGTTTACCATCATTAGACAATAGTATAGTGGATCAACAACAAGGCACATTATAGTATATTATTACAAACTAACACAAAAACATAGCACAATACCTTTTACATTCTGTAATTCAATGGATATTATAATGTTTAAAGGTCTTTTTGTTTAATAGAAGGAGAAAGAGACTGTACCACTTCCCCAATTAATTAAATCGAATACTGCTCCAGCTTTTAATCTTTTTATCACTACAGTAAAGTCATGAACAAGCAATAACACTCATCAGTTTAAATAATATGTTTTCTTATTATAGCAAATACTTAAAACATATTATTAATCTTATGAAATCAAATAGATATTTTTAGTTTCAAATATCGTGCTCTCTAAAAAAGGGTTAATCATTTATTTTATTAATTTACAATACCTTTGTGTCTAATTTCTATTCTTTGACCATTATAAACTATAAACAGTGTCAATTAGCACTGAACCTTCTTTAACTATAAATGTGGCATTATAAGATAAACTTTTAATTTACTTCAGTTTAACAGTCGCTCCTAGAATTTATAATATCACTTTATTTCTTTGATGATTCCCTCTAAGATTTAAATCCAAATACAGGTCAGTATAAATGCATTCAACTTGCATATATTCTATAATGACTGAACTAAGCTTGACCCTGTCCTTTGTTCATACAAAATCCAGCCGAAACAGGTTTTCCATTAAGACCTTGGCTGCTAAGTTTTAATGTTAATTTATATGTTGCAAAGAATCCCTTTCTTATCTTGTTTTTGGAAACATATATTTATAGGTGTGATTAACGTCCACTTTTTAGCCGGAATGGTGCTTTTTATCAAGCGTCATGCTTTCTGAAGATTAGATATACAAACAGTAAATCGTTTGTTATATATTTTCTTAGAAATTCCCGGATTACTAAATACTTAATTAATTTCTTGTCAAAAACAACGAGTGGACTGACCTATTTCATGGAGCAAGAGATCCATCTACTGACAATACAAGGATACTCTCTCTTTATCCTTCCTTCCAAAAAACCTCTAACCCTTCATTTTTATATCAAAGTACATTCCATATTTGAAATCGCCTAGCACATGTCCAGCATATCCACACGTTTCCAGCAGGATTCAACTTCTGTACCAGGTTCAGCTCTAGTTGGTTCCACAAGAAGTTCCAAAGTTTCTCCATCACAGGTGTGGATTTCCATGGTCTGACTTCATTCCCATAAGATACTTAGACACGTTTAGCTGTACATATTATTTCTATATATTTCCTTTTTCATCCAGAATACTAAAGGAGGTCAAAACTCACTGTTATTCATATTTTCGGGCACTCAGTTGTTGCCTTGACCTACATCATCAGTTGGCAGACTTAACATAACTGAATCTGAATCAGTTGATGAACCGTGCACTTTAGCTTACTGAGATCCTCCATGCAAAGGAGTCCAGTGTTTTACTACACGGAATAACTAGTTCAGCGTCACCTGCGACAACACATTTAAAAAATATTTATTTATTTTCACAACATTTATAAATCTGGGGAAGAAATACACGATTTAAGTTAAATCTGGAAAAAAAGATTCAAATATTAACGCTTTTTTTTTTTTTACACATGGCACCCCATAGGTTATCACTTAAAACTGTGAGGCAGTGTGGTCTCCTAGTTAGAACACAGGTTGTGTGGCCTTTTAGTTTGAACTGAAGACTGGGAGACAGTCTTTAGAGCTGAGAACTCAAAGGAGTGTGACCCATGTGTTACTTAAGAATGGAAGGCAAGTGTATTTTGGTGAGTCTCAAAGAGTAAAAGCAGAGACTTGAGATTTGTAGGCAAGCTGTCTGACAAAATGGGTTTGCTGTGTTTGTGTTTTTAACACAACTGACAAATTGAAAGCCTACACTACAGTCCACACAGCAGTAGTTGTTATTACTACACTGAAGTAGTTTAATCCCTTTTACCCTATCAATAGTCCCACACCAGGATTTAGACTGGTTGCACAGCAGAGCAGTGGACTGCTGCAATGAAGCCGATTGATTTAGTGCATTAAACTGCTCCATTGGCTGAGCTCCACCAACCAACAACTGTCATTAAAGCCATCCTCACTATTGGGAAGGCGTGTGAGTGGATTCTCCAGCAGAAAGGAACGCATATAAGAATTGTTTCCTGGTAATTGTATCATTTTAGAATGTAAATGGATACAAATTGTATTGTTGTGATTCCAGGAAAAATTAACTAGATTAATCCCAGGCCTAAAGGTATATAAAGATAGGCTGAAATAATTCAACAATGTTATTACTAGTCACTCCCTTTTTATAAATTTAACATAGTAAAAGCATACCACAGTGTATTGAAGCATTGTGAAAGTACAGTAAAGCATCGGTAAACATTGTGAAGCCCAGCGAGGTATGGTAAAGATATTAAAAACATGGCAAACTATGGTAAATTCATAGTACTGTATAACCTCACGAAAAGCTTGAGAAAACTGCAGATGTACTGTGGTGTTGGAGTTGGAATGGGTTACTTGGCCATACTCCTAGTGAGTCAATAAGATCATGTGAGGACTGACTAAACAAAGTTCCGGATCAGTTACATACTAGAAACCAGATACATATTGATGAATAGGATGTTCATTATTTTGAATATAACCTACAATATTATATTTTTTTTAATATACAAGCCTGTCGTTTTGTACAAGGAATGCACCAGGGAAAATATCAGTAGGAGAGATTTCATCTTGAAGCTAGCCACAGCGCTTCAGCAGAAACATTTCGGTCAGAACACTGCAGAGTACCAGGCTGCTGTAGCTCAATCTGGATTCAGTGCTGCACTGAATGACACACACAAGAGAAAACATGTTACTTTTATTTCAAATTAAAACATAATTTCATTTCTTTTACAGTTTTGTATGTACATATACCTGTTTACACCTGTTTACACATTAGTTTATTTTGAAATATTTATTTTATTATAGTTTTTATTTTTTTTAAGTAGTGCTTTATATGTGGTAAGTTAGAAAATAAACCCTTTTATGTTTAATTGTTTATTTAAATGCAGTGTTTCAGCTGTACAGATGTTTGATATAATGTGCTTGAATAAAACTTTGTGGTGGTTACAATCTGAAGAAGCCTGTGGGATTGTCAGTCCATGCATCAAAAGATGGAACATGCCAGCAGTTCTGTTTCAAATACATTGTATCACTGCACTGTGATCTTAAGTAGATGTGACTTGACTAGTCAATGGTAACCTGAATTGCATCGCTAGGTTGTTGACCCCCATATAACCAAACCTGTCAGCAGAGGTCATCTGAAAAAGGTCTCCTACCCCAGCAACTGCAATAAAGCCCTCAAGCACCACAGCACCTTGCTCGAGGACATAACACAAATATAGCAGACTAAAGCTTTTATTTAGACACACAAAATGCCTGTTCTAGTAAGAAAAAGAAAGATAAGACAAAGATCCCAAAAAAGCACAAAAAATACAATTCAGTTCTTTGAAAAATGAAAATACAATTAGGCATGGTCGAGTACAGGCACAAACTGAAGCACTAGCCTTGAAAAAGGCTACAATCCCAATCAACTCAAGTCACCCATTCCAATTCAAAACCCTTTTTTTAAAGTGTCTGACTCACCTCCTCACTTATGCAACACAGAATGACACTTCGCTCCACTGTGTCACACCTTCTCCTTCCCCCTAGATTGGCTCTCTGTCTTGACTTGAGATTGACAGTCGTCACTGGCCTATTTGAGTTAGGGGCTGATTCAATGCAAATAGTTTTACAGATAGATTTTCTTTCTCTGAATAACAAGTAATAGCAAAATTACTCATGTATGACTAGGACTTGGAAAAAATAGCCATACTCTTTACGAATACTGGTTTGTATTCGTACTCGGCACACCCCTAACCTCCATAGTGAAAACACAACTGTAATATTTAGAATATAGCAAGCACCGAAGAACCTAGGTTTGCATTCCTTGTATATGAACCTATGAACAAACAATGGCATACTATATATATCATATATACTGTAGCATCTTGTATATAATATACAACCCATAGCATGCAGAAATGATTGTAAAATGTGTGTGAGTGCCAGTTATACCAGAATACGGTAAACTTGGGCTGTCAAATACCATTTTTAGAGACATACTATAAACCCATTTCTATCCATGGCAGAGAAAGTTGTGGACATAAATGTTATTAATGAAGCACAAACAGTAAAACCGGTGTATTGCACAATTAGCTGCCATAATGTATACACTGCTTTGTCAATTATCAGAACCTGTAACTAATATCTGATTGGGTCACTGATCACAGCCTTGACGCAGTGTGCCATGGTATAATATTACATGCAATTGGTGCAGAGCAGTAGGCAGAGGATTGTGATGACAAATACAGAGTTCAAGTTCATCCCAAGCATGCTCAATTGGATTAAGATAACGGGATTGTGGTGACCATGGTGCAATCTCATGCTCCCCAAACCGTAAACACACAACTCTGGCATGATGGAATGATGCATTATCGTCTTAAAAATCAGCCATGGCCAACAGGGTAGACCATCGTTGGACGAACTTGATCTGCAACAATCTTTATTATTATTATTATTATTTATTTCTTAGCAGACACCCTTATCCAGGGCAACTTACACTTGTTACAAGATATCACATTATTTTTACATACAATTACATTATTTTTTACATGTTATTTTTACATACAATTACCCATTTATTCAGGGTTTCTACTGGAGCAATCTAGGTAAAGTACCTTGAACCCACGACCCTCCGGTCAAGAGTCCAGAGCCCTAACCACTACTCCACACTGCTGCCCTATAGTTTTAGGTAAACTACAGCTTTTAATATACACCAGGAAAACATACCCCACACCAGAGAAATCGGGTAGACAGGTTGCAGTATTTTGATTTAATCTAGGAAATTAATCAGGGCATGCAGTATGCATATGTCAGTCTATAAGGTCCGGACATAAATTTGACTCAGCTGCTATGAAATGTGCCCCCTTCAGGCTTCTCAGACACCTTTCCAGCTCTGACCCAGGCTGCCTTGACTTTTTTCTCCACATGGACACTATACGCTTCCCTCTTTCAAATAAATACAAGCCTGAAGTCAGCGGAGTTATTTTTCCACCTGCTTTGGCACTCTGCATGTACCAAAATATCCTTAGGCAGCATCATTAATTCATGGCAGACTTGCAGGCCTGGTCCTGAGGTCTAGGCTGTAGCTAGAGGCGAGGCATGGCCCAGATACACACAGCTCCCAGTTTCTTTTTCTTTCTTTGAATACTGATAGAACCTGGCATGCTAGACAATATTAATACATACACCTATTTAGTCCCCGTCTTCCCCGCAAATGTACATTCTTATTTTATTATATTGTTCATTTCTGTAAAAACTGATGAATCTGCTGTGAATAATATTACAAGTCAGATAACACAAACCTGTAGGGCTTCTCTGTTGTTTTATACCCTGGAGAAGTTAAGAAAATGTAAAACACGTTGAAATAAACAATGAGAAGGAAAGCAGTACTGAAATTATTTGAAGGTAGATGGGATTGTAATCCTTGTTTTCGGTACTGAGGGCAAAGCACATATGAAGTTTAGAAGACACCAAAACCAGTTTGAAAAAAACACGATTTAAATTCAAGATTGAAAGAAAACTCATTTTTTAAAGTTTCATTTGAAAATAATAGTATGAACTGTGTATCACCTTAATGTCAATTTTGGTGTCTAAAAATAATGGATCTAGGTCATTCTGCCTCAACAACATGAGTAGGTAGCCATTCTATACCCTCCTTGTGTCTCCTTCCCGATGTCCTAAGATTGTCTCCACTTACTGTAATTTCCAACTGTGTCCTCTGGTCCTGGTTTCTTTGCTGCACTTAAAGTATTGGTTCGGGTTAAAAATATCAACTCCTTTTATGATTTTAAAGACCTCAAATGTGTGTGTGTGTGTGTGTGTGTGTGTGTGTGTGTGTGTGTGTGTGTGTGTGTGTGTGTGTGTGTGTGTGTGTGTGTGTGTGTGTGTGTGTGTGTGTGTGTGTGTGTGTGTGTGTGTGTGTGTGTGTGTGTGTGTGTGTGTGTGTGTGTGTGTGTGTGTGTGTGTGTGTGTGTGTGTGTGTGTGTGTGTGTGTGTGTGTGTGTGTGTGTGTGTGTGTGTGTGTGTGAGTGTGTGTGTGTGTGAGTGTGTGTGTGTGTGTCAGTGTGTGGGTGTGTGTGGGTGTGTGTGTGTGTGTGTGTGTGTCCCTATGAAACAAGACAACAATAATAAAACAAATGTGTTACTTTATATCTTTGCACAAGCTGATTGTTTATTGGGTTAAAAAAAACTCCACAAATCCAACATTGAGTATGTTTATTGTTTGTATATGGTTCATATTTCATTGTACTCTAAAGTTAATTTAGAGTATATTATCAGGAACTGTCAATGGTAATATGGGCTTAAAATATATACATATGCATCTGAGCAGTTTAGGATGGTGGTTGTAGTATACGTTAATACATTGTGTGAGGTGTCTGTTATTGTTATAGGAGCCCAGCTGGTGGAGTAAATGAGGGAAATGTACTGGTCTGATTGGATTCATTTAAGAAGTAAGATATTAGTCTCTGTAGTTTATACTGTAAATTATTGTAAGGGTCTCAACTTAATAGTGTCAAATATGCTACAGTATTTAGTGGGATTTAGTAAAAAAAAAAAAAAATGAAACAAAATTATCTATGTGTTATTGACCTGGCTCGTCGTGAAAATAAACTTTTGAAAAGAAAATGTCTCTTAAGGTTTTATCTCCCTGACTGAATATTTGCCTTGGTAAATTTAGTTTGTTCTCTCAAATTGGCATATTATAATATGTTCACCTCAGGTATCAGATGGGTAAAGGTTGCTTTAGCTAATCTGGGTCAGGGCCTTAAGGTCTAAGTGCAATATACCCTCGCTGTAATGAACCCGTTGGGGTCCGAGCCTTTAGTTCGTTCGAGCCTCATTATAACCTCCTTGGATTTGCACTCTACACTTTTGGCTATATACCAAAGCATTATGTTTGCCTTTCTGATTGCTTCCCCACACTCTCTGGCTGCCGACCTCACTGTCTAATACAACACCAAGTCTTTCTCTTCGTGGGCCTTTTCTAGTTTTCTCATTTGGTATTTGGGGCCTACCTTTCTGTGACCAGTATGTAACATTTTTCATTTATTGACTTGTGTTTTTGTCAGATTTCCTCCAATGGTCTATCAGCAATCAGAATGTCTAACTTTCATAAGCAGATGATGTGACTCCAGAAATCAAAAGCTCTGTACTGTATTTAAAAAAAATCTACATATTATGAAAAAAAGCTGACAAAGAGCCAGAGTAACTCAACCACAACAGAAGGGGACAGTGATAGTATTGTTGATGCTAAAACAATATTTTAAAACCTTGGTCAACACGCCTTTAAATAATCTTATCCTGTCCTTAAGGCCCATTCAGCCTAGTTGTTTAAACCACTGCTTTTACTCATTAACAAGGGCTGGGAGCAGGGATTTAAATATATTCCTTGCTTTCAAAATACTCTAATTTGAATGATGTTAGGGAATAATTATCACCTTCTTAATGAGTTATGAATTGGTTAAGATCTATGGTAATGAGCTTTAGGTGGTTATCTGCACAGCAGAAGATTACCGAGACAGTTCAATAAATACTGTTAATGATCGCCAGAGTTATCTGGGCCCAAGTCATTACAGTAACTCGTCCCTGTGCAGAGTTTCTGTCAATTACATATACTATGATGGAGGATGCAAAGAAAATGTGTAAATTGTAACTAGGGTAACAAACTAGCAATGAATGCTAAATTACTTGTTTTTAACTGAAATAACATCATGATGTCACCTTTACAAGTTGATATTATCGATTTTCAGAATTAGATTAGATTAATTTATTTTCTTTTGGTTACCAGCTGAAATTCAGCTACCTTTATGGGGGAAATAAAATGGATCATACAGTTTACCATTATTTTTTAAAATGTTGATGCTGAACAGGCTCTGTCATTATGAGTCCTTTGTATTGTCCCATAAGCAAGCCTCAAGCCCGACCATTGGGGACTATTTTTCCTCTTAAGGGGTGATGGACAGTTTAAACTATGCCAATTCTGCTGCATTCAGAGGACTAGTCCTCTGAGTGGTTGAAACCACCAGATGTTAAAGCTCAATCCAAGAGACAGTGTCTATACCAGATGTTGATAAGGTTTGATTTGGCCCAGGACTCCCCCTCTGTCCCTGTGGAACCACCCTTGCTGCCAAAAAGTGCAAGACATGCATGGCCCTTAAAGGATTAGCCAGTGTGGTTTCAGAGTACCTGGAGAAGTAGCTAATTACAACAAAGGCTATTTGTATCTTCACAATGTTCACAACTCCACCCCAGCCTTAAAGATCTGGCCTCACCTCTGCAGGGCAAATACCTCACAGGAAGGACACAAGAAGCCACAGCCAAACATGAACTATTTACTATGGAAGTAGTTTCACCTTTAATGGAACTACCGTAGGATATAATATGCTTGGTGGTCCAGAGGTTAATGAATGGGGCTTGTTACCAGGGGGTTCCAGGTTCAATCCCAGCCACTGACCCACTGTGTATGATCCTGAGCAAGTCACCTCCTTGTGCTCCATCCTTTAGATGAGATGTAAAACCAAGGTCCTATTGTACGTGACTCTGCAGCAGCAGCTGTGATGCATAATTCACCTTGTCTACTGCAACATTCTTCTCATTGTGTATGAGATCCAATGTTGACCCATTTTAATGTTACTTTGCAGTCTTTTTTTCTTGCGAGTGTCATCTTTAAACCACATATGTTCAGTATGTTATTTAACATTATGTGATGTAATAAATATTAAAAGATGATAAGATGACACTTACTTGTGGTTCTGAAGCCTGGACATAAACAATATAAACCTGCTGACATTGTAAAACTATAACATACACCATCGCAGCACAAATGAACATATGTGGTAATGTATTAATCCTGCCAGGAGGGAATTATACTATTGAAACAGTATTTTTCTTTTCTTTGCAGAGCACTGCTTCCAGTTCACCTTGACCCAAGGTATTTAAATGCCCTTATTATTTTGTCTAGACCAATGATTGTCATCTGCATGGACATTATCAGGGAATTATCCTTTCATATTTTACCCTAGAACAGACACATGCTATTTTTACCAGGAGAGGGAGCAATTACAGTATGTGTATCATGTTCTTTTAATTAAATATGATTATAATATGTTAATGTGTACTGCTAACCCTGTCCCTTGTGGTATAAGCCTGTTTTGGCTGCAATTCACGGATCCTTGCTCACACAAGAAAACAGTCTCATAAGGCTTTATATTTTTCTGGCACTGGTCTTGGATGACAGTATCAAAGGCAAAGCAGATTCTTATTAGATTTTGATATTAGTGTGCAAAAATGACCTGCAACATCTATTGTACCTGCACAGATGTTTGAGTAAACTGAATGTGGCTTACGTGACTGATTCATTTCGAATGGAATCTGTGTGTGTGTTCTATAACAGTGGTTCCCAGCATTTTTACTAAGGTGCCAAACCAACTGCATTTTCTCTTTTTTTGCGATCGTCATTATATATATTTTTACTGTTTTTTAAATCCTGTATATATGCAGCACCAATACTAATTGTGTATTAACTTCATAAAAACATTACTGTATCCAACATACAACAGTGAAACAGTGCATGCAGTTCAAGCAAACTCAGCCAGTAATTCAAATACGAAAGAAAAAAAAAAGAAAAACACAACATCACCTGGTTTCCACACTGCTATCACTGTTCATAATTGATTAGAAGGATGTTCTTCAGCTGACCTGCACAGCCTTTCAATTCTTGGAGCAATTTTGGAGAGGCAGAGTCTGAGATCATTTTCATCAAAAAGTTTGTTGCATTGTTTGGCTTTAATTGCTGTCAGAGTGGAAAAGATGGTCTCACACAGGTAGGTGGTGCACAATGGTAAAAGCACATGTATGGCCTTTTCTGACAGCACAGGGTGCTCTCATTTAACCAACCACAAAGTTTCACATTCAGAGAAGTAGCAAGAAAACTGCTGGTGAAGCGTTGATAAGAACGTCACAATGTTTTCTTTGATGTATAAACCTAATGTTGTCAGTGCTATCGAGGTATTCTGAAAGAAGTGGAAACATGTCTTTGACTCCATTCTCAATCCGAGTTTTCCAAACGTTAAAGCTTTCAGTTTATCTTGAACAAGCAGAGTATTATTACCCTGTAAGATAAATTAGGTGCATATACTTTTTAAGATATCCGCAAGGTAAGCAAATCTGACCATGCAAACACCATTTTTCTGAAGTAATCTGCAATATCAGAATACAACTATTTTAACGGCACTATTAAGAACATCATGTAATTCCGCATCGATTTGTTTTGTTACCAGTGCTTCACGTGGGTGCTGCCAGTTATGGCTGCAGATCTATCCATACAGATGCCCACGCCCTTTTTCCGATTTGTATTCTTGGTGATTATAAATTCGTCTAACAGTTTAAAAATGTTCTCCCCTGTCTCATGAAAAATACCTAATACCTCAGAACAAATCAGGTACTGTGGTTTGGGATTTTCGATGGGGACTACAAATCCAAAATCACATTTCAAATAATTCTTGTAATACTTCCTGATCACAGACTTCAGCATTTTTGTACTTGGTTTTCTGCTGGCGTGTTACTTGTTTCTCTGGATTCTTTACTCGGAGCATATATATATATATATATATATATATATATATATATATATATATATATATATACACATATATATATACATCCCTTTTATGAAAATGATCCATTTTAAAATGCACTAATCCCTGATGATTCTTTACTTTAAGAGGGAATATTTAAATAAGACATGTTGCTTGCTAGGAGCTGTTATATACTGTAGTCCTGAGTCATGCATGACCAGGCACAGTAACTACACGTGCTAAGATACGGTTATGTGCAAGCGCAGTAGCACACATGATCCTGAAAGGCACAGTAACCCTAGAATTTGGTATGCTTACGTATTCTTAAAATAGCCTATTAAACTGAAATATTTTTAGAATTAAATTTAGAACTAAGAAGCAAATTGCAGTGCTGTTTAAGAAAAAGTATGCGATTTATTGAGTATTGCTGTCACATCCTCCACCCATTTAAAAAAAAACCGAGACCTGACGACCCGTGTAGAACCTTACCCACCATTTGGGAAACACTGGTCTATAATATATAAAAGCTGCCAGTTTCAGTTACTAAGGGTAAGAAAGCGGACAGATAGCAGATACTTAGCAGTGGGTGCTTCCATACCCAAAACCGCCCTAATTGTTGATGTTTATTGATGAACAGCATCAAAGGTAATTCTGGAATAGAGGCTTCTGGATGAGGTTGTGTCACATAACCTTACAGAATGATTTATATTAAACATCACTTTCAATTGCATGTTGTGCCACTCAGGCTCCATTTGGTTGCTCATTATTGACAGGTGTTTATAGTTGTTTGTCCAATGTCTGTATGGCAGCCAAAGAGTTATTATTGATTTAGGGAGACCAGGTTCTGGCATTATAAGCAAATATCTGATGTACAGGATGACCAATATTAGTGTATTATTAGAATTATCCCAATATTAGTATTTTCATAGTTTTTTTGTGTCATTTTTTTTAACTGGGTCATTTTAGATTATTTACTCTAATCTTTAGTATATAATGTGTGTCTTTCGCAACACCCTTTGCATTGTGCAGTTTCGTTTTTCATCTCCTGTATAACATTAACCCTTTGTATAATGCTCACCCTTCGTATTAGCAAAAATTAGCAAAGTTTTTTGTAATGAATTTTCTGACTTGTAAATGGTAGTAATACTAGTATAACCCACTCCAGTGTGTACTGCAAGACTAGGGCCTCAGGCCTCACAACACACCCAGACGTGCAGTAAGGTATGTCCTACCACACACCCTGCTGTTGGGTATTGTTTACATAACAAATACTAGTATTACTACCATTTGCAAAAGTCATGCAAGTCATTACAAAAAACTTTGTTTCAATAGTTAGGGTTTAGTTTGAAGAAAAAAAAAATGGACTTAATTAACTTAAATGGCGCAGCTAAAAGTCACAAAAGTGAGGAAATACCATAGTACCCATAACTCAGCTGCATCCAGGTTAGGGTTTTTGAATAGATACTGAAATATGATTGGCAGGGTAGCATTTAATGATAAGCGGAGGAAAGAAAATACGTTTTGAAACCTTAGCAACAACACCTTTTAACAAGGAAAAGTTTCTCTAAACAAGGATAAGGGAAGCAGTGAAGGTCTTTTTGAAATCTTTAGCAACACAATGAAAAGTTCACCAAAGCAACATCGACCAGGTATCCCTATCAAGAATGTAAGAAAGACATTATAGGTGCAGTGTAATGAATAATTAGGTCAAACTATAGCCTTCAAGATATAGCCTTCCATAGCTCATCCAATTAGGTGTCACCACTGTGAAAAAGTTTACCACTGTGTCTCACCCTATTGTACAAAACCAGTCTTGTAACCCATTTCACTTGTACAACTTTATTTGTATTTTTAAATATAGATATGCTATTGCTGGCGTGTACAAACTCTATTCTCTTTGGTTTATAGCTATCTTTTATTCTGTGTTGTGTAGGGATATTATTACCAGCTTCTTGTCTCGTGTAGGTTATCAGGGGAAATTGATCATTTTAGCCAATAACGTGCCATTGACATATAAAAAAAACAATGAACTTTGCCAACGGGGATGATAAAACGAAAGCCAAATAATGGGCTGAAGCAGCTTCTGAATAGCACAACTGAGTCAATCACCTGTTGCTTGTTTGCGCAGCGCTGTCCCTCACAGCCTCTATTAACAAGGAACATTTCCTTTCAGCCAGTCATTAAGCATTGGAGGGAGGAAGTGTCAGGCTTCATTTTTTCCCATTAGATACCAGTGGTAGCCTTACAGGGGTGGTTTATAGATTTATGTCAAAGGCTGACTCTACCTTTCTCTGCTTGGAAAACAAAATGCCCTCCGCACAACTCTGGAATGTTTTTTTTTTTAAGTGCAGATCATGTGTGCAAAATTAACTGAAACAGCAGCCGGAACTGCATTAGCAGAGAGGCAGTTTCTTGGGAGTATTTTGTAATTGCTTGTGAAACAATGGCAAATAGCTTTAGGTTCCCTGGTATAAAAAGCTGTACGATGATGTGATAGAGGGTGCTGAAAACTACTGCTACAGGCAAGCCACATAAGATATTTGAAACAGACACAGATAAGGCAGACAGTTAGCATTAATAGCTTGTGTGTGTTTTTGAGTGGCCTGGCAATTTAAACGTTTTCCAGTGGAAGGCAGAAGGCAAGATTAAGGTAAAAGTCTACCAGCCTGAAAATGCCATTGATGAGCATTAAGTATCAATATCAAAAAAGCACATTACAGTTGAACCTTGATTTCTAAAAGCTGATTACGTTAACAAAGACTTGTCCTACATTTATTCTGGTTATGAACCAGTTTGTGTTAGTCTCCAATGCATTCATCAATGGTTCCAGCAGATCTCAATGATTCTTAAAACCTATCCATACTACCTAAAACATTTACAATCAGCATTTTATAAGGAAATATGTGCACCCAAGTGTACATGCAGTAAAAACTGTAATTCATTCAAGTGCTTTTGGTGACTGTGACAAGCTAGCTGCAGTGGATGATGTCAGGCCAGAAAGAATCACTCAGACAGACAGTACTGGGGTTGAAACTGAAAACGCAATGGCTGCGCTCAGTAGGTTTAATGAAACAAATAAGGTTTTAAACAGAAAACAAGACACGGCACTTGAGGCCAAAATAAATAGACAAACAAAACAGATTAACGCTAAACAAACAGTGGACGGACAGACAAACAAACACGGTGAGTACAAACACTTATTATTTACTTTATTTTCCTTTCTCCTCTCCACACCCGTTCTCCACTCACCGAACACACAACTCCGAGTGAGTGAAATGTGCATCTATATATACTGTTGTGCCGGGATTCAATTACTAATTAATTATTCACTTGAATCCCAGCACGTGAACTAATTATGTGCAACCTCGTGCTCACATATTAAATACTTTAAATGCAAGTGCAATGCCCATGACTAAATACAATTATACATTTTACATAACTTGCACACACCTATTTATATCCCGTGCAGCCATATCTATACACCAACATTAACACACGCAACATACAACATAAAACACAAAAATACACACAGTGGCGGGGCACATTGCCACAGTGACATATAAATAACAAGAGTGCTAGCTCAAGCGATTCATCAGTGTTCACCAGGAACAAAAATGTGTATCACTCAAAGGTTTTTCATTTTTCAAAAGTTGCAACGTTTGGTTGAATCTGAACGATATAACAAAGCTTTGAAAGCTTGTCTGTGATACTGATAGGTTTACTACTAATTATATTGGATTAGATGCACCACATTTCCTTGACTTTCCTTCACTGTGTCTTTTTAGTGAAAGCCTAGTATGGAGATTTTCAATTTAGTTTTTCAACTAAAAGTTGGAATAATGGCAGGATGCACCATTTCTCCACTGGCTTTTACCATGGCAATGGAAGTAATTATTAGCGCTTTACCAGGCAAACTAAAACTCTGGTGCTTTCAGTTTGGTCTACTACCAAGGCTGCTGTGGCCACTGACTCTGTACGAGGTTACTTTGACAAGAGCAGAGAAGCTGGAAGCTTAATCAGTTCATACGTCAGGAAATGGTTGGGACTTCCACCCTGCCTCAGCAGAGTGGGACTTTATGGTAAAGGAATACTGCAGCTACTAGTCTTCACACTAATGGAGGTGTTTAAGTGCGCCAAGGTCCGACTGGAAATGACATTAGTAGAGTCATGCAACAAATGCGTAAGGGAGGCAGCACCTCTGTTGAAAACTGGAAGAAAGTGGGCGGCAAAGAAAGCCGTGGAAGTTGCAAAGGCTGCCCTTTGAATTGGTGATATCATGGGGCAAGTTCAGCATGGACGAGGGGGTCTTGGTCTCGGTTCAGCTCCTCCAACATGGCACAAGGCAGCCCCAGCTCAATGGAGGAAGCTGTTAGTCAGCCATTTGCAAAAGCAGGAGGAGAGAATGAGGTGCATAAAGGCCGTTTCCCAGGCCAAGAAGGGAGAATGGATGAGATGGTATAGTGTGGAACAACGCAAGATCGGCTGTCAAGACCTATGGACAATGGAACAGAACAGGATCAGTTTCCTCATCAGGTCAACATATTATGTTTTCCCATCACCACAGAACCTAAACCTCTGAGTAGGAGAGGATCCCTTATGTCCTTTGTGTTCATCACCTGCAACATTAAGGCACATTTTGACAGGATGTAAGGTGGCTCTTAGCATAGGATGGTTTACTTGGCATCAGGTGCTGCGATGTTTGGCTTTAGCATTGGAAGACCAGCGTAACATGACCAATAAGTTCCATCAAAACATTACACACAAAAGACAACATTCCTCCGCCCAGGAGAGCAACTGCCAAGAAAAGGTGTTAAAACCAAGCCTCGCCCAGGACAACTGGAAGCTGCTAGAGACTAGAAAATGCTGGCAGATGTTGGTCAACGGCTTATTTTTCCACCTGAGCTTGCCACCACTAACCTTCAACCAGATAGTGTCTTGTGGTCTGAATCAGCATGCCTTATTCACCTGGTAGGTACAGTGCCATGGGAGGATGCTGTAGATGAGGCATATGAGAGGGAGAAACTGTGGTATGATCAACTAGCCGCTGAAGCGGAACAGCGAGGATGGAGAGTCCGGGTTTACCCAGTGGAGGTGGGTTGTCGAGGATTTGTGGCACATTCTACAACCCGGTTTCTCAGAGACGTCGGATTCAGTGGCCAAGAGTTGTGTTGCAGAGTGAAGAACTTATCTGAAGCAGCAGAGAGGAGCAGCAACTGGCTGTGGTTGAGAAGGAAAGATTCTGTTTGGGGATCTCAAGCACAATAGAAAGAAAGAAACACTGATGTATGGGTAAGTAAGCTGGGTTGAATTAAGTGGGGGATGAAAGGCCGTCGAGCCCTCTTGAGGTGTCGTGGGCTAGTCGACGAAACACCAAGGATGGAAGGTGCCTACTTGAAGACCCCAGAGATGTACCCTACTTAGCTCAATTCAAACGGTTGTCATGCTGATGCACTGGGGAGACTGCACTGTGGTTGATCCCCAGAGCCAGCATTGCAGCCATTGTGTGTGCTGATGCTCTGGGGAGGCAAAATAAGCTGATCCCTGGAGCCAGCATTACACTTCAGCCATCAGCACCAGGCAGAAGGATATCTACATCATCAGATGGAAAGAAACGCAAATGGAGGGAGACACAGATGGATCACATTAGTTTACTGTAAAGCTACGTCTTAGTTGGTGCTTATCTTGGCGAGAGCTGAGTTCAAATCAGCATGAAGTTTTAACAGCTACTCTCATGTAATGGAAATCCTCAAGGGAGAGGAAGACAAGTTACAGGTGGGGCACTTCATCAGTCTTACAGAGTTTAATACAAAAAAAGATCTTTTGGCAATTTAACTGTAAATTAAAATCCAAAATACACACCTTTACATTTAAACAGCTACAGTGAGCTCAATAGACATTAAAAGATGCACATTTATTTTTGTATGGATATTTGTACTAACTGTAATACTGTATTAAATGTACAACACAGCAGCAGCATGAATATGTGGAGTACACCCTATGAACATTTGGAGTACACCCTATGAACATTTGGAGTACACCCTATGAACATTTGGAGTACACCCTATGAACATTTGGAGTACACCCTATGAACATTTGGAGTACACCCTATGAACATTTGGAGTACACCCTATGAACATTTGGAGTACACCCTATGAACATTTGGAGTACACCCTATGAATATGTGGAGTACACCCTATGAATATTTGGAGTACACCCTATGAATATTTGGAGTACACCCTATGAACATTTGGAGTACACCCTATGAACATTTGGAGTACACCCTATGAACATTTGGAGTACACCCTATGAACATTTGGAGTACACCCTATGAACATTTGGAGTACACCCTATGAATATTTGGAGTACACCCTATGTCTATCATTTGTTTTATATACATTGTTGGCACCACCACCCAGCTACCAAGCCATGTTTTCTGTAATCTCTGGATGTTGATTTTACAGGAGCTTTAATACAAGGCTGGCTTTTCTTGCTTGATTCCTTTTCTTTAAGATTTATTTAAAAGATGTAGGCAGGGTAAAAAAAAAAAAAAACTCCCAGAGACAGAATAACTGTAAACAAGAGCATCCTGGGGATCACAAGCAGTGGAGCGGCACTAGTACATGTAAAATTAAACACGCGTTACATAGCAAACAATTCGGAAGCAACACTCTGCATTAAAAACCCTTGCTATAAAATGTAAAGGAATGTATGCTGGATGTGAGCTTGTATTAATTTAATAACTGGATCCCTGTGTAGTACCTCTTGGCAATAGTGAGAATTCCCAGGGTGCTGGCTGCGACTGTATGTCATTAACTGCAGAGACATATCACAGACTTTGTGTTTTACCAATGTACAGTTAGGAGAAACTGTTCCAAAAACATATTTTGTCTTAAAACTTAAATGTTTACTCTTGCTTTCCCCCATGTGTTTACAAAGTGTTGATTTTGTTGTTTTTATATTTCTGTAGTGACAATTTTTTGTTGTTATAGTTACTGTTTGTTATATAAAAGCGCTTCATCCCCATTTGTTTTAAAGACTGGTTATATTTTAGAAGCTTGTTAGAGGTATGAAATAGCAGTGCTGTAATGTTGGTGTTTTCTGAATTTAAGCTTCACATCATGTTTTTGTTTCCCTGAACTACAGAGGACCTTGCAGGTAACATGACTAACCTTCTTCCATTGAAGGTAGTAGCAAGCATATACATCTGTCCTTATTGTTATTATTACAAATAGGGAAAAATTAAGTAGTGCTGAGTTTTAAAATAATGAGTGTAAATAAAAATGATATTTATTTTGTGCTTTTAATTGTTTTAGATGATCATCACCATTTTAACAATCTTCATACATATATCAACACCCCACAATTATCCAGCTAAGCCTGTGGATATGACTGAAAAAGCTGCAGTATCTTTTATGCATAGCTCATAAATTAAACTATATTTGTGTACAATGTTGCACAAGAGGGAATACACTATATGACTGATGTATACAATGTTCCACCGGAGAGGATATGTATTAACTCATGGAGCTATGGCTCTGCTTGGGTTTGTTATGCACCTAGTTCTTCCCTGTATATCTAGCACCTGGAAATGGCAGTCACACTTTATTTTAAGGGCTGTTATTTAGTTTATTAACTGTTAACAAACATTGTTAATTTTTAGCTAAGGGTTAGGGCTGGGGTTAGGGCTGGGGTTAGGGTAAGGGTTAATAAAAACCTGATTTAATTTGCTAAACATTAATACAGTAACAATTTAAACTGATTTCAAGCATATGATCGACTGGATATTGATAATCCATAGGGCTCTGGTGTTTGATTGATCATCCATAGGGCTCTGGTGTTTGCAGTTTTAGCTGGCCTATTATATATTATTAACTAACAGTTAATAGAAAATAAATAATGTACATTAACATGTTTATTAGCTGTTTGTTAACAGTTAATAAACAAACAAAAAAAAGGTCCTTAAAATAAAGCATGACCGAAATGACACTACAGTACTGTAGTAGCACTGTTCTAAAAATATTATCTAGCCACCACTGAAATTAAGGCCCTGTCCACACTACATAACCAATCTCGAGAACCGTACTCAAAACCATTTTAATTAATCCAGCTCAAAGCGTCCACACTGAAGTACCGTTTCATGTTGGCTTAATGCATCCACACACTATTAGAATAGTTCGGTTACAGTTCCTAGCAGAGCAATGAACAGTGGAAATGAATACAACAGTATCCCACCATGCACTGTATTTTTTTTTTGAAAAAATGTGTTTTGCCCCATATTAACAGATGTTTATATTGCAAAAAAGAAATAAAACAAGTATTTTGGAAAAAGCAAATGCGAACACACACACAGGTAGGGGTTGAAGTTTTGGGGTTTTATTTTTAATCAGGTGAAGTCCCTTTAAACAAATTAAGCTTATTCTGTTTCATACTTAAACTCAGAAAAAGCTGTTAATTACAGAACAATCTTTGTTTTTACCTTCATATCTTGCCTGAGCCTAATCCTGGTCCCCTTAATTTTATTTCAAACAGAGCTGACAAATTACTTGAATTGTTCATCACGATCCTACTTTTAACTCACATTTCATTTTTGCAGTCCCTTATTTAACGTTGTGCTTTTTTGTATTTCCCCCACTAGTTTAACAGAGATGTCCTGACAGGTTTTTTTGAAGCATAAAAATGAATACCTAGTGCGGAGTGTACACTGATAGCAAGTCCTTCAGGCGTCTGTTCTGAGTATTTTGCCAAACATACCACAAAGCATTTTGGGATATTGGAGGATACATAAAAAATGTAGTTCTGTATTACAGCATCAACACTTCTGACAAACCGCACTACCTGATGGGATCTAATTTAGAACCGGACTCGAGACTACACTCTGAGGTGGTCTCGAGCCCAGTTCTCGAGTACATTATTAAACGTTGCGTTGTGTGGATGCAAACCGTACTTAGCACTTTTAAGCAGGTTTAAAGGCAACTAATACTGTTTAAAGGCATAGTGTGGACAGGGCCTAAGTCTCTGAACAGTTATAAGATAACTTTATTGTAGCCAATAGACTAATACAGACATGTTCACATATATCAATAACCAACCAAAGATGTAACTGAAGTGATATAAAAAAAAAATGAAACACGTGCACAGTAGAACTATACTAATTTTTTGTGTAAATCAAATGATAGTCCTATATTTTAAATTATGGGATGAATAGTCGAATAGAAAAGGAGGCTAAGGAGGCTGTGTGGTCCAGTGGTTAAAGAAAAGGGCTTGTAACCAGAAGGTCCCTGGTTCAAATCCCCCCTCAGCCACTGACTCATTGTGTGACCCTGAGCAAGTCACTTAACCTCCTTGTGCTCCGTCTTTCGGGTGAGACGTAGTTGTAAGTGACTCTGCAGCTGATGCATAGTTCACACACCCTAGTCTCTGTAAATTGCCTTGGATAAAGGCGTCTGCTAAATAAATAAATAATAAAAAGTGAAAGTTGATCTCAGAAACTGGTTGTTGACTAACCGAAAGTCACGTGACAGTGGAGAATTACGAAGCATGAGTTTTCAGATTGACGTAGAAGTGCAGTCCTGGTGGCAATCCATTAATATATAAATGGCATCTTAGAACATGAATGTTTTTTTTTTTAATCCATGTTTTAAAATATACTGCACAAACAGCAAAGTGTTACGAAGTAGTGAGTTCACAAGTAGAGCACCAGCCATTTTGCAATACATAACTGACAACTATTGAATTAAAGTGACTTTATTTACATAAAACATGTTTCGAATCACTATATAATCAAAAGGATACTCTGAAGAAAGAAAAGTATCCAAATTATTTAAACAATAAACAAGTTTTTATTAATTTTTTTACAATTTATATGATGGAAACACTGCAAAAAAAACTGTAAAAACATTCACTATATTATTTGTTTTATTGAGTTAGAGTGATTTTAGAGCAATCACTCAGGTTCCAAACTTAATGTAAATTAATAAGACACCCCTAACAAAGTGAAAAAAAATTACCAAAAACAATTTTGTATGCATTTTATAACTATTTATTTGCAAACTGCAAAATACAAAAGAAAGTGCACAAATTTGAACCAACAACAATTACAGAACACATATAACTATGTACATGCTATTCACATATTTATCTGTAAGTATCCAGTGTGTGATACTTTTCATAGCAGACACATACCTATCAAAAAACTATCTGCGCTTACAGGTGTGCATCTCTCCCCCCCCCCCCGACATCAAACTGGAATTTTCGACAAAGGGTTAAAGTGGCAAATAGTCAACCTATTTGACTATATATACCTCTCTGTCAAATTAGTTGTCATTCTAACCCTATAATAAATACACTTTACAACTTAAAAGTAAGCTTCCAAATCCTATTATAAACCAATGCTACTTGTACTGTACCTCTTAGGTAGGTTTGCTATGTACTTGTTATCATGTGACTGTTATCAGAAGTTGCTTAAAAGTGACTATAACAACTTGAGCTGTTTAAACTGGTGCTTTCCTCCAGGGTTGATTCATTGCCCCTCCTATTAACAGCTCTACTGTATATACAATGAAAATACAGTGGAATACAGTCTGCTGCTCCAGTCGTGCAGGCTGCCTGATACATGAACATCACTACCAGTATACACAGTGTAGTAGCAGGGAAGAGGAACAAGGAGGCCAGTGAAAAGTGGTCATTTAGCCTGGAGTTTCAGCTGGAGATACAACAAATTCACCCAGCTTCACTTAAAGTGTTACTGAACATACTGTAGAATTCAGAACAAAACACATTACTTACTTTTACTGCCGGTTGTGTTGCACTTTCACCATCAATTTTTTGTCAGAAATTGTTTGTTTGACTTCTCTGTGTGTCTGAACGTCACTAGGTCATCGAAACGTTTAATCCGAAATTTCTGTAGCTTTAAACAAGTTCAGTGTTTTAATTGTCAAATCTGCCCCTCACAAATGTACAGGTTTATGAATATGCATGACAATGTCTTTAGCCGTGTATCTCTGATAACACTTAACAAAAAAAAACAATTTGATTATTTTTTTAATTTTAGATAAAACACCATTGAAGAATTGTGTGAGTGACTAAACAATATTATTAATTTGGGTCAAAGTACAAGTACAGAAATTACAGTAAAAACTTTTTATCTGTATTTAAAGACAATAATGGGGGCTGACAATACTTTAGGCAAATGCTCCCTTAGCTACGCAGTTAAGTTATGCATGCTGTCAAGCATAATCATAAACTAAACTTGTTTGCCCCTACAAATGTTTCTGATTAAAGTTTGGATGACATAGCAGATTCAGTGACATTTAAAAAGACATGGTTATTCATACACCCCATATCATACAGCAAATACGTGTCAAATGCTAATTTCAAACCAAGGAATTGTGAATACAAATATGAAAAATCATGATTATGTTGAAAAATATATAATAGCAATATATGCAACACAGCACAGCATACATTCTGTAACTTCAGTAACACTTCAAGAGAGAATCTCAGTGGACTTTATAAATGGCAAGGATTTGCATGCCTTTACCACTGCATGGGCACTGATCCAAAAATAGCATGGCTAGTGTGACTAGAATAATAAATATATTAAAATGAATTATGTCAAAACACATCTGTTTTAAAGCGTTTAAGTAATGCAGGTTATATAATGTATTTCTTTTAAATATTCAAAGGCCTATTATTAGTCTGTGGAAATGTATTATTTAGATATGAATGGAAAAGTAAAAATGGGAAGGCCATGTCTGATCAGAATACCCCCATTTAAACACAAAATTAAAAAAATGAGCAGCATCGGAATTGTTTTCTAAACTAATCTTGTAAATTGGTTTAAACTATAGTGGGTTTAGCTAATATATTTTAATGTATTTAAAATGGAACAGCTTAAGACAAGACAACTAAATGCAACTGATTTTATTGACTTATTTGTTTCTGGTAAACTTAAAGAAATTGATGTATAATTTATTATTAATGATAGTCAGAAAACATGCAAAGCAATACCTCCTGGATTGAATTGTTTTAGTTTTTTTCAAATCATGTATTATTGTTTTAGTGCCGCTAGTGTGAATAATTGTGTTTCCAATGTATGCTTCTTTCAGCTTACATGTACAGCGCTACCCTGTTATACTTGAGACCTGTTATAGTATGGAATCGGTTATAACACGGTAAGGTTGTGGCTCCCATTTCACCCATAATGCAATTTGCAAATATTGGATGAACATTCCAGATATACAGTACTAAGCATGGCAGATCTTTCTTGATGCGGTGGACAGAGTAAAAAAAGGTGAAACTCAAGCAGAAACTCATCGTTCAAAGGATATACACTGCTGTGCAAAAGTCTTAGACATGTTGCATTTTTCTACTCTGATGCATTATGAGCATCAACAATTTACTCAAAGCCTCCACTAGTGTTTTCTACTATTATAACAACTTTGACTTGTATAAAGAAGGAAAAACATTGAGTGAAATAGCTCGAATCACTCGATTTTCAAGGTGTGGTATCCGAAGCATAATCAACAAATACAGAGAAACATCATCTGTAATTGACAAACCCAGGACTGGAAGACCCAAAAAGCTGTCTAACAAGGATGAGCAATATTTGAAGATAATATCCTTAAGGAATAGAAAGAAGACAAGCGTTCAACAACAATTCAAACTGGTAGAAGGCATAGGTGTCGTTGTCCATCCATCAACAGTCCAAAGCACCTTTGACCATTGTTCCATAGTCCAATTTCTGTGTTTTTGTGCATATTGTAACCTTTTAGTCTTGTTCCCCTTTCTTAACAGAGGTATTCTTACTGCAACACATCCTTTAAGTCCTGATTTCAAGAGTGACCTTCATACTGTTGATGGATGGACAACGACACCTGTGCCTTCTGCCAGTTCTGTTGTCAATTCAACACTTGTCTTCTTTCTATTCCTTAAGGATATTATCTTCAAGTTTTGGTCATTTTTGTAAGACAGCTTTTTGGGTCTTCCAGTCCTGGGTTTGTCAATTACAGATGATGTTTCTCTGTACTTGTTGTAATGAAAAATGTTGCATTTTTGTTATGTTTTGTTTGTATATTTCTACAGCAACGTCATTTTCTACAGCATTTGCTTTGTCTTGTTTAACAGCTCTTTCTTAAATTCAGCTGGAAGTCGGTCCTGTTTTGAGGTAAAGATTCTATCCTTATCTATTAGCATTACACTTTTCTATGCTTTTACTATGGGTGGGCAGCGAGCAGGGTCTCCTTAGGGGCTGTACATAAGTTCACACAAACTGAAAATGTTAGAGGTGTGTAAAGATAGTAACAAAGTGCATTGTTAAGCTTATGTTTTTTAAGCTGTATTCAAGTAAAATTAATATGATTTGAATGGCACTTCCCCTTTAAATAAACATGTCACAGGGTTCTTGGGCTGCACTTTGGTACAGATACATCAGCTAATAACACTATCATGCTTTTTGTAACATCTGACAAATCTTTTTCAATGGTCAAACGCTAACTACTTATATACATTACTGGACAAATGGTTCAGCTCTTCTGCGTTAAATAATATTAATGATTTTTTCTAGACAGCTGTTTAATGACTTGGGGTAATCATGGTAAAAGATGTTGATGGGTTTCCAATTATGATGGTTCATGATTTATGATTGTAAATCATGATTAAATCGTCATCATTTCAATGGCGGGAATTCAAATGTAATTACTAAAAGTATTTACTATTACATTTCTAGTTAGTAAAACATTTACAATCATTAGCTTGTTACAAATTTTGAATTTTATTGATGTCATCTCGCTAATATTAGTTGAAACATGTGTTTTGAAATGCCAGTCATGATAATCTAAATAGGGTGCCAGCCAGGTAAACACTCATGTGATGCGAGTTACCCAGCAGTGAAGTGGACATCAGCAGTGAAGTCTGTTCTATGGCATGACATAAGCAGTAATCACTTCTGAGACCATTTTGAGAATTTTTTTAAAAATTATTATTCTATACGAATGTTTCTGATTAAAGTTTGAATGACGTAGCAGATTCAGTGACATTTAGAAAGACATGATTATTCATACACGCCATATCATTTTGAAATACGTGGCCAGACTAATTTATAGCCAAGGATTTGTTGAACAGAAAACATCAAAGCAATCATGATTATGTTGAAAAAGATACAACACAGCAGACAGCTTTAAATACATTCTACAATATGTTCAGTAACACTTTAAGAGACAATCTTGGTGGACCTTATAAATGGCAGAATGTTTATATAAACCATCAGTCATTTATGATGTCTTCGAGACATCAATAATACCAAGCAGTTATTATCAACCCTCTAATACTGTCTGACATTGGCTTTATTTTATAGAATACCAAATGTTAGGGGTTATGAATGAAATTATTCAGAGCCCATTTACACAAAAGTATGTGCAAGATATTAAGGCAATTGCTGTGATACAGATAGAACAATGTAGCTAACAGAGCACAAGGGTACTCTTGCTTCAGTGAAAGAGAAAATATGATTGAATATAAATGTATATATTTAAATCTATTTCAGGCTGAGTGGCCCTTTTCAGTTGAGGGAGTACATTCACTGCATTAGCACATATAAATGCGGTGCAATAGATTTATTTTAGGAATAGAGTGTGGATTAACAGAAAGAGAACGACTGCACCATGCATACTCAACAGAGCTCATCCTTAGCTAAGACTTTGTTGTGGGTTAGCAATTGATGACACATCGAATGTGTTTGTTTGTAGTTATGTGTTAACGTCATCTTTTACTTGCACAATTTCCAAATTACATTTGATAGTAATCAGGACAATAATGAACGTAATGAAATACTGTATACCACCAGAGGCTCAAACTCACAATCTTCAAAAGCGAAAGGCTTCTATTTTGACTGCTAAAGCATTTGTGAGATTTGAATAGCCAGGACCTCTTTGTATACAATTAACATGCCTCAACATGACAGCACATCAGGCACAATAGCAAGCAGTGGGCCAGCCTTCCAATTTCGAGACCTGGAATATCACACAGCTCCTTATCGGCAGACGTCCCTTTATGAGTGGACTTAAATAATTTATGAAAAGCTCAGTCAATCTTTCAAAGTCCTTGTTTGACATTTTCAAACACCGTACATTTAACATCTCAGCACCACAGTGAAAAAATAAAAGTCAATACATGTCATGTTTTCAAGGAACATGAGAATCGTAGAGTGTGTATTTTAATAAGCATGTCAGGAGAGCTGTATCCAATTTTCAAACAAAAGACAGAAGAGAAACTAAGCCTCATTCCTACTCTCCTATTTTAATTTAATAAATGCCATATTCCTTCATACACTTAATAGAACCTCCCCCCACATTTCTTAGCTTCGTGGTGGTCTCCACAACAACTGTCCTTGGACCAGTCCAACTATTTATAAATGTGATACGGTAACTGGGATAGCAAGATTTTACAGCATGGTACTGGACCATATTAACTGCTCAACAGCAGAAGAACACATTATTTTACCATTGCTGTATGTTGTCCATATTGTATAATTTTTTTCAACATATTCCTGATTGTTTTTAATATTATTTTATTCACACGTAAATCAACTAGAGCATTACTTTTACTTGGGAACATTTGTCAGGATCATGTTTCTTCTAAACATTGCAGTGTATCCAGTTCATGCTCCCTCCTGCAACAACGTTGGTGCTCTGATTGAAATTGTGTATTTTGGGAACAGAAAACCAGCATCGTTGCAGGAGGGGGTGTGATCTGGATACACAGCAATCTTTTTTTTTTTTTTCTCCAGCACAGCAGGTTAGTGACGCTCTCTTATGCGGTGGTCTCAGATCCTTTGGGCATACAGTATCAGCTAAGTTTGGCTTGTTTTTTTCAGTGCAGTGTGAAAGCAAAATCAGGTTACAAAAAAGTGGAAGCACTTTTTTTCCCGAGTTTGTTTGCAAATGAACTGAAGTAGGTTAATTCAGAAAACAGCCATATGTTATGCATTCAGAATGTACGTTCCTTGTCTCCTTAAGGATTCCTTCCAGCTCTTGGTAATGGTGTCTTAGACATCAGGGATTACGGACCAATTTTTGTCCAATCAAGTTTTCTAGCTTAATATAATGTTCTCTTTTGTTTATTGACTGTAACAGTTAAACCAGAAACAGTCTGATGGTAGAACTCATTAAGAATACCAATTGTCAGGGACAACGCTGTATGCTCTTATGAGGCCAGTGGCTAAGCTATTTATTTAAAGCTGAAGTAACAATTTGTTTCAATACATTTTTGTGAAGAAATTAAAAGCAAGACCTGTTGCATTCAAGTCAGATCGCAGCCTATGATTTAGTTAGAGGTAATTATGAGTCTCTGAAATCAGCTTCTATTAGCTTGATTCAGCCGTCCTAAATGACAAAGCATGGCACAATAATAAATAATGAAGAAGCCTTCACACTCTGCTGAATAATACATCCTGTCTACCCAAGTTTGCTTTTGATGCAATTAGTTGTACTAGGTCCCAGCAGTGAGTAACAGGTAATGATACTTGTTTAACAATCTTTAAGTGTAATTGAATGCCTAAGACGATTTAGATCGATGCAAAATGCATTCAACATTAGCACCACACTTCAGTAAGCACTAGAGCTAATACCTAGGTATTTACAGTTACCATTATGAAAATGGTTTCATTGTTGCATGCAATGCTTTATCATTACTGTGTTATAATAAAGTTCAGTAAGGCTTGATTGGTGATTGATGAGTATAAGCACTTTTATTTGAAAAGTCCTCTAAAACTAACAGGACTTAAGAATCTTGAAAATCACTGTTAACACAGACTTAGTAGCATAAAGTCCTCCTGTAGCCTATTCAGGGGACATGAGCAAGAACCGCCAAGGGGAAATAAAAAATAGCTTTATAATTAGCATTAATATCCTCCACAGGGATATTTGAGTTGTGTTGCCACAATGGTCTAGAAGGTACCTCAGCTGTGTCTTCATTTTTTTAATCATCACCTGTAAGAGAATCATAGATGTTTTTTGTAAATCTGCTCATATCTCATAAACCAATTGAGATGTCGATTTCAAATTTTCAGATTCATGGAATCTTCTGTCAGTATATAACAGTACCCTTAATTTGAGCCTGTGACCTATTATGGCTGCCATATTGGATTGGAACTCTTATGGAGAAAACATATATTTTTTAATATATGGTAGAAAAGTATGATCCTTATATTTTTCATATATAGAAATTTGCCCCTTTTTCTATAATCCATATATTTATTTTATATGTTGAATAAATATGGTGCACCATATATTTTCATTAGTCTGTAATCCATGTAAAATAAATATATGGATTACAGTAGATAAAAAAAGGATAATTGCATGTTGAATTACATAACTAGGTAAATAGATAAAAAAGAAAAATAATCTTGAAAGAATGATAATACTGAATCCAAAAAATGAATGCTATATAGATTACAGATATACCTGTTTGGTAATTATTGTAGTTTGTTAGTATGAAAGGAAACTAAAAGCATGAGGTTCAGGATAGAGTATGTTGGTTTAAGTTCATGTTTGGTTTATTTATTATTGCCTGTTTTGCTTTTTTTTTAACAATTCATTTAACATCAACTCACACTCTGAAGTTAATGTTGATGCTAATCACTTATTATATAAGTTGTTACATAATAAGTGTGTCTTATTGTTACAGGTACTGCTCATCTGGGCATATTATCATAATATAAACAACAAAAAATGACTTTTATAACTGTATAACTATGCATGGGATGACATTTATACACAGAATAAGATTTACTGAAATTTTGAAAAATCCTTGAAAGTGGTTAGATGTGACTTATAAGTGACAGTAAAAAGCAAAAAGGACCAAATCCGTGTGTACATTTGACATTGTTCGGTAGCTAATTACTGTGAGCATACATGCCACTTTAGTTAAACACTCTAGAAAACAGCAATCTGCATGCAGTTAAATATGTCCCTGTGGCAAAGTGCCCCCCCTGTGTATTATATGTTACGTGTTGTGTGTAAATGTTGGTGTATAGTCATCGGTACACAGGATATAAACGGGTCTGTGTTTCACGTGTGGTTTAAAAATGTAGATTTGTATTTAGGCACGAGGAGGGCACAAATCACTTCACGTGCTGGTTAAAGTAATAATATGTGAGCACGGGGAATTGCACTTTAATTAATTCACGTGCAGTTGTACCGAGATTCCAATTGAATGATTGACTAGCAATCGAGTCTCGGTACAACTGCATAAAAGCTGCATGTTTTCACTCACTTTCGGGTGGTGTGTTCGTTGAGTGGAGAATGGGAGAGAGAGAAGGAGAGTACTATTTAAAACAATTGCTATCGCGTGCTGGAGGACCAGCACGATACTTGTTTATTTATTTACTCACCGTGTTTGTGTGTCTGTCCGTCCACCGGTTGTTTAGTGTATAGTCCGTTTTGTTTGTCTATTTATTTTGGCGCAAGTGCCGTGTCCTGTTTTTTGTGTTCTATTATTTTGTTTATTAAATGCTGAGCGCGATCACGCGCTCAGCTTCACCAAAACCCCAAGTCTCTGTCTGCTCTGTGTGTTTCTAGTTCTGGTCTGAGTTCCTCCCTGCAGCCAGCCTGTCACAGTCCCATATTGCTTATGCCATAATGTTTGCAATTATGTTGAACAGACTTACTCCTTCTGTAACAAAATTAGCTTTCAACTTATCTGGTCCCCCAACTCAATATTGGAGCAACAGAACTCAAAACTACTTTACAAACATCATAAAAAGAATGAAATAAATAAATAAAATGACAGTTGAAGCTATATTCCCATATTCCCAATGGTTCCTGGTGATTTTACATTGCATAAAACATGTTGCTACACTACCAAACCCATTGTGATTTTATAATTGCAGTGTGTCTGTGTATTTATAACAGAAAGAAAATATAGTATACATTTTGTGTATGCTGCTGCTGTGTTTGGTGTATGCTGCAGTATTTCAAATTGGAAGCAATTTATCATTATCTTTCTTGCACATGTTTGTGAACAACTGCTTTATCAGGGCAAAGGCTTTTCCAAGCACCCCACGTTAAGAGGTGTATACAGTATTGTTTTTAGAATCTGACACTTGTTGTTTGATATGCTTTGTTTCAGGGAGGCCCTTATGTTTTCATTTGTCAGTTCTGATTAAAGGGTGCTCTGTCTTATCAAGTAACTGACGGACACAAGCTGGTGCGCCGTTTTTATTGAAAACATAAATAAATAAAAAGGTTGTACAAAAATGCTACTGCTCACAGAGCAAAAATAAATGTTCAAACAAAAACAAATCTTTACTACGGAAAATTTATTTGAATGTTAAGAAATGTAAAGTACTGCATATTGGGTGTATAAAATGAATAGAATAAAAAGAGGGATTGAAGACTTGAAAAGGAACTCAGTTATAGTGGACCCATTATTAAAAGTATCTCGCCAATGTGGTGAGGCAATTCAAAAGGCAAGTAGAAAGTTAGGCTGCATTGCGAAAAGTGTGGAATACAAGTTTAGAGAAGTTATGCTAAGATGATACAATGCCCTAGTTAGACCCCACTTAGAATACTGTGTGCAGTTTTGGTCACCTCACGACAAAAAATACATCATTACGGTCGAGAAGGTACAAAGAAGGGCAACTAGGCCGCTCCCAGGTCAAAATAATTAAATCTCTTCAGCCAAGGGAGAAAGGGGACTTGATTAAAGTGTATAACATTAGAAGTGGTATTGATAACGTGAATCCAAGATACTAGTTCAAATTTAGCACACAGAGTAGAACAAGGGGTCTTAAATTGAAGCAGACAAAAAGTAAGTTTAAAATTGAAGGTAGGAAGCACTTTTTATGCAGAGTTATGAATGCATTGAAAAGCCTACCAGGTAACACAGTAGGATCTAAAACACTGGGAACATTAAAAAAATATATATATATATATTTTGTACTTTGTAAATTTTGTACTTTTAAATTAGATCCACCAGTAGGGGCGAGGGGTGTGCTAACAAGGGATGAGCCTTAATGGGCCGAATGGCCTTTTCTCATTGCCCAAACTTTTCTTATGTTCTATAGTACTCGTTCTCGCCAATCTGTGTAAGAAGTTCCTGCCTGAACTGAACTCATACATGTGTAACAATTATTAGTGTTGATTACAGACCCTTCATTCTCTTTACACATCTTTCACAACACCATGTGAATAACAAGAAGCATTCAGACCATAATGACAAGTACAGTTGCAGATATAAATATAATCAAGTTTTCCTGACTGAAATACTGTATCGTGACAACGTAGTAAAATATTCTTTCATTACTATTATTTACTATGAACAAATCTTTAGGTTTAAAGTATGTATTTAATTTATTTCCCCATGTTATGCATTAGTGGAAACACTTTTAAGTCTGTATATCTTTGTAATGTTCACTTGGTTTTGGCTATATGCAGCCCTGTTTAGACATGCAGTGGTTTTATACTGATTTGAATGTACAGTATTGCCAAACTCTCACACACTTAGTTTGCAGTTAGTTACACTGTTGATTTACCGTATTTAAAAAGTCTAGAATCCTAAAGGGACCAGGTGACAGCATAATTCTTAATGGTTTATAACCTGAAATAATACATGTTAGCTAAGTAAAGAGAAACATTTCCTTCCCACTGTGAAGGTTATCCAGGCTAGGGGAAAGAAGAGTTACCCACACAAAGTGCAGGTTACCAGGGTAATGGGAACATGTAAGTTAACCAAGTAATAGGAATCATAGGGCATCACATTACCCAGGTAGTGGGAAACTTCTGCTTTTCTAGGACTGGGGGAATGTACTAACCCTGTATAAAGCAAATGGATTCTTCTCTGGTGACAGAACCTTTTCCCCAAAAGAATGGGTCAACTGTACTGTCCCTTCTTCAAACAATTAAAGGCTATGTCTGCTGTATACATGGCTCTGTGTACAGCACAGACTTCACAGAGAAGTACATGTTACTAAGTGATTGCTGTTAAAAGGGAGTGAAGTGTTTGGCAGCTGACCCATGCTGTACTTTTTTTCTGTCAAGTTTGTTATTGATATAGTTACCTGCCTGAACCATTTAATTGACATTATTTCAACAACATATTCATGAATTGTATAATATGAAAGATACCTTATATGGAGATAAACTGCAAAAAAATGATTATTCATGGACTGGGCACAGAGCATATCCAAGACCCTATTGTATCTACGTCAAGACAGACAATGCCAGGCATGGATCACTTCAACAGACCCATGAGAAAACCCACAGACACAATCAGTGACACATTTCAAATATCGTTGTTCTCTTGATGTTTACAGTGAATGCACAGTATGTCAAATACATTGCATTGTATTGGTTATTTAAGGGGTGACAGCACTATGTCGTTATCACTATTATTATACAGCTTTTTAAAGGTATTTATTTATTTACATGTGCTTGTTGGTAATAATCATTGTAGTCCCCTTGAGTCTCTTTGTGAAGTGTTTCATCAGTAAGCAGTGGTTTTAGAACAGGTATCATTAATTAGTGTCATCTCTCAGCCGTGTTTTATTTGCTGTTCTGTTATTGAGTAATAACAGAACGGGCAGCCTCCAAAGAAAACAATGGGAGAGCAGTGTCCGTTTGTTGTATAATAATGATGACAGTTCATGATATTAGAATAACTTGTGATGTAATATTCATGACCACCACTGTCTCTACCCACTGATCACAGCTTCCAGTCTTGCTGGGAGGTCTATTGTCAGAATTGTATAGTACCGATATGCTGGTACTATGAACTGAAAGTAATGAATTGTACTGTATATAACTATACAAGACTCAGTGGACCATTATATCCATTTTGTGTTGAAAGGAGCCATACACCATACTATAAACCTGCAGTGCCTGCAACCCAGATCAGTTTTAAATAAAGTATGTTTCCTTGGTTTCTGTTTATTACATCCCACTGCTTTGTGTATGGTCCATTACAGAGCTTTTCCCTGAGGTAGCTACAGTTTCACAAATCCCCATGTATGATCCTGCTTGTCATTGTGTCACTGCATGGGCCAGTCGCTCTGTGGAAGCATTACATGTATTTTCTTCCACATTCGTTTTTTTTATCCATATAATAAAAGGACAGAATAAAATGGGCATTTTACCCACAAATGACATCCAAAAATGAAATATTTAATATGGAAGTTTCGCCTTTATGGACCTGCCATTGGGTATATTTCATCTGCCATGTTCTTATTTTTCCTATGTAGGCACACTTGTGAAATTTTGCATTTTTCCTGCTTTGCTTCCATTTTTTAATGAATGACCAATGTTTGGACTAGAAAGATATGTTTGTTGAAATGTTTGTAATTCATTACGTTTATTTTAGCTTTGCTAAATTCAGCACTATTGTGTGTTTAATAGTTATGTATCATTTTTTTTTATTAATTTGAGCATTTAAACAACTTCAGTCTTCAGTGTGTTGTTTAGCATAACAACATCTGAGAAATAATAAAATATGATATTGTTTAAAAATGGAGCTTAAAAAAAGGGATGAAAAAATTACCTTAAAATGCACAATGGGCCTACGTAGGATTTGATACACATGGAAAAAATAAGATTGCATCAATAGAGTTAAGGCTGCTTTCCACATCTGCAAAATGAGTATGTGCAAACTGTAAAACATATTCAGTGCTGTTTTAATGAGATCTATAACCTAACTCTGCATTAACTCTGCATTAACACATTTTTACACAGGTGATTGCTTGGTGTCGCTATAATGCTTTCCAAAGATGAAGCTTTTGTGCACTCTACATATTAAGAAGAACTTTTTCTTGACCCTGTTGTTTGTTCACATCCCTCAAAGGTATAACTCAAGACAAAAACAGAATAATAATCCTGTTATAGAATGCTATATACTGGTACGCAGGTACTGCAAGCAGCAGGATTCTGTGCACGTTTCAGGATTCAAAAACTCATTTTGAGTGCTCTAATACCTATTGCATATATGCGTGTGCTGTATGTGTTTGGCTTTGAGTAGAGGTTATCCTTTTGTTCCCTGGCACAGTGGAAGGGCCGCTTTTGAAAAGCTGGCTAATTCCCTCATTAGGTTAAGCCGATTTGCCTTGTGAAACGGTGCCTCTCATCTTCAGTTGGGCAGCTATCACTTGTTTTACTCCAGCGCTTTGAAATGTAGAAAATTAACAAGGGGAGCTAATTCCTAATGTGAGCTATTGAGGGGCATTAAAAATGTTAGAATGCTTGTTTAACAATGGGGGCTACACAGGTCCTCTCAGCTCTCGTAGGGAAATGGATTTGAGCATTGCTGTGTGACGGGCTCGTTCTTATTATTGCCATGCTGTTTGTTTGGCAGCCTTGAGGCTTTGCTGCAGATCCAAAACTCATATACACTGCATAAACAATTTGATTTATTTTTTCTTTCTATTGTTTTCCCCCAGCAGTTAAACATTTCTCTTCCTTTAACTTCTCTAACTCACCAACTATCTATCCAGCTGCAGTATAGCTTAGAGCTCATAAAATATGCATTTGCCATATTCCATATTTCACAAATAATAATTTTAGGATTAAGGCAACAGTTCTGCTGATTTTATTCAAGTGACAGAATGTATTAGTGCAATGTGAACCAGGATTTTACTTTCCTCCTTTGACTGTGGGGAGAATGTTGAAGGGTGGTGGAGAGGGAAACCACTCCTAGATTTTTTAAGAACATATTTAAGCACTGAATCAAAGTTATGATAAAATAAAGTGCAGCCTTACCTTCAGAACCACAAGGGGGGGGGAGGAGGTGGGGGCAGAAAACAGAAAGCAGGACCAGAGAACAGTTGAAAAGGGGGAAGGAGACACTTCTTCACACAGAGAGTGGTGCAGGTATGGAATGGGTTACCAAGTCATATTGTTCAGTTCCAATCACTTAAGATCCAGCTTAAGTTAGTTAAAGGAACCAGGCAAGCTTAGGTGGGTTGAATGGCCCCATCTTGTTCTTAAATGTTCTTGTTTTCTTTTGTAAACATTTACCCTATTGTATATGTGGTATGTAAAAACAGGTCAAATTTATTAAAAAATAAACAATCATCTTATAAGGTCATCCAGAAGACTGAACCAAAACATAAATAACAAATGTATTGCAAGAAACAAAATGATTATAAACACATTAAAAAAAAACATTTACTTACCAAAATATACTATTTGGACCACATACAAATGCAATGCAATATAAATAATGAATTGCCTTAGGTGCCTTTCACAGAATTGTGATTTGTTTTCTTTGATTTCATCTCAGATTAGATCCAGCTATGCTGAGCAACAAAAAGATTTGTTTGGTATTTGCCAGGTCTTTATTCCGTTCATTTTTTTCTGATTGTTTTTAAGATCTTAGCTGTGTTCGTACTCCTTTACATTGTTGATTGATTTTTGCCTGCATGGTTGCATGTAACAGCAGTCTATTGCAACAGCTCTCTATGTAAGATGCATGCTGTTACTGTCTTCCAAGATGCCTGTGCGGATCTCAAAAGATTATCCTGATATACATTTTAATGCAATGCATGAATTGAGAAATAGGAGTATAATATGCTGCTGAGAACAAACACTGCTGACAGATGTAAAGCCAAAGAGAAAGAGAGAGAAAAGAAGAAAAATATAACTCCCCATTGAGAAATATTCAATTATTATAACAAAGGTCACGTTTCTCAGTTTCTTGCTCTTCAATTCTGGGCAGCTCAATAATTGTTTATGGTTGAAACCTCTTTTCCAATTAAATTATATTGAAATTATCACTTTTAATTAAATGTATTGGTGTGCTCAGTGTCACCTCTTATTTTAAATCCAATTTATTTCAAAGAAGCCAGTTATGTCCCCTTCCCCAAGGAGAATCCAGATGCTTTCTCTTCATTTTCTTTGCAAAAATGAAATAGACAACAGGTGTGATTGATTTGGGGGAGGGAGGTCTCATTAGATGAGCCAAACTTTTTAGGCCAAACTCTTTGATTTATGAAAATGAAAATCATAACTGTTCTCAATAGACATGTTATACCAATTTTATATTATTAATTTGAACCAAGTGTATGACTCAGATGTAGTTAGAAAAAATATGAAAAGCAACTTGGGGCGGCATGTGTTAGATTTAGGACAGAGGGACCGAGTCACAGAGAGTGGTGAGGGTATTAAATGGGCTACCTAGTCATGTTGTTGAGGTAGAATTAATTGGATCCTTTAAGTCACAACTTGGCAATGTTTTGAAATCAATCAGCTACTACGAGTTTAGATGGGCCTCTCGTTTGTAATTTGTATTATGTTCTTACATTATTATGTCCATATATAGCCCCATATTGTATATCTAAGCATTTAATATACAATAAGCACTGTATATGATGGAAGCATTTTGATGGAAGCATTTTGTGCAGTACTTTGTAACTAAGAGTAACAACTTTTGCATGAGGTAGCACATTATTTGTTAAGCTGTGTAAAACATATTTAAGCTCTCTATAGAAAAATGCATATTCATATTTGTCATTTGCATTTAAGATAGAGGCCTTGTTCTTATCCTATCTGTAAACAGTGGTTTCTTTCTAGGGACAACACATGGAGCTGTGAAATATTGAAAGAAATGTCTCAAGGACAGTTTTATTCTTATAGCCAGTTTATGTCTTATTTTAAAGCAAGTGCAAAGGCATTGGCAAAAAGCAATACAAACATTTCAAGTATAATACTATCAAGAAACAGTGTACGTGTGGGTAGGATCAATACCGTTATCATGGTTGGCATGGTTACCATAAAGTTGCTTGGCTTGAGGTAAATCCACGCATCTGTAGATTATCCAGCTGATTTGGCGTGCGGATTTGTGTTCTGGTGTAGAATAAGCCGTGGGAAACCCAATGTTGCAATATAAAATGTCCCATAGGAGGCTTTGTTGAAGCCTATTTGTGAATTACATATGTTTAATTAACTACTATAATAGCAGTTAATGAATAAAGCTGTTTTGGACACCTCAGCTCATAACATGTTAAAACTCATAGTTAATTTACCAGGTGTTATCAACAGCACCCCTTACAGGAATTGTTTGGTGTAGCTTCCTTCTGTTCCTGTATCAAAATTCAGCGATGAGAAGAAACAGTCCCTGATGGTTTTTACTCTCTAACTTGCAGAGACCAGCAGCTTCACACAGCCAGGATGCAAACCTGCACTCCCCTGATTTACTCACCACGCGACTGTTCTCTTACCAGCATACAAGAATACTATGTACACAATGACATATGGTGAAACAGTATTTCTTTTACATCTGAATAAGAAATGCTCTGTAACAATATCATACTCTCCAGTGAGTTTAGCTTGCTGTCAGTTATTGTTGGGGTTGTGTGTTTTTATGTATGATTCATATCCTGTGGGATGCAAATGTGTCCTTTTGAAGGCAGCCTTTAATGTTTTCCATTTCCCATTAGATGTTAAGAACAGCCTTCATAAATATTATGATGACAAGTGGGATAAGTTAATATAATGACATTTGTATTGTTGTATTGTACAGTTTCAGTCAGAAAGGTCCTTAGTAGTGTACAGTATGTGGTGTCAGTAGAACATTTAGTATTCCTGATGATACTAAATTTAAACAAAATAAAATTGATAAAACATTTGATTCTTGGTAAATACTACACCAGTGGGACACCTGCTGCCAACAAATCAGCATCACATCACAATATATACATTATACTTTATGCTTTATACATTTTCTGTAAATAACATATATGAAACAAGTAGTTACAACATTGTTTTATAAATGGATTATTTGCTAGGTATTTTTTTTAATTTTAAGGATCTGTTCTAACCATCCAATAATGCATCTGTTGATGTGGTAATTCAGTCACATCCATTCTGCTATTAGGTGCTTCAGGTTATTTAAAATACAGCACTTAGAGTTCTGTGTCCAATTCTGGTCACCATAGTACCAAAGGAAAAGTGTGGCTAGGGCCGTGCCGAACAACGAGTACAAACGAGTAACTGTAACGAGTATGGACTTTTTTTTTTTGAGTAATAGTAAAACATGAGTAATTTTTAGACAAAGTACTGGATAAAGTGTTCTATATTTATTGTGAGGCTGTTCCAACAGTGTCAGAAAAGCCCCTAAAATCTTGGGAGATGGTACAAGTGGGAGAGGTGAGACAGCAGGCAGGGGCTGAAGAGGATCGACAGTAGCGCACTATCGGGCAAGTTTAAAGTCTGGTGCGTTCAGTTTGCTGTTGCTGCTTACTGTTGCTGCTTACTGTGTATGATGTTTCCCTGCGAAGAAACGAGAGACTGGAAGCCTTGATTAGTTCATACATTAGGAAATGGGTGGGAGTTCCATGCAGGGTAGCACTCTACAGTAAAGGGAAACTGGAGCTGCCAGACTCAGCTCTAACTGAGGAATTCAAGTGTGCTATGGTTCGGCTAGCCATCAGTCTACACTGCCTAACAGATGCTTATTGTTTTTCTTAAACAACTTACGTCATTCTGCTCTTCCACAACTATCTCCCTGTCTTCTGTGGACAAAAATTGAAATTTTCAGGCTACTGTTGTTTGTTTTGGTATTGACCGCATTTTGTTGTGTTCATGTACTGGAGGTAGAGTTTGTTTTTAAAAGTGGTCATCTTATTTTACACGGGTCTCGTGCCACCACCTAATCTTATTATACAGTACATCAAAAAAGAAGCCAAGTTAGACACAATAATTGTGTGAATGTTGGGCCCCAGCACCTTTCCAATTGTGCCTATTTGCTTGATGCTTGACAAGATTGCCCCAATTGCTTCTCCTAACTTGGGCTTTTTGTGTTTGATATCACCACTTTAAACGGCTGTTGTGTTTTTCTAACTTTTTTTTTTTACATTGACATAGATACATATGCAGGGCTGAAATGGAGGTATAACTGCAGTATACAAAAATGTTTTGTTTTGTTTTTTGGATATATAAAAAAGGTTTAAATAATTACAAAACCAAAATATTTATTTAATGATATGTAACCCAAAGTTATGTATGTGAAAAATAACAGCAACTGAGGCAAGGTCAAGTTGTAAAAACAAGCATGGTTTATTTATTAAATACAATCATATACCAAAAGTACCAATTTATTCAGTATGATAATAGCATTATTGGGCAAATTGCCTTACTTTAAACTGGTGACAGGGCCGTGCAACAATTATTACATGAATAATAATAATAATAATATAATAATAATAATATTATTATTATTATTATTATTATTATTATTATTATTATTATTATTATTATTATTATTATACAAATACGTGTGTGCAATAAATAAGTTAAATAATACACAAATGTGATAAAAATAAATAAAATGGGCCAAACTCAAGTGACAAAAATAGTGACAAGCGCCTCCTTCTCCTGAGATAAAAAATCTACATTGCTTCCCTTTGCCCATTTGCTTCCCTTTTACTTGTTCTGCAGCTTCACCTGGTTCACTGCTTATCCCAGTTTCACTCTTGTTCGGGGCTTTGCTTGTTTCTGTGGTGAGATGTGGTTTCTGATATACATACATCTAATAAACACTTTAGCCTGCTAGTTTTGCACACTATTAAACTGGCTTCCGAGTTTCTGGGTTCTCTGCACAACCATAATTGTGGCCCTGGAGAGAGTCCAACAGAGAGTAACCACACCAAGTACAAGCCTTAAAGGACTGAGCTACGAATGTACGCTGAAAGAACTGAGTCTATTTAGCCTAGAACAAAGATCAAATTGGAAGGGACGTGGTTGAAGTTAAAAGTTGACGTAGTTAATCCTAACCACTACTTTAAGCTCAGTGCAGAAACTAGCACCAGCGAACACAGTTGGAAATTAAGTGGAGAGAGACAAAGAGGAGACACTTCTTGCTTAATAAACACATCTGTTCATAGAAATCTCTGATTTACTGAAAAGCAACTTCCAGATATTTGCACTAAGACCAAGTGGAATCGAGCGAGCATTGTTGGGCCAAATGACCTCCTCTCGTTTTTATAACATTCTAGAACTACTTGCAAAATGCTTCAAAACCACTTTGTAAAACTATGTAGCATGCATATAAGTATCCATAACATGTACTTTTGTAACCAACCAAATGTACTGTAATTGAAAATTCAGCATTTTAAGTGTGTGCAATATCAGTGACTCAGTGTAGCTATTAACATTGTTTATTAAATGATACAATTTTTACAGCATTACAGTAACAAGTGTAATGACAACATGTTATGCATAGTTATATGCATGATATAACTGGTTATGAAGCACATACTTATATTTTTATGTATCTTTATGTAAATAAAGTGTTATTGTATTAAACTATTATTAGTAGTGTCCATTGCTTCTTACAAAGACACCCTGAGAATAAATGTTTATTATGTTATTACAATCACTCAGGTAAAACAATGTCTTGTAATTTGCCCAAACATTTCATTTTCAACAAAACTTTTAGGAAGTATTGTAAGGTTCCTCAGGTCATATGTATTCTCTAAGTAGAATATATAATAATAAAAAAACTTAACGTTTAAATAAAGAAATAAAAAAGGCAAATGTTGTGTTTTATAATGTTCCTCAGTGTTCTGAAAAAAGGACACCAATTCCAAGATTCTACTGTAAAAATTATATTTTATTTTTGTGAATTTTTATAGGAAGAGAGTCTGATGCAGCCAAAAAAACCTGGTATCATTTTTAGGTGAATCTGCAGGCTATCAAAAACTGCAATTTTGTCTGCCGGTATCTTGAAAGGAATGGAATTAAGGAAACCGCTTGAACTTTCTTTTGCTGACCTGTGTGAGGATTTCATATAAAATAAATAAACAGATTCAGCAGATGGCATCCACACCCGCCCGCTAATCTCTCTAGAGGCACTTCACCATCGATCACATTTGCAGAGCAGACATGAAGCCAACCTGGATTCAGGTCAGAAAGGCTCTTTCTCTCTCTTTTAAAAAGCACACACATCTTCATTGCCAGCTGCCCAGGTTGTCATGACTACACTTGATGTGCACACTGTTTCTCCAGAGACATCCATATTGCAGCCGTAATTCAGAACAAGCAATACAGTCAGCCCAGAGCTTTGTAACATAATATTAAGGTGTTTGTTCTCCAAATGTTTGATCTGTTATGAAATCTTTCACAGTCCATGCATTTCTTTAAGTGGATGTTGTGATTTTCATTATCGATTTTGTGGTGCTGGACCTAAAAGTTGTTTACCTAGGCCTCATACATTCTAGGCCCAAGCAACAAAAAAACACACAGCTTTTTGTAGATCAGTGTTTAGCAGACATTCCGTTTTTTCTGACTACCATTGAATCCACTGCACTTTAATTGTTCTGCCAATCAAATATAAACAAGTAGCTATGGTGACGTCACCAGTAAATTATGCAAATTAGTACCATCGAAGGTTCAAACCTTCCTTCGGTAATGTGTTCCAAACCTTCGAAGGCCAAAATGTACCCTTCATTGCAGCCCTACCCATGTGACATGCATGTCACAAGTGATATCGGTACCAGGAAAATGGAGGTGTATGAGGTCCACTGTGATGAAACAGTGTTTACATGGGTGAGTGAAATGTGCTGTGTCATGTCAGTTTGAGAAGACAGCACCAATAACATGGATCAACCAAGAGTTTTCCAGAGTTTTCCAGTGTCCATTGTCATATTGGATGAGCAACAGAATACAGACAGAGATGTTTAATAGGAGGGATGGCCTTGTCGTCACTGTTGGGCTGTATACAGTCTTCTGTCATGCCAGTATGTTCTGTGTTCATAATTTCTCCAGTGTCTTAAGACTATGTTGGCAGATTGCACACACATGACTTCTGTAAATAGCCATCCTTATGCAATGCACCTTCTCCAGCCTCCCAGTAGGTCTCTAAAGAGGGTCCCCCAAACACACTGGCATGGCAGCGGACCTCATAGACTGAGTGGACCATGATGAAGGATGAAAAGTGTTTTTTTGGGATGTACACAAAAGGTTTAATTCATATATGTATGTCTGTGTGACAAGATGGCTGCAGGGAGGAACTCAGACCAGAACTAAAAACACACAGAGCAGACAGAGACTTGGGGTTTTGGTGAAGCTGAGCGTGTGATCGCGCTCAGCATTTAATAATTAACAGGACAGAAAATAAAAGGTTTAAACACAAAAACACAGGACACGGCACTTGCGCCAAAATAAATAGACAAACAAAAGCGGATTAAACAGTAAACAAAACAATGGACGGACAGACAAACGAAACACGGTGAGTTTAGACAACTATCAATTATTTTAGTTTATTTTACTCTCCTTCTCCACACCCGTTCTCCACTCACCGAACACACAACCCCGAGTGAGTGAAAACATACAGCTTTTATGCAGTTGTACCGAGACTCGATTGCTAGTCAATCATTCAATTGGAATCTCGGTACAACTGCACGTCAATTAATTAAAGTGCAATTCCCGTGCTCACATATTATTACTTTTACTTGCGTGATGTGATTTGTGCCCTCCTCGTTGCCTAAATACAAATCTACAATTTAAACACATGTGAAACACAGACCCGCTTATATCCCGTGTACCAATGCCTATACACCAACATTTACACACAACACGTAACACAAAATACACACAGGGGGCACTTTGCCACATATACCCCCTTGTGCAAAGCACACATGGCCTCAATGGCCACCTCCCCTCAGTCCCAAAGTCCCGGAAGAGGGAAGCAAGTTGTTTCTGGGGTGGCCATGGTGGAATGTCCGGCACCCCAATTCTTCGTGGCGGCAGCTCCCTCTTCGGGGCTTCAGCCACACTATCTCCTGCCGCAAAGTGCAGCTGGGGAGCTGGTCTCCTGACCTCCCCTTCTTCATGGCCGGCAGTTCCCTCCGTGGGGCTCCGACCACACAATCTCCGGCAGCGAAACTGCTGCGGGGAAGCTGGTCTCCTGACCTCCCCCTTCTTCATGGCGGCAGTTCCCCTCCGTGGGGCTCCGGCCACACAATCTCGGCAGCGAAACTGCTGCGGGGAAGCTGGTCTCCTGACCTCCCCCTTCTTCATGGCGGCAGTTCCCCTCCGTGGGGCTCCGGCCACCCAATTCCGGCAGCGAAACTGCTGCAGGGGAGCTGGTCTCCTGACCTCCCCCCTTCTTTGTGGCCGCCAGTTCCCCTCCGTGGGGCTCCGGCCACCGTGTTTCCTGCCACGGAAATGCGGCTGGGGAGCTGGTCTCCTGACCTCCCCCTTTCTTCATGGCCGGCAGCTCCCCTTCATGGAGCTCCGGCCACAGTGTAGCGACCGAGGCAAAGCAGAGGCCCTGGCGACCCCAGGCGGCAGGATCCCTGGCGACCCCAGGTGGCGGCAGCAGCAGCGGACCCTCGGGAGGCGGCGGCAGCAGCAGCGGACCCTCGGGAGGCGGCGGCAGCAGCAGCGGACCCTCGGGAGGCGGCGGCAGCAGCAGCGGACCCTCGGGAGGCGGCGGCAGCAGCAGCGGACCCTCGGGAGGCGAACTTCGGGAGGAGCCCCTGGCCATAGAGGCGGCAGCGGGAGCTCCACTTCTCCCTCGCACCCTGCACCCTGTGTGGAGCAAAAGGCAGCCCCAGGCGTGCGGGCGACAGGCAGCCCCAGGCGTGCGGGCGGCTGGCAACCCCAGGCGATGCGGAGCGGCTGGCAACCCAAGCGTGCGGGCGGCTGGCAACCCCAAGCGTGCGGGCGGCTGGCAACCCCAGGCGTGCGGGCGGCTGGCAACCCCAGGCGATGCGAGGCAAGCATCCTTGGGCGGCGAGGCAAGCATCCTTGGGCGGCGAGGCAAGCATCCTTGGCGGCGAGGCAAGCATCCTTGGGCGGCGAGGCAGGCATCCTTGGGCGGCGAGGCAGGCATCCTTGGGTGCAGTGAGGCAGGCATCCTTGGGCGGCGAGGCAGGCATCCTTGGGCGGCGAGCGCAGGCATCCTTGGGCGGCGAGGCAGGCATCCTTGGGCGGCGAGGCAGGCATCCTTGGCGCAGCGAGGCAGGCAGTCAGGACAAGCTGGGGTGCGGGTTTTGGCCTCTTCTCGGCCACTGCGGCGGGCGGTTCTTCCCATGCTTTCCTCAGCAGCCTATGCAAGGGCTGCTGAGGACCGCCAGCATCTAGTCCTGGTCCTTCTGGTGACGGGAGAGGCAGCTCCTGCTCCTCTCCCTCGTGACGGTGGGGAAGTGATACCAGCAGGCATTCATCCTCTGCTGGTGGGGGAAGTGATACCAGCAGGCATTCATCCTCTGCTGGTGGGGAAGTGAAACCAGCAGGCATTCATCCTCTGCTGGTGGGGAAGTGATACCAGCAGACATTCCTCCTCTGCTGGTGGGGTTGGCGGAGGCAGAGGCAGCTCCTGCTGCTCTGCTCCTGCCGATGGAGGTGGCGGAGGCAGAGGCAGCTCCTGCTGCTCTGCTCCTGCCAGTGAAGGTGGCGGAGGCAGAGGCAGCTCCTGCTGCTCTGCTCCTGCCAGTGAAGGTGGCGGAGGCAGAGGCAGCTCCTGCTGCTCTGCTCCTGCCAGTGGAGGTGGGAGCGGCGTGGAGTCTCCTGGCGGTGGAGGTGGGAGCAGCGTGTAGTCTACCCTTGTTTCAGGGGACTGGTGCGGCCCTCCCCTCTTGCAGGGGACTGGTGCAGCTCCCCTCGGAAGGGGAGACCAGCAGGCATTCACCCTCTGCTGGTGGACAGGGACCCAGCAGGCATTCACCCTCTGCTGGTGGACAGGGACCCAGCAGGCATTCACCCTCTGCTGGTGGACAGGGACCCAGCAGGCATTCACCCTCTGCTGGTGGACAGGGACCCAGCAGGCATTCACCCTCTGCTGGGGACAGGGACCCAGCAGGCATTCACCCTCTGCTGGTGGACAGGGACCCAGCAGGCATTCACCCTCTGCTGGGGACAGGGACCCAGCAGGCATTCACCCTCTGCTGGTGGAGGAGGCAGAGGCAGCTCCTGCTGCTCTGCTCCTGGCGGTGGAAGTGGCGGGCGGGACCAGCAGGAATTCACCCTCTGCTGGTGGAGGTGGGAGCTGCAAGCAGTCCTCCCATGGCAATGGAGGTGGAACCAGCAGGAATTCACCCTCTGCTAGTGGAGACTGGGGCGGTGGGCGCTCTACCTTCCCCTTTTGGGCCGTGGGCCACCGACTCCTCCCTCTTGGGCTGTGGGCGCACCGACTCCTCCCTCTTGGGCTGTGGGCGCACCGACTCCTCCCTCTTGGGCTGTGGGCGCACCGACTCCTCCCATTCAGGCGTGGGACGTTCGGGCTCCTCCCACTCAGGCGTGGGACGTTGGGCTCCTCCCACTCAGGCGTGGGACGTTCGGGCTCCTCCCACTCAGGCGTGGGACGTTCGGGCTCCTCCCACTCAGGCGTAGGACGTTCGAGCTCCTCCCACTCAGGCGTAGGACGTTCGAGCTCCTCCCACTCAGGCTGTGGAGGCAAAACCAGCAGGCATTCTTCCTCTGCTGGTGGAGACTTGGGCGGTGGACACTCTGCCTTCCTCTTCCCCTTTCCCCTTCTCTGCCTCCTCCTCACCTTCCTCTCCTGGGCCAGTTCCTCCTCTCCCTCTTGGTAGGGGCAGTGCACCACTGGGTGCCCGAACTCCCCACAGGCAAGGCACCAGCCTTGGTCCTCTAGACCACCGAGGAGGACCTCCAGATCCTGGCAGCCATCTCTCCAGTTCCAGCCTTCCATTTTCCCCTTTTATTTTTCAAAAAAAACAAAACAAACAAAAAAACTGCGGTTCCCGCTCTGGCCTGAGTCCTGGGGCTGTTTTCCCGGTTCTGACACCACGTGTGACAAGATGGCTGCAGGGAGGAACTCAGACCAGAACTAAAAACACACAGAGCAGACAGAGACTTGGGGTTTTGGTGAAGCTGAGCGTGTGATCGCGCTCAGCATTTAATAATTAACAGGACAGAAAATAAAAGGTTTAAACACAAAAACACAGGACCACGGCACTTGCGCCAAAATAAATAGACAAACAAAACGGATTAAACAGTAAACAAAACAATGGACGGACAGACAAACGAAACACGGTGAGTTTAGACAACTATCAATTATTTTAGTTTATTTTACTCTCCTTCTCCACACCCGTTCTCCACTCACCGAACACACAACCCGAGTGAGTGAAAACATACAGCTTTTATGCAGTTGTACGAGACTTCGATTGCTAGTCAATCATTCAATTGGAATCTCGGTACAACTGCACGTGAATTAATTAAAGTGCAATTCCCGTGCTCACATATTATTACTTTTACTTGCACGTGATGTGATTTGTGCCCTCCTCGTGCCTAAATACAAATCTACAATTTAAACACATGTGAAACACAGACCCGCTTATATCCCGTGTACCAATGCCTATACACCAACATTTACACACAACACGTAACACAAAATACACACAGGGGGGGCACTTTGCCACAGTCTGGTATTGATATATGTGTGTCTGGCTTTAAAATATATGAAATAAGAATTTGAGCATCTAATGTATGTACAGCTATCTATATATTTAATATAAACCTCATATACTGTGATATGAGAAGTCTTTCCAATCACTAGGTATTAAGATCCTTCAAAGGAATAAGCAATATGTATTATAAATTATCCAATTAAATATGGTGTGCTACTGATTATCTGTGTGTCCTTCAGTGGATGCACTATCCCTGCTGTGCTGGAGAGTAGACTCCTACAGCCATTGAAATGATGTAACTGTGCTACTCCAAAGCCTGGCAGTCATGGAACAATTATTTTGGTGTCTGTATTGTATATAAAGTTAAGTGATTCAAGTGACAACAGCACGACATGGGTTGTCTGTTAACAAGCTCTTGTTCCTAATAAAATGCAGTGCATAGAGTTCACTCATTAGTCTAAGTTACGGAAGAATAATATTTTCATTAAAGTTGAACATTGTGGGGTGCTTTTGAATCTCTTTTCCTAACCGCTATTGGCTTTATTACCAGCCTATGCTCCTGTTTGGGGACATATGAATTGATCTGGAGAACAGCTAATTCAATTATGATGAAACCTGATTTGGACCTTCTTTAGCACAAGTTATTAGAATCATATAATGAGATATCTATACTGTATGTCTGGCTTTAAAAGACCACAAATCAAATTGTGATCAAAGTTGGTCATAAAATGTAATGTAATGTCTCTTATACACCTTTCTGTGCATATATATTGACAGACTCACAAGGATCTCATTTTCAAGATACTGATAGATATAATTTTATATTTATACCCGTGAGATGTACTGCATGTGGTGTATTTTTAATGAATTACCATGAGGTTTATTTTTCACTTAACCTTGTCTGTGTCTTTTCCTTCAAATAGCCCTCAAAAATGTACAGACTGTGGGTTATAAACAGTTGGTTAAATGTCCCAAATCAACAAAACATGCAATAATCCACAACCAATACGTCCACCTCTGTGCACTTGGAAAAGTGCTCCAGTCCAGGTCGGGGTGGTTGTGCTGCAATGCTGTTCTGTGTTTTGGTGTGCAGTGATAGTGGTGCTCTGGGGAGGTTTGCTGGCTTTGTGGCTGCAGCTCTCTGGCTTCTATACCTCTGCAACACAAGACATGAACATAAACAAACACAGCGCTCTGGCGTGTTAGTAACTTCAGCGTAAGGGGCTGTACTTACGCAACTGTGTCCCCTTTGTACCACCAAACTCCTTCCTGCAATCAGCCCGGTGCCATGGTTTAACCAATCTCTGCCTGACCTGTATCTGATCGCAATGGAGTTGTTTAGAGTACTTGCAGTTATCCACTTTCCCCAAGATGGCCGACTTCCGGTTTCCACCTACCGTCGAGTCCGCCAGTTGAGGGGAAAACATGCAACCAACCTTTTCTGGTCTTACCTGTTTAGCACTTCCACCTGCTATGTCGGTCTGACATGCATGTATTTTTTTCAAATACAATGTGTCTACCGTAGTAGTTTAAAGAAAGCTCTGTCTGTATGCTTTACTTTCAGGTAGACTTGCATTTACACAGTTATTTCACCTAGAGAGCGAAATTGTCCACACTCCTTCAACGTCTGCTTTTCTGTCATTAACCATCCAGCTGTTTCCATTAATTACTGACATGTTTTGCAGCCTGTGACATTCATTGCCACTGAAGACATTGCTAACCTGTTATTGTACCAGATGTACATTAATGTAAATTTCATAGTTTAAACAGTGGTAATTCTTCATTTACCAAGAGATTAGACAATGGCCTGATATAGAAATATAGGCTCTGCCCATAATAATAAATACAAATACAAATAGGCAGCAGTTACACATTAAACTGACAATACATTAAACATAAGAAAAACAAATGAAGTGATACAAGGAATCAATAGAAATGTATTGGATAAATGATCAGTTGGAATAATCAGAAGCCTTTAAATCATCCTGCAACAGGAATACAATGTTTTAATGTCAAAATGATGTCACCGATTGATTATCTCTGACATTAAATAATACATTGGATACACAATCATCACTGCCAGTCCCAAGAGACATATTTATGATTGTTTTTATTTAGTGCCCCTTGGAATCCCAAAGCAGCATTCGTTTTAATTTCATAGTCCAGTGCTTCCATGTCAGCACAGCTATATTGAGAAGAGTTCATCTGTCAGAATCAGGGGGAACAAGTAACGGTCTGTCTGTATGTCTGTCTATTTGTGGTTTGATCTATTAGATATATCTTGTTATCCAAACACAAAAAAGGAATATATAAAACAGAATCATTGTTTAAAAAAAGTTAAACTATTCTCGGTGGTTTCCATAAACTATTTCCAGATTTCCATATTCCATTCATAATTCTTTGTTTAAAAATGACATTCCCTACCTTTTGTTCTGAACTTTTACTTCGCTTCCCATTGTGCACTCTGGTTTTACTTTCTGTAGAATTTGCATCTCAATATGCCTTTATCAGTATACCATGTATTCCTGGGACTGGTCTAGTTGTCCTTACTTTGTGCAATAATAACTGTTTGTTATGAACAGCCATGTGTTTTTAAGCAATGCCCAGATACCAGAAGCTGTCTACTTGATTTTGCTATGTGGGCTCTGAGAGATAAGAAATGTCTGACTAATAAAGGGTTAAAAATAGGTTGCGCAATGCAGTCGTAGTGTGAACCCAGTCTTCCAAAATTCTCATTTCAATTTACTACATTAAACAACTTCATAATAGATGGATACATAGCTCAGATTATGTCTGAGAAGCTTGTTTGTTAATGTGTTTTGTTACTGTACTGACAATTGGGCCATAGATCCCAGTTGGGAACCTCATTAACAAAAAGACCAAAGTACACGGTGGAATTCTGTGCAGATTTCTGCAGAATTGGTTGTGTTGCACAACATTTATAAGACAGGATATACTTTTATAAACAGTACATATGTGCAGCAAAAATTCAAATCTTTCTGATTCATTTTTATCCATCAATATTCTTTGGCAACATCCTCTGTTTCATGTTAGATAGTTTTAGCAATGTTTCAAAACTACAAACTATTCATTAGAACTGTGAGGTGGCCTTCCTGAACCAAGAGTGTGAGCTGTTGCACTTTCGGTTTTGGCTTGCCAAATGAGTGTATGTTTTTAATATTGGAGCAATGCAACAATGTATTTTCAGGAAGGGATGTAAACCTTCACATAGGATACTGCCATAAAATAAATGTAGAATCCTCTTTTGCAGAATTTGAAAAAAACTATAATCCCCTGTGGTGTAACCAGAGGCATTGATCATCTTTATCTCCGGCAGCTGTTTTGATGGTAAAAATAAGGCTTGAGTTTTGGTTTGCTGGTTTTATGTACTTTATTTTCTAAATTGCAAGTCTTATCTGTCGTATATGGATTCATGGACTTCTAACTAATTAAATCGTTACTCAAATCTATTGATACATCCAACATGTATTGACGGTTATAAGACTGATCACATAGCAATTTGAGACATTACATTTGACCTCTCTTGCGTGACTAATTAAAGGCCATATATATATATATATATATATATGTGTGTGTGCTAGTTTTTTAATTTATTTAATGTGTTCAATTATTATTCTATCCCTGATTTTCTCCCAATTTGGAATGCCCAATCGCTTTTCCCCTCACTGCAGCAATTCCCCACATGGCTCAGGAGATCCAAAGGTTCAGTGGGCGTCCTCTGATCCCATGGCCAATCATAATTCCTTTATCACCCAGGAACTCGAGCGCAGATGTCAGGGAGCCCTGCCAGGCCAGCCCTGCAGGTGTCCGCCTTTGAACTCACTGGGCGCCTGACTAGCAGGGTTCACTATAGCGTGACAGTTTCTTCACTAACCCCCGGGAGTGCCAGAGCCAACGCGATGCTCCCTTCGGAGTCCCCAGCGAAGATCGGCCTGCTTCACACAGTCAGGACGCAAACCTGCGCTGTATGACTCACCCTGTGCACCACGCGGCTGCACTTCTAAACCAGGAAAGTCCAGTTTCTATAATTTTCTATAAAGGAAACTCTCATTTCAACATTTAGCCACCTGGTGTTATGAAACAATTCGATTGGACCTTAATATGTCTATCTACAGTATCTACCAGCTAGTGTGTGTCCACTTTATAAGTAACTAAGAGAAAATAGGGTAGGCACATTAAAATACAATGACCCATGTGACATGTCTCATTGTCAGTCATCCACTAAATTTAGGTAGCGAGCAAGCTATATCAGCCAGAAATGTGTCCCTATACTATAGCTTCCTAAACTATAGTTTCCTAAAGTAGTTTCTGTAGCGTATATACTTTTTGGACAGAACTATTCATGCGCACACATATTTTTAAGGGTGATGAATAGGGATGCTTGCAGTGCATGGAAGCGTGTTATCTATTTGTTTTTCAAAGTTGGCATGTGCAGCAAATCTGTAGCTCAAACACGTGATAGACTCCACACATGTGTTTTACTAGAGCCCTGGTGAACACAAGATAAATGCAGGATGAGATGCTTCTAAAACTTTAAAAGCATGGTTGCATATTTTGCTGAACAAAAGTATATTATTGATGGGTTTGCTGAACAAAATCTAAGTATACTATTGATGGGAATAATAGGATGCTCCAATTAGTGTGTCACAGATTTCTAGTACTAGGTAGTTTACTAGTAGCCCACTGTATTACTGTTTATTGGTATGTGAAGTATGAAATGGATTGTCGAGTACTGAACCGATACTGGGCTAGCTGAAACTGTGTGCATTATTCATAGAAGCGTGTAATACAACAAACATATTATTATTAGGAAATATGTAGAATGCATTGGAGTTACTCTGAAAATTATGGAAGTATGATTTATATAGGACAGCCTCTCCTTTTCCTCCATATGAAACCTTCTGCACTTGTACTGAATCTTCTTTGCAGTGTTTTCCTATAATGTGGAACTACCTGCCTTGGTTGGAAAGCATGATTTTTTTTTTTACTATGAGAGTGAAAACTAATGCTGTGCTCCACGTCTGCCTTTCTCGATATATAGACCGAACTGCGATATGGACAGCACAGGATACAGCAAGGTAAAGTAATGTGTTTCTTAGGGAAACCAGGGTTTTCCAGTCATTCACTCACATAGCTATTAACCATTTAGTATGATTGTGATTTGCAGTGGTGGTTCAATGATTGTAAAGCAAAATGTGAAGGCTGCCTTTCATTTCCTTACATTGTCATGACTAGGGATGCACCGAATCCAAGTTTTTGGGATTCGGCCAAATACCGAATCCATCTCAAAAGATTCGTCCGAATACCGAACCGAATACCGAATCTACAAAAACTGTCAAGAAAACTGAAGGAAACTGTTGAATGAAAAACAAACTAGCAGCTACTAACAAGGGACGTGCACAGTCTATAGTTTTGAGCCTTTTAGCTAATAGTATTTTTATTACCGAATGGAAATATATGCCTGAATAAGATTTCAGTTTGAAACTTACACAATTTACCGCTAGCCCCCTCCCCCCACAACAGATAAATGCAGAACCATTTACTTTACCTTTACAAGAAAGGAGAGCTGCATCTTTGCCATCCCACTGTTTTCTTTAATGACGTTTCAACCTGTGTCACCTGATCTGAGAGTAGGGTTGCCAACAGGCTCCAGAATCTCAGGACACTTTAAGGCAGGTAAGGTTTTGTAACTCGCCTCTCTAAACTGCAATGTATTCAGTAAAGTGAGTGTGAATTGTGCGAACTGTCGCTAAATCAATTGAATTGTTTTACTTAATTGTTACCAAAAGCTGATTGGCTTTCTGAGTCTCTGACTGGGAGGGACTGTGTGAAGCAAGAAATATTAAACAAATAGAAACTTTACCTGCTACCACAAGGTTAAATGAAAGAGTGCAGGTGAGTGCAAAGCTATCTATAATAATGGTGTTGCGCTATTTTGATAGATATTGTTTACTGTATAAAAAAATTCAAGCAACACGATTACTCATTGTTACGAGGCCCCCTGGATAGAATCGCCATCACAATTAAACAATTAAATACATTTACTAAACTGCTCAAGCAATTCACACTCACTTTACATGTCGAATACATTGCAGTTTAGAGAGGTGAGTTAAAAAATCTGACCTGCTTTAAAGTGCCTGAGATACTTGAGCCGGTTGACAACCCTGTCTGAGAGCTATGAGGAAAAAAATGACTGTGAGGAATGACATGAATCTCCCTCCGAAATAAAACCCATGTTGATTTAAATGCACTGTGTGTGTAACACATATCAAATAGGCTACAAAATAGTTTAAAAAAAATATTTTAATAAAACACAGCAGTTCCCAAATGGTTCAACTTTTTATTGGCACATTGCAATAACGTAAAATTTAATTTACTAAATCATATTGTTAAACAATGTCTTGCACATCTGACAGTTGTAAAGTTACAAAAAATATATATTTCTGTGCACTGATGTATATATTTTTTTTATCTCAGTATGATCTCTGTAACACATTTGACAGACAAAGCAACAAAGCACAAAAGTCTACAACAGTTTGCAGTTACTATATATTACAGGTTTACTGCATAACTTTACTCCATGAAAAGTGTGATGTGACTGTGCTATTGCATGCGGGGGTATGTTTGCATTCACCACCTGCCGCGTTTAGTGCGTGCGCCACCAGTAATTTAGGGTGTTGAGAGCTGCGACAGAGTTCATCAAATGTGTTCTCGTTATTAAATACAACAGTTATTTGTGTCTTTTATTTAAAGAAGAACTGCACACATTGGAGGAATGTATTAAAATGGAAGTGTGTCTGGGCAGATATAGGATTCGAATTCAGTTCACCAAATCCTAAGTATTCGTACGAATCCGAACCATGCTCAAAACGTAGGTATTCGGGCCGAATCCGAAACCGAATCCTGGATTCGGTGCATCCCTAGTCATGACCAATATTGACTTGCTTTGTGATAACCCTCTACAGAGACGTCTGTCATGATTGTCCCATAGGGTCTAAATTGGATTGCGTGCAATTCAGAAGGCATGGAAGGTGTGAGAATTCCCTACTAGGGTATTAGAACCCCTCCTGGTAAATAGTTAGAAGAAATTATGCACTAATACAGGGTAATTTGGTACCATGTTGCTTTTTTGATACCTTAGGGGACCTAGACCCCATACCCAATCATTTCCAAACTGTCATAGCTAAAAGATGTAGCTTTCAATACTGATCAATTGTGCCCAACTTTTCTCGAATTACTCTGTTGATGTCTGTGCCATGGTCTTGCCCTGTCCAGTCCATCCTGGTCAATGCTTGACCTTTTGTTCAGCGCCTCCTTGAGGCACCATCCTAATTCCTCATTTCTTCCCTGTTGACCTTGGGTAAGGCAGGAATAGGCCTCAAAGCCTGGGGACTAAATTATGAATTCCCTCCCATCTCTCAGCTATTGACTGGTGGCTCCCCAAGGACCAATGCAGCAGATTATGATAAATTGTAATGAAGTGCCTTTTTGCTGGTTAGCAGCTAAGCAGGCAGTTGTTTTCTGTAGCTGTCTTGGGGCCACCAGTAGCTCTATAACCACAGTCTCACTACAGAGTATAGTATCATACACAGATACAGGTTTATGCCAACATCTGGGTTGCACTTATAATACAGGATGTCCCTTTTGTTATTGAACTAATCTCTGGCTCTTATTGAATCAATACAGGAAGCAAATTCTATTTTCAGACAACAATTACGGTTGGTGATTGTTTATGGGGGTAAAACCTAGACAGATGATGATGTTAAGTAAGGTTACATTTTAGCCTTTGTGGAGACAAACCTTTCCAGTTTTAGTGATGTACTTGTAGCAACACTTGTCTGTAATAAACACATGCACAAGAAACAAATATATAAAGATACACCATTATATAGAGATGAGCAACATCTTTTGATTTTCTATCCTCCTTTAAGTAAAATGTATTAGGCTGTGTTCACACTGGGACCATTTAGAGGGTTTGGTCCGCGCTCGGTACAGTTTGATATGTTTGGTGTGAAGTGTGAACAACAAAGTCTGCTTGGGAAACGAACCATACCGAATCCACCTAAAAAGATGGTCTTGGTCCGTTTGGCAAATGCACTGAGTCTGGTTCGCTTGCTAAACGTCTATGTGGACAACTGCTGGACTTGGCCCTTTTGCATATAGGAAACAAACTATGCAAAGTAACCTGACTAGGAAGTAAACATTTAGTTCATATTCTGAGGAAACAAGTAAAGCAAAAAACAATAAATGTCTCGGGCAACTACATTAGGTTTTCCTGACATCCAGGGAAAACTAGGATTGTCTCCATTTTCAGCCCTCATTTTTTGTCCTGGTCGGAAACAGTAAAATTGTTAATCGTCCCGGTTTTGCTATTGTATTTTTTTAAGTACAAAACTATATCAGCGTGCTCAGCAAGTTAATAGCAGAGTAATAAAATAAAATAAAATGAACAATTTTATGGATTATTTGTTTAATCATTCTGCTTATCTGTATACCATATGTTTAAATGGTAATAGCTGATCTATTTTTAAATCAGTCTTTTTGTATATTTAACATGTTTTGACTAGATGACAATATAAAGAAAATACAGTAATGAGTTGTTATGATCTGCTATAAATTTGCCCGATCTTTAATTTTTAAACTATAATTTTTGTGAACTGCTTCAGAGTTGCTACAGCGTCAGTGAATTGAAGAAAAAAAAAGTTTTTGTTTTTCACTGTGGAAAGCTGTTAATCCTAAACTACATGGACAGTGCGAGAAACTGAATCACTGAAAATTTTCTCAGACACCAAAATCCAAGCTGAACTGGACAAAACTCAGTCTTTCCTCAAATTACTTTGCTTAATGACATTAGGAGAACTGTGCAGAATTGCATAAACTGCATTCTCCTACTGTAGGCATTTCAAGAAATGTATTCAATAAATTAGACCCCAAGTGCTTTCTTCCACAGCAATCTGTAAGAATCTAAAACATATTAAAAAACCGGAGCAACACATCAATAGCTACCATCTTTCAGGATACCTTGCAGGGTATTGTAAATATCGAGTTCACACACCATATAAACAAACCTAGGGCACTTGAAAACTGCATTGTGAGCACAAACGAATTCGGTCCTGAAAAAAATGGAAAAGGACCAAAAAAAACTTTAGCTGACATCCAAACAAACTCGGTCCCTTTGCTCGCAGATAAGTGTGAACAGCAAGCACATTGATACCATGTTTCAAATGAAACAAACCAGACCGAGTACGTTTGAAACTGACACAATGTGAATGCAGCCTTACTTTCAAGCACCCTGGGGTTCCTTGTAAAAATATAAAAAACTTAATTTTTAAACATGATATTTTCCTATCTGAGCACTGGTCTGAAACATTGAATGTGAAGAGAATATACAAAGTCACGTGAGATCTAAACAGTATCTAATACTAGCCTGTTCTCCTATATAATCTATTTGCATTATTTATGTTTTGCATATGTCATAACCACATCACACATGTAACCAAAAGCAATTTAGAAATATGTATTACAACAATATTAACACTCAATCTTGGCATAGCCTCTTCTTCAATTTAGACCACAATCCAGTTTAAACCAGGGTCTTATGTGAGGCCAGATCCATTTATTCTGTCTGCAGAAAATATTCTGCACGAAACAGTGAGTTGAAGGAGATGTCAAATTCACTGCCTACGGTACAGTAAATGGGATCTTAGTGGAGTTAACTTTATGGCTGGTTAAGTGTGTGAGGAAATAAAGCAACCCCTGAGTGGACAAACAAAACCTTGTCGATACCAGTGAGAGTGAGACATTTTTTCAGAGTTACACACAACCAGCCCTAAAGGTATAGCACTTGTGCTATACACTTATGTTTGCAAGATTCCTTGAGAAGTCAATTTTGTTGACATAGGGTGTAATTCGCGCCATAGAAAAATGGGACCGGATATTGGTGAAGTAAAATAATATAGCCATTTTTGCCTGTTCAAAGGCTTTTCAAATCAACTATTTTGAAGAGATGTGGCCTGGGAGAGAGTCCAACAAAGAACAACCAATCCAAGGACTTAAAGGATAAAGCTATGAAGAGAGGCTGAAAAAGCTGAATCTATTTAGCATGGAACAAAGAAGAATTAGGGGGTAAGTTTTTACAATTTTGAAAGGTTAACCCTAACCAATGTTATAACCATAGCACAGAAACCAGGACCAGAGTACACAGTTGGAAATGAAGTAGAAATAGACTCAGAGGGTATGGAATGGGCTACCCTGCCATTTTGTTGATGGTAAATCACTGGGATCCTTAAGACCCAACTTGAGAAAGTTTTGAGATGAATCAGCTTCTGGGAACCGGAAAAGCATAGATGGGCTGAATGGCCTCCTGGCATTTGTACATTTTCTAATGTCAGTTGAATCAGTGGATTACAGGATGTGAACTTATTCAGTATGTAGTAGGATAGAATTTGTGTTATACAACAGTGGAACTGACTGCCCCATCTCCTTCTGTAAGTGTTCTAAAACTGTCTTGAACTTTGTATTATTCGTCTTGGTCAGGTTGTAATTTTGCACAGATTTTTACGTGAACTCTCTACTGCACTACGACACATTTTCCAATATGAGGGAGGGAGAAGCAACCTACTCTTGCACTGACTCATTAGGTCTATACATAGCTTTACACAATCTGAAAACATGGGGGGCGTTTAATGGTTTCTTACTGGATCTCCTATGTATAAAACCCCAGCACCGGTTTAGGTCAAGTAATTTAGGGTTCATGTACCTGTAAATGATGGTTCTTGCTTAAATGTATTCTCTGACGCCTGGTTTGAATCCAGCCAAGGGTCTTGGTGAGTTACTCTTTTGAGATATTCCAGTGCATGCTAAGCACTATGGGTATCATTTACGAAAGGTCGCTAAACTTTATGGTGCACCATAATTACCATTAGTGTGCACGTTCATGATTTCCGTATTTACTATTGCAATTTTATTCATTATCACGTAATGAGATGAGCTGTATTCACATGGTATTTACGAAAGGATGTTAATTTTAGTGCGAGCATTGAAGTGATCATTTATTAGTGCATATGGAAACCAAGCTTTATCACTGATAGGCGCGCTATTTAAAGCTCTTTTTCTGGCCTGAAAACTAGTCATGTGCAGCTTGATTCTTTTTACTGACTCGATTCGTTTGATTCATTCAGTTTAGTGAATCAAGTCAACAGATTGTTCGTTTGATTCACTGATTCACTCATGCGAAATAAATACATCTTGCTGAATTACTTGGTTATGAAAATGTGTTTGAATGGAAAAAGTCCAGAAATGATTGACCATTGATTGTAGTTGTGCTTACATATGAAATTGTATACAGTTCAACTAAAATAAAAAAATACTACATTTTAATAAAAATCCTTAAACTATGTAATTCAGCTTTAACTGCAGCCGATTTAATAACCTGCAATTTACACACAAAAAAGTAACAGCTATAGTGTATGAAATTAAGAATAGTCCATTTCTTACTTTCCTTTTTATAGAGGATTATACAGAGAGGATCGCACATATAGCAATAATATGTGTTATTTATTCTGCCAGTTGCAATTATGTACGTAAAGATCTTTTTGCATGTGTCTGTCGCGGGAGCGAGTGAGACTTCCAGGGTTCCTGATACATTTCGAACTACCTTGTATTCATATTGTAACGGCAGGGCAGCCGCAACTGAAGTGACTGGCGAAAATATGGACTTTATAATGAACTGGGGATGGGGTTGGGAATTTGCTGTGTTGGTGTGATGTTTGTGTGCTGTTGTGTTACGCTCTGCGCTGTTGTGAATGTGTTCCACCGGCTAATCGCTCTCCCTCTTTCCTTGAGCAGCATGCCTGCCTGCCTGTCAGTCAGTTTATATGTGTGTGTCGGGTGGGGGGGATACCGATGGGCCAATGGGTGATGAGTGGGCAGAGTCAATGTCCATCAACAGGAGTGCTTCTTGCCAACTGAGGAAATGAGAGAAAGTGAGAGAAAGACATAAGAAAAGTGCAAAAAGATCCATTGAGACCAAAAGCAGTTAAATAAAAATAGCAGTTTTCACTGCTTTAACTGCACACCTATGTTTATTTGGATGCACACGCTCGCTGCCATTAAAATCTGTAGCTACTCATGTATATAATACAGCATGCCCTGCTAAAGCTCACAGGGAGTTATATTACATTTCACACACACACAGGGGACAGGTTTACAGGATGTGAAAGCGGGCTTCTACCAGGTTACTGGCTTCCCCAATGTGATGGGTGCTATTGATTATACTCACATAGCACTGTCACCCGATCCATGGAGCCTGCTCTGCACGGTGACAATGCTAATGTCAATGTAAACCATCTCCACCTTTCATAATAAGCTACTGACCAAAATATACGCCTGGACTGCTGGGACTTTTTATATGAATGTGGTCATGTGTAGTCTCGGACATTATCGTGCGCATTAAATTATCACTCACAATACATGTAGTGTGCACGGTATGATTTACATGCTCACTAACTCCAAATTTAGTGCCCTTTGTAAATGAGGCCCTATGTGTGAAGATTATTTAAATATCAATTTAAAGAAACCACTTTATAAACATTGCATCGAATATGAAGTATTCTTATATCGCTCAGTATGACTTGTCATGTGTAGCGTGAAAATAAAATACGCATAACAGCCTCATAAATTGATACTGGATTTCAGATTTGAATAAAAAATACACTTTCTTTTATTCATGAAGTATCTTCTGGCTTAAAGCTTTGGCATTTACTGCTGTGAGGTTTCTGGCACACACAAACTCTTTTTATTGATTGAAAGAACACAGAAATATTTTTCAATCAGCATATTTTTAATACAAAACCGTTTATGTAATTCTAGTTCATCTTATTTGTGCACTTTTAAAACTACTGTGTTATGATTACAATACATGGTGAACTTTAATTTTCCTACAAACTGTAGAGGTCAGCATTCTTCGTATCATTCAGTAAATGTATACTTACCAATAATAAGATTCCATGTGCTCCCATAGTGCCGTATGAATTTCAGTTCGACCTATGTTACGCCCTGTAGTAGGGTTGGGGCCATGGACATAAGGAGGGGGCTTCTGTAATTGTTTATTGTAAGTACGAGTGTGGTGACTGTGTAAATAAGAATGGGATTGGGTTTAACCCTTTGACGTCTAAGCAGAATGACCATATATGGGCATGAATATGACCCCTTTGTGTTTTAGCGCTTGTAGTTTGGCAACCTTAAATCAGAAATAAAAGCCAAATATAGCCACAGATCTTAGCCTTGCACAGCTGTTTACAATTATAGCATGTATTTTGTTGTGGAATGTAATTTTTTTTTTTTTTTTTTATAAGCTGCCCCCAAAAAAATCATAACAAAATTTATAATAATTAGTACTATTTTTAAAAACTGCCAAGTTCGACCCCTTTCTAAGTTAGATATAGAAAATATATTAGTATGTTACAGGTGTACAATTTTATGAGGATTTCAAATTTTTAAAAAAATCAGATTTTAAATATCTTCTGTCGTTGAGGAGCTACATGATTTTGTCCAAGCCATTGTCTGTATGACAAAACGGCCCTATTTAGAGGCACTGTCAGCTATTTTATGGAAGTAGTCCAGACTAAGCAAAATATGACAAGTACATTGCCAAATCATATGTAAAACCTTTTAACCATGAAATATATGAATAAATACTAGTAAAAAATGCAGTTGTTTTTATCAGTTGTTTTTATAAAATTATTCAATCATTTTTCATTATGAAGAGAACAATCATATTTACATACAAATGTTATAGAATTCAATATAACCACAAATAGCATTTTATTAAAAAGTCTTTAGAAAAACTTACTATAACAACAACAAAAAGTATATAGAAAAACAGGGAGTGGTGTTAGTTTCAGGATAGTAGATTTCACTCAGTATAGCAGACAGGTGTGGAAGTGGGACCTCTGTTTGTTAGTGGAGTAGCGTGAGCCATTTTCACGGCACCCTTTATTTGATAGTTTTTTGTTTATTTTTGCCTTTTGTACTCCGGGCCGAATGTCCGCTTTGAGCTAATATTTTTGGTAGCGTCACGTGGGGTTTTAGCTATTGTAGTCTAATATGCAATCCCTAAATTACAATATCACCCAAAGGACTCCTCCACTTATTCCACAGGTAAAAAGCAGAAGCAGTGGACAGATTTGTCTCGGTTTGAAGAGGGAAGAACCTGGACAGATTGTGAGTGGTTAAGCAATCTAGAAGGCTTTATTGAGATAAAATGACCTCAAAATGCATAAGAATGTGTATTTTATTAGCCATATAGAGATGTGAGGTACCCAAAAAAAATCACTTTCCAATCAGCCTGGACAAAATACATAATGGTGGATTCTAGGACTGTTCAGAAATGTATGGCAAGGCTTTTTATTGCTGAAATGTATATGTGACAGTGAGCATTGGGCCACACTCAAATTTGTTGTGCCCAGTATCCCCCTCACAGCCTGACAGGGACCAGATTAGACACTTGGCAATCTGGAGAACAGAACAGTGCAGGTGGAGCTGGATACGTGCTTATTTTGGCAGTGCTGCGGTGAGAAACTTTGTCTTTGGAGGAAATTGGCAGGTTCAAATGCGTTTTTTATATTAATTTGCTTTTGTTTGCAGCACCTTTTATTAAATAGTAAGTAACTTTAAATGACTTTTTCTGACTCTTATTATTACTGCCCCTTACCTTTTTATGCTGTTTGCACTCATTCTTAGTGGTTTTTATTGCAATTGTTTATTTTTTATAAATCTGTATAACATGCTCTGACTACGAGTTCAGGAGCTTTAGTTCCAGTTGCCCTGACACAGACATCAGTAAAGTAGACTAGATCACCTGGAGTATCTTAGTAAGCACCAGCGCCAGTGTATTGCCAGAAAAACAAAAGAAAATTGCTCCACAGTGGCGGATGACTAGATATATCTATGGCAGACAACTAGAATTTAAAAGCAGCTCCTGGACTCATGTTGAATCACACAGAATAATTACAAACATCAAAACAGGTACAGAGACAGTCAAAAATTACTTCTTTCTCTTTAAACTTTACACACAGTCATTGTGACTTCCTTTCAGAATTTCAATATCACAAATATATGATATCATCAACGTACTCAAATATGGAATTGATATGCACTTGTTACAGCATATACTATATGCTAGTATATGCTTCCCTGGGATGAATATTAGATGTTAAAAGGTCTTTACTTGCAACAGTAGGAGGTTATAAATTACAATTACAGCTCAAGGAGAAATCAAGCATTAGTAAAGAAATTTTGACAAATTGTTCAATAAGAAGTCATTACTAACGTCTGTATGCATAAAACTGATTGCAAATAAAAATGTGACTTAGCAGCCAAGATTAGGTGTGTGTAGCTACACGTTGCACTGTGCCCAGCCAAGTGTTAGAGGAAAGATTGCACAAAAAGATTAACAGAGTTCTGAAATGTGTCTACATTTCCTGAAGATTGTACGTATACTGTATTTATGTAGATTTCATATAAACAGTCATTTAATTCAGCCCCTCTTCCATTTAGAGTAGGCTGTGCAGAGCTGTATATTCCTGCTGTTAGCACCCTGGGGCAAAGGTGGAATTGGAAAAGAAGGGCACAGGCGGTTTTATAAATAGCATGCACAATATTAGATTAATATTGCACAACACACATGCAAAATTACAAAGTATAAAAAGGAAAATGTTATGGAAAACGCTATTATTTATTTGTGTGTCATAGAAGTCATGATCTACAACTTGACATCAAAGGGAATGCTGCATGTGTAAGAAAAGGAAATGTTAAAAAAGTCAGAACTGTGAAATAGGTATTTTACATAAACCAGGAGTTGGGATTATATATATATATATATATATATATATATATATATATATATATATATATATATATATATATATTATTATTATTTATATTATTATTTGTTTATTTAGCAGACACCTTTATCCAAGGCGACTTACAGAGACTAGGGTGTGTGAACTATGCATCAGCTGCAGAGTCACTTACAATTACGTCTCACCCGAAAGACGGAGCACAAGGAGGATAAGTGACTTGCTCAGGGTCACACAATGAGTCAGTGGCTGAGGTGGGATTTGAACCTCCTGGTTACAAGCCCTTTTCTTTAACCACTGGACCACACAGCCTCCTATATATATATATAGGTTTTGTTAAGGGCATTTTTTATTATAATAATAATAATAATAAGTTTCAGAATCTGGCTAGATCTTTAGTTAGAAGTTCTTCAATATGTACATTATTTTAGACTGTATGGGACACTTCTAAGGTGAAAGTACCAAACGTATTCCAGTTTTGACTTAAACTGAGTTCAAAGATTTACATCTGTATTCTAACAAAACATAAGTGTTGCAACAAATCATTTCAATGCAACTGTAAAAAAGCTGACAGTCTCTGATTGAACTAGAACTTTGTAGAATTTGATTGCAGGAGACTCATTCATCTGGAATTAACTCTGCCTACTATTATCTGCTTCTGCCTGTGTGAGTGTGTGAGTCTTTCTCTTTCTCAAATGAAATCTATGGCTGTATTAATTTAACTCCAATCTTATCATAATAATAATTAATCAAATGGAATGCATTATTGAACAGAACTAATGTGTTTCCCAAGTGCAGCGATGTGAAGTCTGCTGTATATTTGTTTTTTCTGTCTCTCCTGCATTGAAGTGGAATGCAATCTCATTCATGTTTCAGAACCTACACTTTCTGTGCCCAGGGCTTAGCCCAAGGGTGAGAAAGATGTGTGCTCCAGTGCTCCAAATTAATCTACATATTTGTGTGACTAATATTCCACAGGAAGCACTACTGGGGGCCTGAGCACAGGCTTATGATATATGAAGTCAGAAAGAAACAAAATACTAAGCCTGATTAAACTTGTGCTGGTTTGTTTGTGAGGAATTTGTTTACTGCAGTCAGTTTTCCCATGGTTATACTATGCATTTACCATAGTTCGCTGTGTTTTGCTTGTATATGCTTTACCATACCTTGCTATGCTTACCTATGCTATACCATGCTCTCACTATGATAAACCTTTATTAGTAGACTGGCACGACTGGCATGCATGATAAAAAATCTTTGCAGTCACCTTACCGTAGGTGCGTCCATCTCTCCCTCAGTTATATCTGCTCCCGTCTGCTTTTTCTAATACTCTATCCAATGAAAATGTTGCCATAAAATATTTGTATTTAAAATGACCTACAGAATGTACATACTACACATTACAATGGTAGATCGAAACCTTGGCCATTAGATATGAATACGTTTTGGTACCAGAGGAATATTGAATTAATCTAAACAATTGTTCAGATGAATTAAATTGACCCAATAGTGCTGTATATAAGCAGTACCTATTGTACACTATGGATATTTCGGTTAACAAGAGTCAAATAGACACACGTTTTGCCTAGTGCCTTCTTCAGTGCACTAGCCTAAACCTCTTGTTTTACCTTAGAATTCTGATTGAGCATTTTGATGTTATGACTGATGTACCTACAGTATAAATAGTACAAAAACAATCTGGATATATAATTAATAAAATACAATCCAGTACATGAAATAAAAGAAGCAATAATGCATGGTAAAAGACACTAAAATGCAGCACTTCAGTAATACCACAATCTACTGTTGTAGATTTAGACCATTAGATGTCTCAACTAAACACTTTGACTGGATATTTTTTATATCATTAACCTAAAGTGTTGGATTTTATTTCCATCCATAGACTACCATAAGGATCTGAATCACTGAAGCTACCCTTCTGTAGGAATCCTTGTATATATTATATATGTATCTCTATGATATGTATATTATTGACTGCTTGTTCTAAATGTTTTTTATCACATGATATACTGCACTGAAAGTATGTTTTGCAAAACAAGAGAGTATTATATTCATACAGTTGGCGTCGCCTAACCAGGATCCTGATAATCGGGACTGCTGCTTAAATGGGATACAACTCCGGGTGATGGTTCTTCCCAGTGCTGTTGATGTTGTTTAATTGGGACTTAACTTTGTTTAATTTGGATACAGTATTTTCAAATGATGAACGGAGCAAGACGTGATTACGCTGTGCCTTGCGTAAACCACATTGACCTCTTGAAGGAAGAGGAGTCTCCTGTGGTTTCTCAGGCTGCTGTTGCAAAGAAAGGGGGCATGTCAACATCGCAGGTGAGATTCATTTTGTTTAGGAATAAAAAACAAACATGGACTCGTATTTTAAATGATGTATTTAACATTTAATCATAATGTGATTTTATTCTTTTTCTTTTCATTAAGAATCAAAAAAGTGTGACTCAGGTCATCTCAACTGCCTCTCGTTTATTTGGGACAGCTGCTTATTCGGGATATTTTTCCTTCTCCCGTGACGTCCCGATAAAGCGGCGCTGACTGTATAGGATAGCTGATTTACGTACAATATCTATCAAATAAAGGATGTATTTTAGTGCAAACTCATTTTATTTTGTTCATTTTGTAATGAGCCAGTATGATGAAATGTAAACTGGCAACCACCAAGGTTTTTCATTCATTGAGTTGGGGGGAAAGAATGAACACAGGACAATTTACGAACGAGACGAGGCCATTCGGCCCATCTAAGCTTGTCCAGTTCCTCGCAGCTAATTGATCTCAACACTTTGTCAAGTTGGGTGTACAGCATCCAAGTGATTCTGCCTCAACAGCATTAGGTAACCCATTCCATAACCTCGGCACTCTGCGTGAAGAAGTGTCTCCTCCCCTCTATCTCCACTTAATTTCCAACTGTCCACCGTTCCAGGTTTCTGTGCTGCACTTCAAGTATTGGTTAGGGTTAACTATGTCAACTCCTTTTAAGATTTTAAACACTTCAATCATGCGCCCCTCCTCCCAATCCTTTTTTGTTCTAAACAAATAGATTCAGTTCTTTCAGCCTATCTATGTAACTCATTCCTTTAACGAATGTCTCACGGAAGCAGTCACAATAGAAGGGGCAATCGCTAAAGTATCCGAGTTATGTAGATCACTTTACATCCAGTACTATTTTCTTTTTAGTGGAAGTGTAAAATAACATGAAAGAATTATGATGATATAGTAAGTGTTCTCAAGATATTTTATTCAAGATATTCTATTCAATAAGGTTTGTATCTGTTATCAACAACTTGAGTGGTATAAAAACTTTAGTTTATTAATATAAATAAATACAACTAAAGTTAGTGTCTAATTTAAAAATATACTGTGTACCTGAGTAAATGTGGCACACAATCACAAATCAAAAATCATGGAGAAAATCACTTGGAAACTGTTTTGCCCTGTTATGCAGCTGCATTCTGCACATAGAACGCAACATACAGTATTTCATGTATTTGCATGCAAAAAGAATGCTTTTTCATCCACAGCTGTGGCATTCCGTGAATAATTTGTCTTACCTAAAACCGATGAAATTTGAAGTGCCATTACTGACCTACTGGAAATTTACATCTTTTAATTGCAATTTATATTATATTAAAATTCATCCTTATACCATATCATTATCACAGTATTAATATATTTCAAAATATATTATAAATCAAATGGCAATTCCATATAAACAAAATTGTATTACATTTATATTGCAATTTTATTAGCATTCATTTTAATTTCAGTAATCACATTATTCATAGAATTTTAATTGCATTTAAAATCAAATTGCAACATATTTCTATATGATTAAAAACAACAGATTATTACAATTTATAAAATTACTAACCCACTGTGTTTATATTTTAACCACAAAATAAAATACATTTAACAACCATTATATATATATAGTATTGATATATACAATATCATATTGCAAATCTATCAAGCAATCATGCTGTATGTAGTCACATATTTCAAATCATATATATTCCAATCACTATTACAGGTTTATCTGGATTTGAACCCACAACTCACACTATTGCAGTCAAACAATTTACCATTAATCCAACTGGGAAGCAGTGATTAACACCCAGAAAAATAACACCCTTTCCTCTCCTTTTTATGGATAACACACCAACAACTTATTTTTGGAATTTGCAAAAATGTTTCCGAACCAAGACAAAACTGCCCATACCGGCCATTAAAAGGGGTGCAATTTTCATAAAACCTACATCAAATTATTTCTCCCTTCCCATAGTCCACATATCACAAAGAATCATCATTATAGCAGTTTCCCTCTTTAATATATATATATATATATATATATATATATATATATATATATATATATATATATATAAACAATAGTCTACTAATTATCAGTTACCCAAGCCCTGTTTCTTGGTGCTGAAAGAACAGCTCCCTGTAACAGTAAAATCTAAAATAGACAAACCAGCAGATATGAAATAGGAAACAACTCGAGTAATGTAAGATAAGGAAGCTCTATTGTCTCTGTGCCACTCATATGCAGTTTAAGTAAGTGTTGTTGTAATAATAATAATAATAATAATAATAATAATAATAATAATAATTAAGCAGACACAATGGCAGTTGAGTATCAGCTACCCTCCGGACTGGTCTAGACAGGGCAGTTAATTCAACTTAAATAACACTCTTCATATGACACATGTTATTTAAGTTGAATTCATTGCTCTGTCTGGGCTTATTCGAGCATTCACACCCCCTAAACTGCATATATCTATATGTGTATGGAGCATATATTACAATGAATGTATCGAAATAAAACTTGACCATGGCACACCTCAAACCAGGGTCCTCACCATTTACTTTCTGTCACCCTACCAACTGTGCTATTGGAGATTGTGGATACAGCAGGCATTACATTATATTCCCTGGTATATTTCCACCGAGTGTCTTCCAATTATATAAGCATTTTACAAATTATAAAAACATTTGCAAAATTCCCTTTCATTGCAAAGTATCTCTTGCGTACTGTGGAACAGATCCATCTTCGACCAGCTGTCCAAATTGTAATTCAGACTGGCAACTTCATGATCATATGGAAACTGGTGATGTTTTCATGTCTTTACCTATAGAAAGATTTTTTTACAATTCACTGATGCAGCCAAACACATCATAAATTGGCAATAATCTTCTCGTACTGATGCAGTAAGTCATTTTTACAATGGATTATGTTTTGAAAATCTAGCACAAAAATGTTTATTTGTAAACTTGTGTGTTATTCGGAGAGCATGTGCAAGGGCTCTTCCCTCCCATTTCTTTTCTCTCAATAACATCTGCTAATCCCCTATTTAAACTCCAAGCAATGTGCTTGCTCTGTGTCTCCCCCACTTTCCTCCTCTGTTTAACCACTCCATCTCTGTAACTGCTGCTCCACCTCTGCACCAGTCTCCCTCTGGAGGTAAGTGAAGCTCACTTCCCAACCTTAGAAGCCCAGCCGCCACTGGCTTCGTCCTCTGCGAGGAAGGTTCTCCGAGAGCCAAGGGGGACAACCAGCCAAATCTATCTGATACATTCATCTTCCCATTTTCTCACCTCTAGATCCCCCTTAGGGGAAGTATCGGTTGCTTCCCAGCCTTGGAGACTGAACACTTGGCTCTTACATCTGTGAGGGCGTCTCTCCACCAGCCAAGGGGAAACTTCTACTCTTCTCTAAGTTATAAAGCACATATCTCCTATTATCAATTCTGAGGTCTCTTCCTCCTCGCAGCCCTCGATCATTTCCAGTGAATTAACACAAATGACTTGGAACTTGGATGGCGTATCACTTCTTAAATCCTCTCTTTTTTCTGTTTGGCTAATTCAATTTCATATTAATGAACTCTCCTCAGATTGGCATAGGAAACACACCTTTTTAGCATCTTTGTGGTTTGGCAGTTATAACCCACGCATAGATACATTCTTAAGACCATTTGTTGATGAAACTGTAAAATTAGGCAATGAAGGGTTTATGTGGAAAAACCTTTTTACTCAGAATAATTTGGTGAGCAGTGTTTCCAGTGATCTGTACATGTGACTCTGTCTTGCAGAATGCTATAATGTGAATATGGATGTAGCTGGTGTGAGCACACTGGTGAAATGATTTCCAAGGGGCGTGTTTTTTGGCTTGCCAATCCTGCTGAATTTCCTAATGTACTTCAAACTCATGATTCTGTTCACAATGCGTTGGATGCTTTGCATTTTGATCAGCCAGTTAAGGGAATTAAACCTCTGTCGTCTTTAATGCTTATTTCTTGTTTTGATATGGTTGATGGCTTTGTTCCAGATTACATGCATGCAGTGTTACTTGGTGTTAAACAAATAGCATCTTTGTGGTTTGGCTCATGTTATCATGGGAAACCATGGTATAGTATGATAGCAGAGTGGATGATTTGCTACAGTAGTACACCTCCAGACAAACTAGCCAGGTACACAAGGACTAAAAGTTAGGAGATACTGGAAGGCAAATGAGTGGAGAAATGTCTTACTTTTTTATTCTCAGACTTCTCTACGTGGTAAATTAGAATGGAATTATTATTTTTATTGATCGATGTTAATTCTTTTTATGCTCTCTTTCAAGTGGAAATTCAATTTCCGCAACTAGATGTGGCCCAGCAAAATCTCCAGTTTTTTGTTAAATTATTGGAAAGGAGCACATATCCTTTAATGTGCACCTTTTGCTGCACATTTGTTGAAGTATCCGTAATTGGGGACCTCTTTGGGCATGGTCTACTTGAATCTTACAATCATCACCTACTGTTGTTCTATCATGATGCCAGAAGAGTATCTATGCAGATATTTAAAAATGTTCGCCTGTTGAGAGATGTGCAATATAATAGTCACTTTTATTTTTGAACATGCCAACCAACAGTGCCAGATTTTAATGCATTTTAATGCAAAGTATTTTATTCCTAAGCACAATTTGGCACATTTTGCACAAATTAAATGACGTGGTCGACCTAACCCTGTTCCCATTTCCCTGTTCCAGACATACTTTAGAAGAGTATGACAGATTGAATCTATGTAATGCACATTATTCATCAATAAGCTATGCAAGGCAGATGAGAAAGGCAAATTATGCAATATGTTTCCATGGAAGATTTGCATCATTACTGGTATCACCAGTCCACTTTCCAGATAGAACAGATGTTGTTGTTGTCCTAAAGCTTTTACAGCTTGTAAAGAAATTCAGTGGAAGGTGGTAAAAGGAATCCATAAAATGTCCATTCTTATGTGAAGTGGAAGATATTGATGAGGAGATTGCAGTTTCACCTTTGTTTTTAGGTAAAAAATGTGTCTTAAGAAGATGAATGAAACTATGTATTATTATTATTATTATTATTATTATTATTATTATTATTATTATTATTATTATTATTATTATTTGTTTATTTTAGCAGAAGCCTTTATCCAAGGCAACTTACAGAAACTAGGTTGTGGGAACTATGCATCAGCTGCAGAGTCACTTACAACAACGTCTCATCCGAAAGACGGAGCACAAGGAGGTTAAGTGACTTGGGCAGAGATTTGATCATCACGGCTGATGTCATGGTCCGGATTTCATTTGCTACACCAATATGCTGTGGTCTCACCCAGGCTGCCTGTCTCCTGTGTCAAATAGCACTGCCATGACCACGATCACCCCTCTGTTCACGTCCACATCCAGCAACTTTCCCACCTTCTCCTGCCTGCCCCAGGTTTCAGCGCAATTTATAACATCAACCATTTATGCATGAGTGACATTTGATTATAGATTGATAAATTGTGCAATTTGCATTTCCAACAGGAGAACAACTTCTCAATTGGGTTGAGGAAGGGGTAGTAGGGTGGAAGAAAATGTAAAGAAAAATCATGTTGTGCAAACCACTGCTGCACCCGCAGTGCACAGTGAAAGCCGACATTGTCCCATACAATGGCAACATTTGTGAGCTGTCCTCCTTCATTGTTTCTCTGGTTATCCACGTGAGGCTGAACAAGCTGAGTGCAAAGCAGGTCAAGAAATATAAGGAGTTGTTCAGTATTATATGGACCAATCACTGGATGGTGAGCAAGAACCCCACCTTGGCCTATAGCAGCACACATGGTGAGGTTTCCTCTGCGCTGTCCAGGTGTGTCCTCGGTGGCTTGCTGTCCAATGATGTTCCTGCCCCCGACGCCCTTTGTTCAAGTTGAAACCTGCCTCATCAATGAAGATGTATTTTACAGGCCGAATGCTGGCGTCCAGTTCCATAATTGTCTGTGTACAAAAAAATAGCAAAAATCAGCTGTGCATTCAAATTACACTGTCCCCAATAGCCACATAGATTAACCCCCCCAAACAGTATTACTTTGAAATAATGACTCATATATTTCCATGCAATATGATACTGTATACAATAAGACTGTCAGACTATTGCTTTGAAATTGCATGTACTCTTCTTATCAAAGGTTTCAACTTACTTGAACATACTGGTAACCCAATTCCTTTACTCTTTCACTGTTTCTCTCAAAGGGCACTCTGTAAATTTGTTTCACACTGAGGCCATGCTTTTTGATAACTCTGGCGATGGTTGACAAGCTCTGAACACCTTGGAACATTTTCTCATCTTCATTGATGCTGGTCTGAATCTCTCACAGGCGAATGTCATTCTTGGCCCAGACCATATAAATTATGCCCGTCAAACGGCGACCACAGCCCCCACAGAGCTTTTCTTTCTATTCTAAACATTTGAGACAAAATACAATCCACAGGTATATCACAGTAATACATGTAAAGTAGAAATTGGGTACCTTTGTACAAGTAGCATTCATTTTACTTGCCTATGTTCAGTGCAATATGTATATATAATTGCTGCAACAGTAGAGCATGGCACATTTGGCTGGACCATTGTCCCAGCTTCCCTCATTGTCACACCCTGGTTGATGACATGATCAATAATCGTCACACACATTTCATTTGAAACACTTTTACGCTGCGGTCTCACTTGCTGTGGTCATACAGCCATCATTTAAATTCCACAACGTCTGTAAATTGTTTACGCGAATGAGTGTTGATTGTTGACAATTGCAGAGAATATCTTCATTTTGGGGACGAATCACTCAAATTAGAAACTTGTGTGTTAGCAATGCAATTGTATTAAGAGAGTTTGTTTAGGAATTTGCATTGTGTGTGTTAATGAGTAAAATGTATGGATAGTTTTGCAAATTAGGAAATGGTTTTGGTATTTGTGTTCGCTGTTTTGATGGTTGTGATAATAGTACTGGTAAATTTATGATAGCAATTGAGGAAAGCTGTAAAGTAATGAGCAGTAATTGTGAGCAGCAGCAGCATACAGATATATGTGTTTTGAAAACAAGACACTCACATATAAAACTAACTACTGTTAATTCACATACGTTTATGTTTTGACTGAAATAGTTCAAAAAAACATTTTATTTTGGATGATGGGTTGAATTCATTATAACTTTGTGTTTGATGTATTGATGTGAGTATTATGTTTTGCAAGATGTGTGAATAGATTTTGCAAATATGTGATATATGTTTTGAAAATGAGCAAAGTGTTTTGTATTTGAAGTGTTTTGTATTTGAGTTAAATCTTTTGATAATTGTTTTAGGATTATCCAAAATTGTGCTTCAGCAACTGAGAAAAATTGTAATACAAAATTTTACAGAGCCACACAATCACAGTAAAATATAATTTTAAATAATGTTTTTGTATTAAATACTTTCTAAACAGGATTCAAAGCTATGATCTTAGAAACTGCAAGCAAAGGCTTTATTGATGAGTACATATTGACTACATACATAACAACTTGTTTGATTTGATATATATATATATATATATATATATATATATATATATATATATATATATATATATATATATATATAAACAGATTGAAATATTTTGAGATCACTCTGGGAAGCCTGTTGTGAAATGCCTGAGAAAGTAATTTTGACACTGATACAACTCTGTGCTCTTTCCCTGGTTTGGATCATTTATTTATTTATTTATTTATTTATTTGTTATCAAGTTTCACAGGCATTTCTTAACATTTGCAACACAACAATACACCAGGAAGTGTATTTCTGTCTTAGTAAGATGATGATTCTTTTTGTCCCTGGAATTTGACATATTTTGACTAATAGTATGATTGTAATGGAACCAGGCTGGCACTGGATTGGGATGTGCATGTCTATAATTCACGCAACATTGTTGGTTTGGATTGTTTTTTTAATCCTACTTAAATGTTGGCATTATTGAACAACAATGTGTCACAGAGCGTCTTTGTAATTGACATTTTTCATTTGCGTATCATCCGCCACATGCACCCTCCAGTTTTCACCATTATTATTTGTTTATTTAGCAGACGCCTTTATCCAAGGCGACTTACAGAGACTAGGGACTGTGAACTATGCATCAGCTGCAGAGTCACTTACAATTACGTCTCACCCGAAAGACGGAGCACAAGGAGGTTAAGTGACTTGCTCAGGGTCACACAATGAGTCAGTGGCTGAGGTGGGATTTGAACCGGGGACCTCCTGGTTACAAGCCCTTTTCTTTAACCACTGGACCACACAGAGCATGCTACAACAATGTTGTGCAAATTATGAATCGCACTGTATACTATACAATATCATTACATCAAAAATCCACCCTCACCTCTTGAAGCAGAATTTGGAATCATGGATGTAGTGCAGCATTGAAATATCTGGAAGGAGTGATCAGGAAATTGTGTCCATTACTAGCTGCAAACAAATACTGTACCATTAAAAATCAGAAGTGCCCTGTAGTATTTTATGTACACTAAATGCATCTAGTGTAACAGTGGATTTTCTATAACAGGGATTGTTAGCTTCACCAGTAAAAAAACAAGAAGATGTTTCAGGATACTTTTAAGGTGAAATGACAGCGATTTTATTTGTGCCAGATATACCCTTATAAAAGTTTCCCATCATAAAAGCATATTTGATATTTTGTAAATGTTGATATGTTGTAAATTAAACATGACCTTTTAAAATGACTCCTACGAGCTGTATTGCAGAACAGACTTCGTGCAGCTGCTCAATCGGTGCCTTACACTTTCCACAACCGGTTTACAGTGAGAGATGGGGATTTTAGAGGCAGCTATTGTGCAACCGTCAGAGATTTGCTATTTGAACAAAACAATGCAATACACATTTACTTTTTTTTATTTGAATTGCTATGCTATTTTTAATATAATCATTTTTATTTTTTTTAACTGTTGAAACTCAAAGTTAGTTCTGCGTGCACAGTAAATCCAAGATGGATAAACAAACAGCTGATTTTTGCTCATTAAAGGGTTTTTGTTGTCCAAGATTAGTGAGGACCGGGTCTGTGAACCCAGCTGAATATTATCTTATTCCTGCTAACAGCCATTGTAAAGCACTTTGATATACTATTGTATTAAAGGCTCTATGCAAATGTAAATTGTATCTTAAAACAGCATTTAAAAACAATACAGATTAAGTAAGTAATCGCAGGGGATGTGATGTTCCCTGAATGTCATTCCATACCGGACCTTAGGTTGCTACTAAGATCAGCATAAATAATATGAACATTTAGGGAAGGCAACAAATCAGTGATGTGTTTAAGTTTCTTTCAGTTGCATAGGAGCCATCCACCCCCAGGCTCCCCTGCTGTGCTTGTGTGATCTCTCTGCAGACACTGTGTGTGTCTGTAAATCATCAAATCCCAAACAAAGCTGGTGTTGCGACCTCTACTCATCCTGAGGTTACATCACACTCTCTTAATCAATCAATCAATATATATATATATATATATATATATATATATATATATATATATATATATATATATATGATGCCATCTATCACATTTAGAGTAAATGGACCCTTGCAGCCACATGGAACAGGAGTCACAGCAATCAGCAAGTGTTGTTAACCTGTAGCTTTTCTTTTCTCTTCTATCTGCTCTCTCTTGAAATTATTGATAGTCACTGACCTCTGTGCCCTGTAAGTGAGTGATGTCATCCTAGTTTAAATTTTAGAGAATTATTGAAGGTTTCCAGCAATGTACTATTGTCTACAATCTGCAACAGTAATTGCTTAGGAGGTTATTTTCAAATGAACATAATGATTCTTGTCATTGAGTATATGTGTTTTTGAGTAAGTGTACTACTTTGCATATTTTTGTGATATATGTTGTATGTGGTGTGTATGCATTGGTGCAAGGAGTGTGGGTTATCACAGGTGATTTAAAATATATAGTGGTATTTAGGCACGGGGATTGCACAAATTAGTTCACGTGCTGGATTCAAGTGAATGATTAATTAGCAACTGAATCCTGGCACAGCTGTGTATATAGATGCATGAATCATTCACTCAGGGTTGGGTGTTCAGAGTGGAGAATGGGAGAGAAGGAGGTAGAACTTACAAAACTAAAACAATTGCTACTCGTTTTGACTTTCAGCCAGCGTGATACTTGTTTGTCCACTGTTTGCTTGTCTGTCCATTTATTTTAGCCAACGTGCCATTTTCTTTAGTGTGCAGTGTTTTGTTTTATTAAATCTTTTTAGTTACAATTGCTCATTTGGTTGTTAGTAGCTTATTGTTCCCAGAATCTCATCAAGCAGCTTCTTGAAGGATCCCAGGGTGTCGGCTTCAACAACATTATTGGGGAGTTGGTACCAGACTCCCACAATTCTCTGTGTAAAAAAGTGCCTCCTATTTTCTGTTCTGAATGCCCCTTTATCTAATCTCCATTTGTGACCCCTGGTCCTAGTTTCTTTTTTCAGGTTGAAAAAGTCCCTTGGGTCGACATTGTCAATACCTTTTAGAATTTTGAATGCTTGAGAATCAGATCGTCGCATGGTCTTCTTTGTTCAAGACTGAATAGATTCAATTATTTTAGCCTGTCTGCATATGCTTTTTAAACCCAGAATAATTCTGATCGCTCTTATTTGTACTCTTTCTAGAGCAGCAATATCCTTTTTGTAGCGAGGTGACCAGAACTGAATACAATATTCTAGGTGAGGTCTTACTAATGCATTGTAAAGTTTTAACATTACTTCCCTTGTTTTAAATTCAACACTTTTCACTATATATCCAAGCATTTTGTTGGCCTTTTTTATAGCTTCCCCACATTGTCTAGGGAAGACATTTTTCATAGATTCCTTTTTCAATTTCAGTATCTCCTATATGGTATTTATAGTGCACATTTTTATTGCCTGCGTGCAGTACCTTACACTTTTCTGTATTAAATGTAATTTGCTATGACATATGAGACCTGGTTCTTTAATCAGGTACATCAGGAGGATGAGGTGGCACTGCAGTGTGAAAAGTGCACAGAGTTTGGGCATCTCCCAAGAGGTGTAAGCCCACGTCTCCAACTCCCAAGAGGGGGAGGCAGAGCGTCCACAGCCCAAGAAAGGGAAGCCCAAGTCTCCAGTGATCAAGGGAGAGCCTCACCAGTCTACCCCGTACCTCCTCACTGTACACCCAACCCCGAGTGAGTGAAACGTGCACCTATATATACTGTTGTGCCGGGATCCAATTACTAATTAATCATTCACTTCAATCCCAGCACGTGAACTAATCTGTGCACTCCCTGTGCTCACATACTAATACACATTTTATCTGCACATGAAGTGATTGTGCAATCCCTGTGCCTAAATATATATTACAATGCTACATAGCCCAATTTATATTCCGTGCACCACTATATCCACATGTAACAGACAACATGAAACACACCACATACAACATAAAACCGTACACTTAAGTATCCCAGATAACCTGTCCTTGGTTTAGCGAGGGACTGCTGTCTTTTATATTAGTATAAACAGCAGAACAATTGCAATTATCACTATTTTTTTATCCCGCAAGTGATCATTTCAAAGATGTTCAATATTGTCCCAACCTTAGCAATAAGGGGAGTGTTTTGAATTAATTGTGATACAATTGGTTTGTCAAAATGAGAAAACTGTACTACGGCGGTAGCTTTCTACCAATAGCTCAATCCAATGAAGCTATCCTTGTGCTTGACCCTTAATACAGAACAATTGCAGTGACACTACATTGTCAGATCATTTGGTAAGGGGGACATTTTTATTACTTGTACTGTAATGTTCATAATGTCTAATCACAGAGTTCCTAATCAAAGACTACATCCTCAGTACGTGGTGAAATGCAATCCTGCACAACCAGAAGATAGGGTTATAGGATGGTGAAATTGGGTAATATCGCATGAGTAGAAGTAACTCTATTATTTACTGATTTATTATTAATATGCAAGTTAAAACTCTATTGGTTTTCTAATCATTACAAACTTTAATTTAGTCCATTGTAATTTTCATTGAAGAGAGGGCGAAGGTTGATGAAGAGAATACTGTTAAGTGGCTGAGGTAGGTGGCAGATTGTGATGGCAATATTTTGAATTGACTTTGCAGTTGAATGGAATTCCAAGTGGTGCCGCAGGTTTTTTTTTTTTAAAACAGGTGACATCAACTGCACCGATATGGAGAATACAACACGGTAAAAACTCAGTAAGGTGCAGTTGATTTTGTGAATTTGGTTTCTCTGTGATGTGTCGTGAAATACAGCAGGTGAAACATGCGCTCTGATTGGCTGAAAGATCCTCAGCAGCAAATCACTGACCACATGTAAAACAAAATTTGCCATTTATATAGGAAGCCATTTGCTGGGTTTCAGATACTTTGGGAAGTCAGACACCGATGCCCCAATGATCTATCACAAACATTTGTTTCATAGCCAACTAGCTTACAATGTGCCATTGCCTACTAATGTCCTGACAGAGCTTAATAAGTAGTGAATATACACTGTAAGAACATGTACCCTGTGTAAAATTGTACGTTCAGGCTAGACTAGCAGTCTGTTTTCTCCATAGGCTTTCTTAATGTAGGCAGTGGTTTTTGAGTTGTCTTTTGCAATAAATAGTCGTGGCAGCTATTCATTATTTCACAACACTGGCTTTCTGTAGAGTGCTTTTCAAAGTCACTTTAGACAGGGAGGATCGTTTAAAACTGTCTGCTGTATACTTTTGAAGTCATGTCTGCATTGTGGAGTTTGTTATTGTCTTCATTCCAGTTCAAAATACCATATTTCTGTCCATAATTCATGTTGTCCTTTTATTGCATTAAAATGTATCAGGTTAATTAAGGACCAGGCTCATGATTTTAGGCTCAGTTGTATTGCTAGATATTGTTTGTGGTTGCTTTTGTTGTTAGTTTGCATGAGTTACCTATAGTTTTGCAAAATGTCAGACGATCAGCATCAACATTCTGCAGTGTAGAAGTAAAAGCAGCAGTTGTTGTGTTCTTAACATAAAGTGATATGCAAATTAGCCATAGGCAAATTAGCCAAATGCACTACACCAAGAAGCCCCTGTGAGTAAATAACTTTCGCTTAAAGACACCGGAAGGAGAATCTGTGAAAAGACCTCTTCAGACAAAGAAGACCAAACTTCAGACATTAAACACAACCCCAAACAGCTCTACCAATAACACAACAGCAAAAGAACAGGCAAGGAAGAGGTAGAGCCACGAGCTCTATACACGTTTTCACCAACAAGGACATCAACAACTAGCCCCAAACAAACCTCCAAACAATCATAGACACACTTAATATAAATCAGACTGAAGTACTAGAGGACTGGAGGCTCCCAAAACTAACAAATGCCCTGGTCCAGATGGCATATACCCAAGAGTGATTAAAGAAACAAGGAAGGTTGGCAGAGGTTTTTTTTTTTTTTACAAATCAATCAAGACGAGATGTCCCAGCTGACTGGTGCGCTGCAAATGTAATACTCATATTTAAAAAGGGAGATAAGCAAGGAAACTACAGACCCATCTGTTTCACCTCCTTAACATGTAAAATCATGGAATCAATCAGTAAGAGTGAAACTTGAGGAGTATCTATACAGCAACATCATTATAAGAGACAGTCAACACAGATTCAGAAAAGGGTTCTCCTGTCTGACAATCCGATTAGACTTCTTCAAAGAAGTCACTGCAACGATGCACACAAAAGAAGTCCGTGACGTCATATACTTGGTCTTCCAAAAAACTTTTGCTAACGTGCCATAGGAAATGCTAATCCTCAAACTGCAATCCGTGGGAATACAAGGTAGTACATGCAAGTGGATACAACACCGGAAGCAGTGGGTACTTGTAAGAGGGGCAATGCACTCATGTTTCTTACCTTCATCAATGACTTAGATCGGAGGATAATTATACTGTCGGAATTGGGGTTTTGCGACTGTTCTCATCCTTCCTGGCTATTTTAGTTTTTGCTTAGAACATGAAAAATGGAAAGTTAAAACCCCGCCACAAAAGATCTCCACAACGGTCAGAAAAGCTTTGATATTCAGGGCCACTGTGTCCAATTCTGGTCACCACAGCACCAAAGGGACATTGTGGCCCTGGAGAAAGTTAGAAGAAAACTAATCCCAGGAGTTAAAGGATGCAGCTATGAAGAAAGGATGAAAGAACTGAATCTATGTGGCCTGGAAAAAAGAAGAATTAGGGAACATGGGTCTTTAAAATATTAACTGGAGTTAACATAGCTAACCCAAATCATTACTTTAAGCGCAGTACAGAAACAGGACAGAGGGAAGGAGACACACAGAGAGTGGTGAGTGTATCTTGTAGGTGACACTTTTAAACACTTAATCAACATCAATCATAGTACAAAAAGAAACTTAATACAAATGTAATTGTAATTTGAAATTCTAATATGTCCAGGTAGAACACATGGTTATCCTGAGAGTTCTGATTGCTCACTCCCCTAGTTGCCATACGGCATACTGTAGTCACAGAAATATAGGATTCAGTCTCATGTATTTGTTGCCTGGGGGTGTGAAAGGATCTTATCAAAAGGACAGGCTCTGTTATTCTCTGTCTTATTCCTTTGTCACATTGTATCTGGTGTGTAGCAGCCTTTACTGTGCATTATCTGATGTTTTAAGAGGGATACAATGCATTGTAATGGATATTTTAAATTAACATTATATGTTCAAAATTGTAGCTGCAAGTACAGCCATAGTTCAACCATTTGTTTAGCTTGTTGATAGCAATTCAAAGTGAAAAATCATGCTTATATTTCCAATAGAAAAACATACTGGTTTAAGTATTGCTCAGAATAAAAAATACCTGTGTCACTGGCAGAAATTGTGTCACTAGGCATGGTGCCAGTTACCCCAGGTGTATTGGTGACCATACAGATGGATCATTTAGACGTGATGGGGAATAGACTGGATTATAGTAATGCTTCTGGACAGCAGGTCCCATTAGGGTAGATACTGTGTGCTGGGTGTGACACAGATCACTAGTAAATGGGTGAAATTCCTTCTTTTTGGCGGCCACAAAGAATCATCTAAACAGATGGCACTCTGTGATGTTTCAATGTGTATGCAGCCTACCAACAAGCCAACACAACATATAATACCGTATATGAGATTATAACTATGATTGTTATGAGGATGAACCTGTTTGATTAAGGGAATTTTGGTGTGCCATATGCTGGTTTGGGGTAGATTTATTTTATGGTGCTTCTTGTGGTGGGAATGGCCATCAATAGGCCATCCTCTCCAATATGCCCCCCATTAAATGGTGTTGAACATGATTTGCATATGGTTTAAGAACATAAGAAAATTGCCAAACGAGAGGAGGCCATTCAGCCCAAGCTCGTCCGGTTCCTCATAGTGGATTTATTTCAAGTTGAGTCTTAAAATATCCAAGTGATTCTGCCTCAACAACATGACTAGGTAGCCCATTCCATGCCACCACCACTATTTGTGTGAAGACATGTCTCCTTCCCTCTGTCCTAAATCTATATTTACTTAATTTCTAAGGGCTGCATTAATAAAGGGTGTTTACCAGGCGTTTAACTTTAGATGTGGCTAAGAGTTGCATTCATGCAAATTGGAGTTAAGCGAATTCTGGCAAAAAGGGCTGTCAACGAAACTTCAACCAGTATTCAAAAAATGATTTAAACCCCTTTTTCGCTGAAAGCGTCTAAATGTGAGATAGGCAGTGTTTAGCTACAATCTCGCAGATAAAAGTGGCTATGCTTGCATTCAAATCTGTTCGACTGCAACTGCACACTGGTGCATTAGCCAATGGTGTAAAGGGTAAGGCTCCCTTAGGATTTTTTTTTAACCATTGGTCAGTAGCAAAATACCTATTAAAAAAAAAAAAAAAACTGTGTTATCAAAAGTAATTGGCTTGAATAAGTTGCAAAAAAAACCCTTAGTGCTTTAAAAAATGTGCAAAGATAATAAAGGTATAAAGACTCAAACAGCTTGGAAAATAAATACCAAAGAATGCCAAACAACTAACGCTGTTATCAAAGTCCAGTAGATTGGAGCACATGTACTCCACATTGCCTGTCATCTCACTATGCAGTCAGCAGGAGCTGTGCTTCTTTTTCGCGTCTCAATACGCAGGATACTGTAAAGAACACATATATCAAATGCAGTGCTGGAAACCAATGTATTATGCACATGTATTGCTGCACAGCTTCCAGTTTGTATTATTCTAAAATTGGAAATACACTGCATCTGACTAAAATGTATATGTTGAGCTAAATCAATAATTTAGAAGCAATAAACCTTTTCCTGCATCTCTCCCTGCTCCCCTGTGCCTCTGCAACCTATTGTGCAGATATACAGAAGCTGCACTATAGTGGAAGCCTACACTTTCCAAAGGATACGTCTTTGTATGAAACTCATGAAAGACGGAAAAAAATTATAAAATCATATTTTTGAAAACTGTACTATAGTAGATAATAAGCAGGATACAAAGTGTTTGCACCTCAATGCCACTTTATATATATATATATATATATATATATATATATATATATATATATATATATATATATATATAAAAACAAAGCAGGTAGGTAATTTATTTGCAAGTTCCTTAACAATCCAACGTAGTTTCAGTAAGCCTCAGTAATCTCCGAACCTCCATGGTCCAAGAACGCTTGGCCAATCTAGCCATTATATCCATTTAATTTGTATTGGCCAACTCTCTGAACTATGACCATGTCATCAATGACTTTGCATCACTGAAGGCAAGAAATGTACATTTGTAAGGTCTAGGCTTCGTTTCTTTTGGTGCATTCCATTGGACATTTACAAAGATTTTGAACCCTTTTTTTATTTATTCGCTGACTGCATGTTCCACTGGATTTATATCTTGCACAGGGCGCCATCAATGATTGGTACAGCTCTGCATGCGATGATAGTTGCACTACTATTCACACAAACATGTACAAGACCTGTCCTTTTTTCTTCTGACATGGGAACAAACGTCTAAGTGCCGTGCCAGTGGGTATGATTTTATGGTACTTAATGAGGGCCTATATTTCAGATGTCACGCATCGTAAGAGTTGTACTATGAACTATACGTGCAACTTATCATTCCACCAAGAATTACAGCAAATGTAACTGTGTACTACTTGTCATCCTTGATTTTTTTTTTCTCAGGAGGATGATTAAATGTAATTATTTGTTAAATTGTTGCATTTAAATTACCTTTTAGCACAAAACAATGTGCTGTGATAATACTACTAATTACAGGTCTTATTTTTGACTACATACTACAAACGTGTTTTTGATTTATGAAAAATAGTTTGGGCTGCCTTTCCTCACTCTGCCAATGTGAAATATACTATCATTGCTTTACTGTTGAATACAAGTCACAATTAACTAGTAAAAGATGTATGACTCTAAATCCAAACCAATTCAATTCTTAAAGAAAGTCTTATCACTATATTATAAGAGTAGTCGTTTTGTGTAACAATACTTTCCAACAGCAGGATTCAATGCTATAAACCCAGACTAGACCAAAACCAGACCAAAGTCTTTATTGATAGAGCTACAGGGAAAGTTTGGCTTGCTGTTGATAATTCAGTTTTTTTCAGGGACAGGTTGGGCAGGTGTATATCTCTGTATACTATATTTGTAATGTATCAGATTCGGGGGGGTAAATGGAGTCAACATGTTTGTCTGCTTGTATCTCAAACTTACAATTTGACATACATCAAGTAGATACAGGTTATGATGATCAACTTCTGAATGAATGTCACACTTGTTTTAATCATTACAAACAAACCACATTCACAAAATTCTCCTATTCCCAAGTGTTCATGTGACTTTTCTACTGTAGCTGTGTTTTGATGATAGTCATTGGAGAACACACTTGTGTATGCAGAGCTGTTCAGTTATAAAAGACAACCTACTTTAGACTTATACTGATCTTTTTCACAAATCCATTTTTACTTCATGTTTCATAAGAACATTACTAACCAGAGGAGGCCATTTTGCCTGTCATTGTTTGTCTGGTAGTCGGGTCTTAAGGGATCCCAGTGATTCAGCATTAATAACATGGCTAGGTAGCCCATTCCACACCCTCATCATTCTCTGTGTAAAGAAATGTACCCTATCCTCTGTCCTGTCTATCTCCAATTCATTTCCACATGTCTCATCTGGTCCTGGATGCACTTCAATTACTGGTCAGGGTTAACTTTGTCAACTTCTTTTAAGATTTTAAAGACGTCAGTTAAGTCCACCATAATTCTTCTTTGTTCTAGGCTAAATAAATTGAGTCCCTTCAGTATTCATAGCTCATTCCTTTAAGCCCTGGGGTTTAAACAATTTCATCAAATACATTGTGCTGCCAGGGATTGTTAGTTTTTTGTTCACAAAAGAAGCTATTTCTTTTTTTATTTATTTTATTTATTTAGCAGACACCTTTATCCAAGGCGACTTACAGAGACTAGGGTGTGTGAACTATGCATCAGCTGCAGAGTCACTTACAATTACGTCTCACCCAAAAGACGGAGCACAAGGAGGTTAAGTGATTTGCTCAGGGTCACACAATGAGTCAGTGGCTGAGGTGGGATTTGAACCGGGGACCTCCTGGTTACAAGCCCTTTTCTTTAACCACTGGACCACACAGCCTTCTCTCCTTTTAACGTGAGTGATTCAATATAGACTATTAATTCTGCATGATAATGTTCTGAATTATGTGCATGATATTCGTCAAATGTGTAAAACATAACACAGGAAACAAAAGCTTCAGGAAACTTCATATGACAAGTGGCACATTAATTGCTCCACAGTAGAGCATTCATATACAGAAAAACTCACACATCCCTGATGATAGTTATCATGTGGGTTCAGTTAAATCTATTTTAAATTGTTGTACTATTAAACAAAATCTTCTACTAGATACTTCGCTGAACACTAAAGCTAGCCAAGTGACAATTTAACTGTACATGTATTATTTTATTGTAGTAATGTAATACCATTATTTTGTTTGTTTGTTTATTGAGATTTTTGCATTATAAGTATTACAGAAGTATTATTACACCATAATTGAGAAACATTTCATCATGGATAATTATGCTTGACAGTAGCAGTTTGTTGTGTAAAGGGGTACTTTGTATTATCTACAGTTTCACAATATTTAATTTCTTAAATGTTAAATATATTTTAGCTAATTATTACAAACTTAAAGGGTAGTATAGGAAGAGCCCTAAATGCCAATGTAGTTTATATTTTCAAAGCGTTTACTCCAGTCTTTAATTAACTCCTATTTTTTTAAAGAAGTAAAATGTCTGTTTATTTTAAAAAGTAGAACCATACAAGTAATATTTTGCGAGTTCTCTTAAGCACTCTCATGATATTTGGCCTTTTTTTAGCGTATACATGTAGCTAAGCGCATAGACAACACAGTAAGAGGGTAACAATGCAGAGAACACAATATAACATTATAGTACTCAAAACCACATTCACCCAAGACCTCCCCTTATAAAATTGCACCCAAATTTGCACATTCATTTTGCACTTTTCTTATACTTTTCCCATGATTATGCTATGTATTTAAGACCTAGTTTTTTGGGGTTTTTTTTTAGTATTGAATAGTTATTTAATGACCTAACAGGAAAATACATGACATTTAAAGTACAATATGATTTTCTTCAATTTAATAAAGCTAAACAGTTTACTGACTCTCTTTGTTTCCTTGAATAAACACAACAAATTAAAAAACAAGCATAAATAAACATGACAAATATGTTGATTTTCTATTAACAGCCTTCTTTGTGTTCTGGAATATTGTGATTTTCACTGTGTATAGTTATACTTAAGGGGGTATTTATTAAATAGGGTTTGGACAACTTTAAAGGAATGAAAATATATGTTTTGCTCAGTGTTAGCTAACTGTATCACAGTATCATGGTAAGTGTTCATATTATATTGATTTGACAGATCAAGATTTGAGCTGGAATTATCCATGCCAATTTTAATTTCATAATTATTGCGGTAAGGTGGACTTGAAGTAAATGTTTGGAGTGTGGAGATTCACAGTACATGGAGAAGACCTACAGTGACTCTGTATCCTGGATCAAGGCAAAATAGGGTATTACAAAATCTAAAGGTGGAATTCCATTCTCCTTATGTGTCTGTACAGTTCTGAATATGCTACCACCATATGCAAAAACAGTCAGACTGTCACACTATAAGAGGTGCAGGCACCTGGAATACTTCAGTGCTGTAAGGAAGTAACACGGACAACATAGCTGCACAAAAGCAGTGTCTCTATCCCTCTGTCCTGTCTATTTTCACTTCATTTCCAACTGTCCCCTCTGGTCCTGGTTTCTGTGCTTAAAGCATTAGTTGGGGTTAACTATGTCAACCCCTTGTCATGTCCCCTATAATTCTTCTTTGTTGTAGGATAAATAGATTTTCTTTCAGCCTGTATGTAAAAATAAAAATACTACCAGTACGACTACTAGTAAAATATGTGCTTTGTAAAAACAAAATTGTGCATAAAACATAGTTTAAAAAAATGTCCCCCTGTAACAGGGAACCCTGCAGCTACTTCCTGCGCAAGTGTGTGTCGCTGAGATGCGTTGCTAGGCAACCGATTGGGCAGTTAGGCTCGCCAGCGCTGAGCTGTTCAGGAGGTCTGGATTGGCTGGTGGACGGGCCCAGGGAAGCTGCGCAGTGTTAAAATAGCGGCTGCGCCACAGTTCGAGGCTACTGCAATGCCATTGCCACACAGAGGGGCGCCTTTGTTTAGATCCCGGAGGAGAGCGTCCGCTCTGCAGGAAAACTACTACAAAACCCTTCGAATGCAAGACAGTGCCTGTGAAGTTCTGCTCAGCCAGGACCGTCACAACGACCCGGAGTCGCTGGGAGGCCGGGTCTTCGGGAGCAACAGCAATAGGTTAGTTTAGGAGATGTTGATCCCAACCAAGTAGAGAGAGGGTTACCGTAGGATAATAGGTTTCTGGTCTCGTTTAGTGAGACTAGCGCTCGCCATTTTGTGTGGCAAACTTGTTTTCTTTTCTGTGTTAAATGTGACACCAGGGTTACCATGGCTGGTACCCTAGTGGCAGCACCTGTGTGTTAATTAAATCTGTGCGCCTGTGCACCGTGTCAACACCAGTGCTCTGTGTCTGTATCAGTATTATTCAGTGACGACCCACACACGTAACACATCACCCTGTTACATCCCTAAAATCATGCAAATCAGCTGCAGTTTGTGAATGGTTGAGACAAAACAGCCAAGCAAATACTGAGTGACAGTTAAGGTAACCTAACTCAAAGCTGTCATACCCACCATCACACAACGCCTACATTCAGACATGGCAGGAACTGTCAGGTTTTTCACAGTACAGAATTTCAAGTCCCATATTTCTATAGCTCAAAACAAATCTTTGGTGAAAACAATACAATTAAAATGTGCAGCCATTTTAACTGCCTTGTTTTCCACAAATGTATGGAGGCCAAAAGATGATGCTTAATAAGACTGACAGAAAGGATGGTATCCTTCAGTTTGTATTAGTCCTGTTGTTAGATATTCCACTAAACTGTTATTCTTTTCATCAGCAACATTGTTAATTGAGAGAGTTTTGCTTTTTTGCAATATACATTTTATCTTCTTCTTTAGACAGTTGAATCACAGAAGTGGAAGTCTGTTTTGTATAATGTGTTGCTAAAAACCTCTGAGCAGAACAATATTATTATTTTTTTATAATATATTCACTTTTCTATTGTGTGTGAGAACTGTCCTCCGGTACCTTATAGTCTATTTTTATTTTAAAGAAACGCTGAAAAAGGGAATTGCCTTGCACAGTGGTAGAGGCAATATTGTTGCACAGACGATGAGGCTCATGTCCTGAGGCTGTGATTTAATACTCCACTCATGCATTACTGCCCAAATCCAGAGTGAGACATACCGTATTCCTTTGAATTTAAGACACACTTTTTGAAGTACTTGTTTGCTTCTCAAAAATATCCTGCGTCTTAAATTCGAGTACAATATAGTGATGCATTTATTAAAATTGCCAACAAAAGATGTGACTACCCGAGTACACATACAGTAACGTGACTGACTGCCGAGAAAAGACGAACAAAGACGTCACTGCCCGAATACACAAGCAGCAACGTGACTTACTCCCGAGTAAAGACAAACCAAAACGTTGCTACCCGATCTCAAATCATCCATGACATACAGGCAACCATTTTCAAAGAAGCGTCATTAGCGTCCTGAGGAATTCAAAGAGCTTTTACAATTTCAGCGTTTCTAACAAACAGTACCAGATTGGACCGATCGGAAATGCTGATCATTTTTCGGCATGCCAAGCAATACCACAGTTCACAAATTGGGAGAAAAACAGGTGTGATTAATCATGACTGGAAATGAGAAGCAGCACATAACTGTAATGCTCTGTGTTAGCAGACGGCCGCAAACTGCCTCCAGATGCGTAATTGGGGTTGTATCTTTGTTTTATTTTTCCTAAAATTGAGGGTGTGAAATTTGGGCTGCGTCTTAAATTCGAGGGCGCCTAAAATTCAAAGAAATACGGTATATTACGTAAAACTGCAGTGTTATGTTTAATTGCACACTAAAATACAGTATAATTCTCTGGTGTCTGTTTACTGTTCAGTAGGTTAGGCTTTATGTGGACACCACTTTATTAGAAAGCAGACCTTCATATGTAAATGCTCCCAGAATTTACAAATTAATAATAAGCTGCTTACTAACTCATTTTGAAAGATGTCATAATTTAGCATTGTAGGGAGTTGGATTTCTTTATTAACAAGTTCATTAGTGCAAAAAGTTTAGTAGCCTCACAAGAATACAATAAAGGGGTGTTGCAGTAGGCAACCTATTCCCTTTTAATTTTGTATTACGTATATATTTTTTTCTTTCAGTTGCTTTCCAAACCCATATTTATTTCCGTTTTTATACTGCCAAGGTCTGCCCATTCACAATTCCTGTTCTCATAAGAACTACATTACAACAAATGCTGACCAGATTTTGTATGCAATATATATTTTTTTTAAAAACACATTCAGTCCTTATTATCTTTATCACAAACAAAGAAGAATTAGGGAGGACATTATTGAAGTCTTTCAAATCTGAACCAATACTTTTTAGTGCAATACAGAAACCAGGACCAGAGGTGGACATAGAGGTGGATAAAGATATAGAAAGAGATACTTCTTAACACAGACAGTGGTGAGGGTATGGAATGTGCTACTTAGTCATGATGAGGCAGAATCACTTAGATCCTTTAAGAACGAACTTGGCAAAGTGCTGAGGTCAATCAGCTACTTGGATCCGGACAAGCTTAGATGGGCTCAATGGCCTCCTCTTGTTCCTAAATGTTCTTATTATTTTGTTACTACATTAACACAAAGATTTAATGAGCTGATCAGCCGTGTTCTGATCGCTACAGAGGCTGTGGGCAGAACAAAGGCAGGCTTGCTTCAGAGAGGAACAGCAATAAATCAAGCTGTGGGAGAAGCAGATTGTGAACTAACATGTTTGTAGCATCATCAGTTTAAGCAGCTTGGCTCATCAGAATCAATGCAGCCCTTAGAGAGGCTACAACTCCACAATAATCAAGCCACTTTTGTTATTCATTTATTGGTAATACTTCTGAATAAGGAGTGCATCTTTAAAATTTGTGCAACCGTCAAAGGAAGCAAAACTGTCACCCTCTGATTCTAAGGATTGCTGTCAAATAACCCATCTTCGAAAATCTGTTGGTGGTGTCTTAATATTTTAAGAGCCCACACACACATACATATGTACATACACACATACATACATACATACATACATAAAACTGTAAAGTGTACAGGGTCTAAGTGACCCATCCTGTTACATTGGCGCTGTGACTCAGATATCATAGATGGCTGATGCCCATCACCGAGGTTAACGGGGGTAAGAGTGTATTGGGCAGTGTTGTGTGATGCACTCCTAGTATTGATCCTATCCCCTGTTGGTGAGCTGAGATGAGGTTATAACCACGTTTGCAGATGATGCTTGCATCCGCCCTTTAGCTGATGGTGGATTATTTTACACTTGAAATCTCCTGAATACATTTCATTGACATGCACATTCCTCAGTTTGCTTCTTTTTTCACATACTGTATATGACTAGTATATTAAGATTAAGTCATAACAGAAATAACATCAGCCAAGTAAAAAGGATCAGGCTGAAAACGATCCGATTTGTTATGTTTCGGGAACTGGGTTTTCGACTTCGGCACATGCTTTCTGTACATGAAAACCAGTGTAGCTATTCCTTCCAAAACTATAACAGGCTGGCTTGCACTGCTTGCAAGTATATTGTCCTGTTTAAAACGAAAAAAGCATAATTATGAATTATAAGATTAATTTAAGACTGTGTTCATGATTGTGTCAAACTGTGCGGTATGTATGTAGTCTCAATTTGTCTGTCGCTAAAAGCCACTTGCAGAGATCTTTGGCAGTCTTTCCAAATAATTGAATTATTATTATTATTTATTTCTTAGCAGACACCCTTATCCAGGGCGACTTACAATTGTTACAAGATATAACATTATTTTTACATACAATTACCCATTTATACAGTTGGGTTTTTACTGGAGCAATCTAGGTAAAGTACCTTGCTCAAGGGTACAGCAGCAGTGTCCCCACCGGGGATTGAACCCACGACCCTCCGGTCCAGAGTCCAGAGCCATAACCACTACTCCACACTGCTGCCCTATACCTGCTCCACACTGAATCTGTTTCACAAGTTAAAGATAGGTTAGCTTTGAATATCTCAAGAAATAAAAGCAGTGTAAAGTTTTATTTCAGGGTACTGTCCCTCTGTTGTGTGATTTCCATCCAAACGGAGGAGGCTGTGTGGTCCAGTGGTTAAAGAAAAGGGCTTGTAACCAAGCGGTCCCCGGTTCAAATCCCACCTCATCCACTGACTCATTGTGTGACCCTGAGCAAGTCACTTAACCTCCTTGTGCTCCGTCTTTCGGGTGAGACGTAGTTGTAAGTGACTCTGCAGCTGATGCATAGTTCACACACCTGAGTCTCTGTAAGTCGCCTTGGATAAAGGCGTCTGCTAAATAAACAAACAATAATAATAATAGTAATTAGGATTTGAATTAATTCAAACTTGTTTTAACAGACCGCCTGTGGTAGGGGACCGAATCCACAAATTTGAGGTACAGAGCGTAGTGCAAAAAGATAAGGTACAGGCTTTGATCAACATGGTAGCTTTAATGGTAACTAATGCAGATTCTTGCTGCAGTATGTGTAGGTTACGGCTTTTAACTGTAGATGTATTAACAAAAGCTATTACCATTGAAAAATATCTTCGTTTATAAGATGCCTTACAAAGTTTACCAAATTAAATATTGTTCACAGTGTTCACCAAAACCGGCTATAAAAATGGTGAAATATGGCACGGTACTCTCTGTGATAAAACTGAAGTCAACGCGATATGCAGTTTAGGTAACCTGTCCTGCATCTTCTTCATGCTACAGGGCGTTATCTGATTGGAAAGTGTTTTTTCAGATTATAACTGAAATGCAGTGTTTCACCAGCAGGTGTCACATGCTGAAGTAATTTTTATGCCGTACTGTACGATTGCAGTAACAGCTCAAATATGCCACAGCCTACAGTATATCAAGAAGTTAAGCAATGCTTTTGCTGGAGAGATTCCTTTTGATGGATTCCTCCAGATCGATTCCCTTCAGTCATAGCCTCTGCAGTCATCAGCTCCATCTGTGAGTTCATGCTCCATGTGCCTTTTTTTGACACCCAGGGTATCAAATTCAATAGTTTCCATGAAGACTGCTGGACTAGAAAGCAGTTATTGACAAGAGTAATTACATAACCACGAAGAGTCATAATGTTCAATTCAATTCTATTTCATGCTCTGGCTAAATATGGATCAGGTATTCAAATAAAAATAGTGGAGCCCAAAGCCATGAATTTAAAAATCTGTCTAAAGATTGGATCATTTATAATTATTTACTTATTTTAAGTAGTTATACAACAAGCAGCATCAAATAAGAGCGAGCAAAACAAGAACAAGAATGGGCCTTCTTGCTCTTCCATACAGAGATTTCATCTGTAAAATAAATCAACAACAACAAAAAACATCTAGTTCTCACATGAATACATTTAAATGAATTGCTTTAATGAACATTGCTGAAAACAACAAAACACCCAAACTCTTTATGAAATGGCCATCAAGCAGTTTTTAAAAGATTGGAAAGAAACCATGTTTCTTCTCAAAAGAGGAAGGAGAATCCAGGACTACAATTATTTTTGTAAACATCAAGCACATAAGGATCATTATTACTATACTGAACACACCGTGGAGTTGGATACAAGATTTGTGACCGATGGCCTATGCACACATCTCTACAGGGCAAAAGTTTTGCAGGCTTTCCCAAACATCCCTGCCAATGCACCTTAACCCAATGACTGGGTTGTTTATTAGCTGTACCCATTCAGTCCTTTGTGAAGGGAGGTGCCAAGAGGATGATTTTTTTTTAATGCAGCAATTCCCTACAACAGCTAAGGAAGACTGAAGGTCATGCCAATTGCCTCTTTACACCCAGGAACTATGTACAGAGTGACTATCGGCGAGCTACCAGGGGATAAAGGTCTGCACTGCAGGTGTCCGCTAGAGTTCATCGGGCATCTGGGTCTGCTGTAGCATTGTGATTGTGTTTATGTGTGGCATAGACATAAGGTTCTGTGACCACCAGATGGGAATAACATTTTATCACAACTGTTTGAATTGAACCAGTGGTATACAATATCATAAAACCCACTGCCAAACTGCTTAGCCACCCAGCCCCCTTAAGGACGTTTTACATTTTTGTTTTGAGATTTTATCAGGGTTGCTCAAGGATTGAATATAGCTCTGGCAGAATGAAAGAAGAAACGAGCAGGGCTACTACCAGATTGTATTGTACAACACGTGTTCAACAGTATGAAATGGCAGAAAATTGAACAGGACAGCCAAGGTTCAGAGTCTGGCAGGATTCATGATAACTTGGAATCGAATACTAACCAGAACTGATTTGGACCTTCAAACATTATTATTGTACTCGGGGATCACTGTAACTGAGTAAAAAAATATGTCTATTGTGCTTAGTCTAAAGATACCTGTCACTGAGAATGGGAACAATTGAGCAGTTAGATCTACAGGGTGTGGCCTCGTTACTAGTAACTATTAGTAAATAAATTAGGCAAGTGAGGTATGGTCTGCCACATTTAAAAAGGGTCAGGTAGCTGTTTGTAATTTGGCCATAAAACGGATAGAAGAGTTATCAGAGTTTGAAAGGGGCATGATAGTGGGTACCCAACTTATTACATAATTTGTATCCCAGACCAACTAGGACATTACTGAACATTGAAATGCAGATTTAAACTGACTGATCAGGGAAGATAGCAGCAAAGGATTGTGACAACTGAGTCAATATGAACATTAAACCCACACATTGAAATCATGTAGGGAGTAAGCTGTAAAAACCTGAACAGTGTGTAGGTACTGTAGTGGCCTACATCAGCGTTTCACAAACATGAGGACAACAAAACATTTACAAATGAGCAGAGGCCATTCATAAGTGTTCATCCAATTCTTAGTAGCTGGTTAATCCTAGTGATTCAGGATCCTAGTGATTCAGGATCCTAGTGATTCAGGATCAAAAACATGGTTTGGTGACCTATTACATTCTCTCACCACTCTCTGTGAAGAAGTGTCTCCTATCTTATATCTGTCTGCTTAATTTTCCAGCTGGTTTCTATGCTGCACTTAAAGTCACTGGTGGCGGAACCGGGGGGTGCTTGCCCCCCCAGTGAAAATGCTGGGGGGTTGGAGCGGAAATATGTTTTATTGTAAACATATAATCCATAAGATTGTATTATATTTGAATGGCGCTAACACACAACCTAATACATTAGTCTGCTATTAACTTGCTGAGCACGCTGATACAGTTTTGTACTTAAAAAAAAAACAAATAGCAAAACCGGGACGATTAACAATTTTACTGTTTCCAACTGGGACAAAAACTGAAGGCTGAAAACATTCCCTGAGACATTTTTTTTTTGTTTTTTGCTCTACCTGTTTCCTCAGAATATGAACTAAACGGAGAAATGTTTACTTCCTAGTCAGATTACCTTCTATAGTTTGTTTCCTGTGTGCAAAACCAGACTCGGTGGGTTTGCTAAACAGACCAAGACCATCTCTTTAGGTGGACTCGGTACGGTTTGTTTCCCAAGTGGACTTTGTTGTTCACACTTCACACCAAACGTATCGAACCGTAATGAGTGCAGACCAAACACTCTAAACGGATCCAGTGTGAACACAGCCTGAGTCTCTTTAAGGCTTATACAAGGTATATCTGTATATTAGAAAATGGACCGGAGATTCCCTTTTACCTGAAAAATACATAAAAATAGTATTTATGTATCTGGCCTTTTTCTGCTTGATGAAAGAAAATCGTTGTTCTAGTACACACCCTCTGAATGTTGTCTGTTAATGTGAGCGGCAGTACAGTAAACCCAACAGGAATAGCAGGCAGTCTCCGGTGTGAATGGCAAGTTGTAGAAATCAAACAACTGGATGCAGTCTGTCTACTATGATTACACTTTATGAACACAATGTGAACAAGTTGCTGAACAAACAGCATGATCACCACTAACACATGTAATCTACTAGGTATTGTTTTTTTTTACTTTCGCTAAAAAATGTTACCACCTATTGGTAACTTAAATGCTTACACAAATACACAAACGTTCACAAACTCATAATTAAAAAAAATTCAGTCAAACAAAGGGACAAATCGTGTTCTTGTTTTTCTTTCTAAAGGAGAAATGTCCACAATGTCTTTACAAAGGGAAGCTAGTGAAAGGCATCTCATAAGGTTTATAAGGTGTTTGTTTCCAGTAACATTAACAATTTGATTTCCCTTTGAAAAGAATGGTGCAGGCTGCATTTTGCAGTGATGAGGAAGACTGCAAATGTATACAGTTTCATATTTGCTTGTTTGTATTTATTTTTCCTCTTGTAATCAGTTCTTATGAATGCTAGAAAAAAAATGATCTCTTAACATTTTACACATGCCTGGTGGAAGGATGTAACATTTATTTTAATTAGCGCAGAGGAAAAAAATGTTTGATAATTAAATCAAACTGCTCATTACAGCGTGTACATTATGTGAATATTTCAATTAATTATTAGCTTCAATAATTTCTTGCAAAAAAAAAAAAAACAGAATTTGTCCATCCTATCCAATTACAGAACATTTTTAATAGTGCATATTTCTAGTGCTTATTTTCAGCAAATAATATTTACTCTAGAGTTATATGTTCTGAACTAATTTCCAAAAGACTGCTTTGGTGCCAAGAAACCAAAGAAAAACTACATAGAAAAACTACCAGGAGAAACATTGCCATCAATGTCATCAATGATCATTCAGTAAGGGACTGAGTAATATCCCTGCCAAATACATGTCAGAATGTGACTGTTCCCAAATTAGATAATTGGTGCTAAGTGGAAACCACCACATGAGATAAAAAGGGAGCTAAAAGCTCCATTGGGGGGAGAGGGTTCTGGAGCCACGTGGAGAGACACAAATGCTTGTCTGTTTAGAATTAAAACCTCACCGTGCTAGTGCAAGACTTGGGTGAGGGATTTTCTTTTGATTATTTGTGGTGCGTGACTGTTTTTTTTTTTAGCTCCATTTTTATCTCATGTGGCTAATTTTTGAACAGCCACATTCTCACATGTATTTGGCAGGGATAGGAATTAACCCCGTCTCTGCCAACCACCACCACCAACATACAAAGCATTTACAAGCAGGGCTCTCTTTTACCCCTCCACACACTTTTTCACAGACTTCTTGTTAAGGTTGACAGCTCTAAACTTCCTCATCATAGTGTCCAGAGTTGATGACTAGATGGGCCCTGTTATTTAATATTTAGCTTGTAATTCAATTCAATACAAATCCCTTATCTAACCAAGTAAAAAAAAAAAAGCAATGGTGACCGAGAAGGCTCAAACTTCAGCAAAGACAACATGTGTCCAGTAATCCTGCTTGAAGCTATGCAGTTTCATTGAATCTCTATGTAGCCACTAGAGTGATCAAAACTTGGCCCATAAAGTACTTAAGGTATAATGGGATTGCTGTGGCGTGCTACAAGGTAATAATGGAACTTAAGGTTGAGGGTATTATTTGAACAAGGGAGCCCTATGATTACAGAGGAACATACTACAACAATGTCATTATCACTATGATACTACACTTTCTTAGCTATATGTTTATTTATCATTGTTTGTCTGAAATAATCATTGTACACCACTGTGAGAAGGACTTGCACGTCCTATGAAGCATTGCATCAGTAAGCAGTGGATTTAGCACAGGTGTTAATTATTAGTGTCAGCTCTTAGCCGTGCTTTCGTTACTGAGTAATAACAGAATGACCGACCACCATAGAAAACAACGGAAGAGCAGTGTTTGATTCTTGTAAAATAACATCAGCCTTGCCATTTTACCATTTTAGTCTCTTGTCTCTTTCTTAATATAAACTGCTATCCTGTTGAAAACTCCACAGCAACCTGAAACCACACTGTTACATCTAATTTTACAATGAACATGCCCCACCTCATTTTGCATTAATCCTTCCTTAGAGTTATTACATTCTAAAATGATATTTGCTTGTTACCTGTTTACAATGGAAAATGTATAAATCTGCTGGTAATATTAAAACATTCGTAGAATTATTTAATTCCTGCCTTGTATTACTATCTTTAAATGTACTGCATGACCTGCACAAATAAATGCAATTATTACATTATACCATAATTAAATCTATGACAAGTAAAAACCGAACCAAAACCCCAATACATTCTCTTTCATGATCAAATTATTATAAGCTGTATTTGAAAAAAAAAATCTTTCCAAAGCAAATTTCTTCACACTGTTCAGACTTCCTAATGTGATTCTTATTAGAAAATGAGGCTGTGTTAATCTTTTAGGTTAAAGGTCCCCAAAAATTTATACCTATTCATCCAGCCAGCCACTTGCAAATGATTTAAGAAATGATTTCCAAATAGAGGAGCTAGAACGATTGTCTTTAATATGTTTAAGGACCAAGGAGACCAAGGAATGACATTACAACTTTTTAACCCCTTCTAACTTCACTTTCTTGTTGGGAATTGTGTGCACTAAATTGATCCTGTTTTATGTCTCTGTTTACTATTATGACTTTTTATCTTATTTTATCTATATCGTCCAATATGACAACTCAATGTAAACCCCAATTACATTGAGTTACAATCTGTCTATCAGTTCTTTCAGGTCACAAGGGCAATGTTTTTGTGGGCCACGCTTCCAAACCATGTGAGTGACTCTTTTTAGCCTGCAGGGGCCTGCAGAAGCAATCTTTTATTTGTGTGTAAACACCAAGCAAGGAATATCCTAAGTGCTGCTTTCACTGCAAATTATTAAATCAAAGCAGTAACAGTCAGTTTTTTTTAAAATATTAAATAACAAAGCCCGTCCTTCTGGGACGTTTAATTTGAGAGAGGGCAAAAAATGGCAAGCCATCTTTTGCTGCCGAGTTATTATTGCCTTTTGACTGTTGTCTTCAAAACATGGGACCCAACCTAGTCCACTGCCTCCTGGTGGCAGAAAAATGTACGCTCTGAGGTCACAGCACCAGGTTCTAACAGTTTACTTAAGCAAGGTAAGACTGTTAAGTCTTTTTAAACTAGCGACCTCTCAAGGCAAATACCACTTCTGATGGGAAGCCAATGACAAACAGTGCTAAGACAAATGGCTTTGGTAATATTTTAGACTGTAATGCTTTCAACATGTTTTCTCTCTTTGATAAACTGTCCAATCCCAGCAGCTAGTACTGTACTTCAGCCTCAGGCCTGTGCCTCCGTGCAGGCCGAGTCTTGTGACAGTGGAGACAGAGAATAACATGGAGGTTAAACATATTACATTTGCATCAATTCCTGGAGATTACAAAAATAAATATTGAGCTATTTTGGCGAGTTATCTCTTTACACTGATAATTGGGATATACTTGGTTTTACTGGTAAGCCTGAAATACAATCAGAATCCCTTTAGTGGAGTGTGATGCCATTATGTGGAAGGATTGTATTCCCATCCATTGATTATTTCAACCAGGTACAATTTTCATGATGAAAGCTGAAAAAATGAAATACCTTTCCAACTTTGGGGTTGACAGTAAATGTAGTAAAATGTGATTTCTTACCACAATTAATTGTTATAGATATTCAGTTGGACACAGTAAGGGTTTTTATTTTTGTTGCACAGATAAGGGTATTAACCATTTTCAAGCATATGCGTAAGATTATTACTGCAGGTATTACTATTTATTTGGCACATTAAACCAGGTAAATGGCAATATGCTGGGTTTAGTATCCAGGTATAGCCTATAAGATCATACACACCTGGAAAAAGTAGAATCATACCTTGTTGTAGGTGTGTTTCTTTCTGTGTATATGATTCACTCACCGGCCCCTTAAACAAAAAGAAAATGGCCTCTGCAGGCACAGGTCCATGTCACACACGTGGTTTAGGGGCCTGGCCGACTACAATTATTGCTAAGTTAAAGAATAAAGTCCTATACACAATGAATAATATATTTAAGTCCCCTTATACAAGTTTAACACAGTAATTGTGCAGTTTTAAATGCTTTTCCGATGGTTCTACCATGCATGACTATGATATGCCAAGCTTTTTAATATGCTTTACCATACCTCTCTGGGCTTTACCATGCTTTCAACATTTATTATTACACTATGAATTTATGGTAAAAAACAACAACACACATAGACAAAATAAAAACTGAAAAACACTTAAGAAATGGTGGGATTAAATGTGATTACATACTGTAATTCATATTGAATGCTAACAAAATTTTCCACGGTCTTTAAGATGTTTAGTAATTCATACTGCAAACTATCTTTCCACAAGGTAACAGGATTTTTAATTTTATGAAATGGTGGCTCTCGTTTTTAATCACATGCCCTGAAGAGCCTACTTTTCATTGTCATATACATCCTATTAAACCAGTCTATTAGAAAATCACTTTGGGGGTTTGATAAGTCTTTTTTTTTTCATTAGACTGATTTTAGAGCTGGATTTTATTTAACACAGTGATTAAAATCCAGCTACTGCTTCCATTATCATTTAATCAGATCTGAAATACCGTCAGATTATTCCTGCTTCATAATGGATATTATTTTATATAATTGCTGTTGTTAATGCAGTTGGCATTTCAGTAGTTGTCCATAGATTGTGTAGATGTGTACAGTGTTTTGTTTTATGCAAACGCTCTTGATATATTTATACATATAAATATAATATATCCAGCTGTAATCTGAAATCTAATCTAATTTACTGGGCCCTCTGCACATCATGCCTTGTTTGTGTCCCTTTCCATCGGTAGCAGATCAATATCCACATGATTTAAACTGGAACTCACGTGCAAGTTTGAATGAGAAAACTTAGTTGTATTTCTGGAAGGAGAATCTGCCCTCTAATCAACAAGTCATATCCAAGCGCCATAAAAACTCTGTGTGGCTTGCATTCATGTCGCTCTTTTTGTTTAGCCTCTCAGTCATGCGAAGCGAGGCCTCTGACCAAATTCATTATCATTAAATCGCGTGTTCAATTGCAATTTAAATCATCCAGATTGTGGATTCTCCGTACTGAAATACATACTGAAAGAAGTTTCTACAGTGGAGTCACTCTGAAGTTACCTAATAAGCGTCCACTAAGAAGAGAGGGATTCTATAGGAGGAATGCCAATTGTGAATCCCCAAAATTAGGCAAAATAAACAGAGAGCTGTGAATGTATTACACTATCAGGGAAATGAAGATGTTGATGAATTCATTTATAAGTGGCTGTTATACAAAAGCATGATACAAACAGAGGGCCTGTTGCAGATTGTTGAGTGCAGATGGAACTGGCAGCAGCCCCAGTTTTGATATTGGAATGAAACAAGATTGAGTTTTACAGACTGGTTTCCTGGTGCAGATTAACACGTCATTAGATCCCTGAGGTCTTGTATTGGCTGTGTGATGTGGGGTTGTGATACAAACCAGAAAGGCTGCAGGCAATGTTTCATTGTCCAAAGCATCTTTCCTATCACTGTGCTTAGACTGTAACCAGATCAACTTGTTTCACATCACCTCAAAATAACGTCCTATTCATTTAGAGATATCTCTAAATCATTTACAGATATCCTGAAATAACTTCCTATTTGTTTACATATGTCTAAATCATTTAGAGATATCTCTAAATAACTTCCTGTTCATTTCGAGATATCTCTAAATGGACAGGAAGTCCATTCAAAACATAAAGCATTTTCACAGGAAGTAATTTCAAGATATCTCTAAATGAACAGGAAGTTATTTTGAGATATCTCTAAATGACAGTTTGGCGTTCCATGCTAGCAAAACATTATTTAAAGATATAATGTGCGTATTTTGTGTTTGTGTTATTATTATTTAAATGTGTGTTATTTTGCACAAGTGTTTTATGTCGGCAGGGAAGGGTTAGTTGCCTTCCCTGCCAAATGTGCCTGAGCCCGATTGAATGATTAATAAGCAATCAAGCTCAGGCACAGCTGTATAAAAGAGTGGATCAGCCGCTCATCAGGGTTGTTTGTTGTTGTTTGTTTTGGTTTGCTTTTTGTTAAGTGTTTTGTTTTGTTAAAACTATTTTGCAATAAATCTGCGCATCAGCGATTCACCTCGCAGTCCTGTGTTTGTCCATGTTCTGGTCTGATGTCACCACCAAGCCATCTTGTTCACAAAGGGTCTCCAGGGAGTGGATTGGTACAGAAACTGACAATTGCCCATGAGCCACCCAAACCAATCTCCTGGAAAATTAACCTGCACTTGGTCTAAGATATTTCTATATTGCTTTAATTTTACGTGACTCATCGCGATAGCAATTACTATGCGTCAAATGTCATAAATCATTATAGTTTCAATCTGGGGCTTTAACCACCATGCCCTTCAATGGCCTCTAACTGTACAACTGAGAATCAGATTGGTCTTATTACAGAAAACTTACAATGTCTTTAGATTCTGATATAGCTTGATTAAAATTACATGTTTCACAACACAATCACTCCATCTTAGCACCTTGTGCTTAACACAGACAGAGCATTACAAAATAAATGCATACAATATTGCATTTTCATTTCTCATCATTTTCACAATATACTGCAATACAGAATTTGTGTGTAACATATGAGATGTGCTGTATACTTGGGTATTGCATTCTGTATCAGAGATGGGTGTTTTGTGTTTTTTTTTTTAATGAAGATAATTAAAAAACAGGACAATTGAATGAATTTCTATAGTACGTCTTTTAGTAATAACATGACTCCATCGTTTTATTACTGATATTCTAAAATATCACAGAATTAGGATTAGCAGAAATGCCTTATGTATTGATACAGATATGGATATTAAACAGGAAATAAATCAAATGTTATCAGAAGTTATGCAAGTACAAATAATCCCTCCAACTCACAAGGCAAGCCTAAAAAAGCATGTGCTGCCTAGGATAACGTGGCTGTAACTTGTCTTCACTCTCACAGCATTTTTTTGTAATTCTGATGAATTACTTGGAACATAGTCAGCTAAGGGCTTGTACTGTGTATAAAGCTTTCTCTTTTACAGAAGAATTTCTCTATTTTAATGACAAAGGCATGTTCCATATTTTTAAAAAAATGGAATTGCATGTTTGCAGAAGTTAGGGCGGATTTAAAGCCCATTCTGTTTCAGAATTGTTGTATCAAATGGTGAAATGGAGTAATTTGGAATACTGTTATTGAAGCTTGTGCCTGATGTTATATAAGTCCAAAAGGTTGAACAAGTAACTAGGCACCTGTGCATTCAAATGTCTGTAAAATGTAAACAATGAATGAGTATCCTCGAACAGAGATAAACATGTTTGTACTACTGTGCAGTGATGAACAGAAGGTCCACACTGCATCTAACTCAGTGTTTTTCAATAACTGAATTGTAAACTCTCCATAATCCCAGACTAATGTTATTAAATGCTTACCTCATCCTAATCAAGCCCTCTGTTCAAGGTTAAATATGTCACCACTTCTGCTGTTTTGTCAATGGGCACCAGACTGTTTTTGTGTTTAGTGTGTCTTCCCCAGGGCTGTGAGGATGGGACAATATTTGTCGGCACGTTACTGTATGTGTTTCAAAATTTCATGGGTTTGTTCATCGGGTATTTTGGTGACGGGGGCACTTTAAAGCTATCCGGACCAGAATTGTTCCCTTTACTCATGCATTTCCCAAGGTTATACTGCGCATTTACCATAGTTTACCATGGTTTGTCATGCTTTTTAATTTGCTTTAGCATACTGTAACGTGTATTGTAGCTTTACCTATGCTTATTTATGTTGTACCATGTTTCCACTATGTTTTATTAAAGGAATAATGCATGACAGGGCGTGTGTTGTGCTGGGATAACATCATGCCTCGGGTGGTTGGGCATGAGGCCGCACCCGAGAAGTGATGTTATCCCAGCACAACACACAACCTGGTGCATTATTCCTATTATACAATGGCTAGCACTGTAGAAAATAGCAAATAGCATATTTCATATGTTTAAAGTGATTTTAATCAGACAAATGTGGAAATAAGATTCTGCCTCATAAAATAGTTCCTGTTTTCCATTTACAACTGTAGTAAAGTACTAACTATAACATTCTAATAGATATACTCAAGTGTTATTTCTGTTTAAATTGAGTTAATAACAATAGGACTTCTCAGGGTTTTTTTTATGTATGATGTGAACACATTGTTGGCAGAGTTGAACTCTGCATTTGACAGTATATGAATGTTACGACTCAGGGACAGTTCATTTAAGTGTCTTTTAAATCCCGCTCAGAGCCTCACATAACTGCTTATGCCATACGACTCTCCAGAGCTATTTCTGACAGAGGCATACAATTGTCATAGGGCTGTATTAAGGTGTTCTATCGTGACAGTTTTCAAGTCTATATTTGTGTTACTCTCACTCACCCAGTCATAAAAAACTTTGACTGTCCAGTTGGTTTGTTGTTTTATGGATGCTTCCTTTCTGCCAGACTCTATCTTGTCTAGTCCCTTAGAGTCAATCTCCAAGTGTCTTTTTTAATGTTTTTTCTTCTCTAATTGAGACGTGCTGTCTGGTCTCCTGGCTGTTGTGTGTCTGAAGGCTTGCCAAACGAGGTTCCTACAGTTGTCATGTTGTTTAAGGTCAAATTCACTTCAGGAATTGTGTAATTTATTCTGTGTTATGGCAGTTGCAGCGGATTGATAATATGTCTGTCTAGGTTTTCAGTGAGGAGGTTGCCGGTACTAGATCTGTGATGTTATGCTGGGATAACATCACGGGTCTAGTACAAGGCTGACCAATCAGAGCTCGGGAATGTTTCTTGCCATTGTATAATACACTTTATTATGCCTTTACTATGGGGAACTTCTAAGTGTTTAAAGTGGTGTTGGTCTCAGAACAGGCTTTAAAGAACCTGAGGTCCATGGGTATACAATACAACTCCCTGTGAACCAGTTAGGTCACATGGGTACAACTCCATGACATGATGTCTATGGGTCTGCAAAGCAACTTCGCATACCATAACAGAGCTCTATCCATGGACCAGATTGTAGGGTTGTGGTATTATTTATAATTAGTCAATATCAATTATCCTTTGCCTTGTATTATGAATTAATAATTATTTAATATGAATTATTAATTATCTATGACAAGTCATGAACAATGTTAAATATTAAGCAAGCAATTACATTTTATTAAAACAACAGCATCCACGGTTACTGACAGTACAAAAACAACACAGTTTATACTAAATATTTCTCTAAATATTAGTCATCTAGCTTTAACAGTTACAAGATAATTGATCAGTATTACCTGAACTGGGAATTCTCTTTTCAGGCAAGACCGGGGATGCAGTAGTCTGAGAAATGCACTGTCTTGTTGTGACACGTTGGCTTGTGATGACGTCAGACCCGGAAGAAGTAGCACACACAGACAGCTCTGGGGTATGAATGCACTGCTTTATCAATAAAAAGATTTAACAAAAGAGAAACAAAAAGGCACGTCGGCCAAAACAAATAGACAAACAAATAATAACTAAAACAAGTATTGTGCTGGTGTTGAACCAGCACGCGTAGCAATTTTTTCTTTAGTTTTCTTCTTTTGCCTCCTCTCTCTACTCCCGTTTTCCACTCCTGAACATTCAACCCTGTTCAGCCAAAGCTGCAGATCTTTTATATATACCTAATTTGCCCCTCAACCACATTTGGCACGGGTTTTCATCATATGCATGGTCAACAGCCACTTTATCAATAAGCACTCGCTGTTGACCACGCATTCTCACGATTTTATCTGAATGGGGCATTTTAACCCATCCAATCTTTAAACAATAATAAAACGATGTGCTTTTACAAAATTAATGCGTTTTAAATAATAATATAACAAATAATATAATTCACACTTGTCCAGACTCTTTTTAGTTTATATAGGTATCCCAACAAGCAGGGTTGTGCCTTATATGGTATACAGCAAATGCAAATGCAACTTATGAAATCATTCTCTTTATAAGGTTAAACTTATAAACATTAGGTGTTCATCCACGACATCCTCAAATATAGATTTGTGAAGATTGTTATGATCCAGCACCTGCATTAATGAACTCATGTTCAGCAGCCATTTGCAAACTGTCTTGAACGGGGCCCAGCCTGAACAGTTGAAATGGTGTATTTCAACCAACATGTCATTAGCTGATAATGTACGAGTCGCTTGAAGACCTCAGCTAATATTAGAAAAGAGAAATGGATCTATAATTCCTGGAGTTTGCTTGCATCTTCGCTTCTGAAAACAGAGAGAACTCTGTCAGGCTTCCAGTCGGTACAGGTGAAATGCAAATATATTTTATATAACATCAGGCACAAGCTTGAATAACAGTATTGCAAATTACTCCATTCCACCATTTGATTCTGAAACTGAATGGGCTTTTAAATCCGCCCTAACTTCTGCAAACATGCAGTTCTATTTTATTTTTAATATGGTACATGCCTTTGTCATTAAAATAGAGAAATTCTTCTGTAAAACAGAAAGCTTTTATACACAATATCTCCTTATCTCTTGATATTGTGTTGCATTGAAACTGAATTACAAATGCCCTTTTTACTGTAGCCATTTGGTGAATACCTTTAAAGGTTAAAATCAAGTCAATTATTCTACTTAAACTTTTCCTCATCATGTCTACTCCAATCTTGGCTTGTGTGATAGTTGATTACATTTGAGGCAAAGGCTAATTCGGCAGAATTTAATTCCAACACTGAACTCATTACTTTCAGAGGATATATATATATATATATATATATATATATATATATATATATATATATATATATATATATATATATATATATATATTAGAAGCAAACTGTGTGATTGTTTTATTTCCTTCCTCCAAAATTAGGTCCTGCTGATGTACCTTAAAATTACATTTAACTTCTTTATTGTATAGCTCTAAATAGTCAATTACTCTCTAAATTATGTGTAGTGCTATTGGAACATTATGTATGTGGATATACAGTAAATAATCAGTTTGAACAAAATTGTTTATATTCTATGTGGGTGTTTCAGATGAAAAGGGGACAATGCAATAACTTTGATAGTTTGTTTGTTTTCAAGCTCATGTTAAGTTAAATTACTGTTGGTTAGAATTTTTGTATTTAGCCTAGCTAAGCTCAAACCTGAGCTTGCTTCAGTTTGTCACAACTTGAAGTCTGCGTTAGGACTCAAACCGATCGCTGGCAATGATAGTTAGGTCTTCATCTGTTTTAGGTTGGGCAAAATGATAATAACTTTACTCCCATTTCCCGGTTCACATTCCTTTGTTTTTTTTTTTACTTTTTTTATTGTTCTGAAGCTACTTTCATGTTCAACATCTATAATATCTACTATCTTCACTTTCAGTACAACAGACACTTTTGTCTGTGTAAGTGGTATTTCAAACTCAAACTCAATTCAATTGATTGTTAATTTGGTAATTGGATAACGTTTTTCCACTTTTTTATGCAGAATTTCTTACAGAAAACATATAGAGTGTGCAGAATGTTACTGTGAAACCACAATTGTTTGTGACTATTTATCATTTGATTTTTGGAAACATGTTGGGCACTGATATCAAATTCCATTTACAATTCAATCCAGGCGTGTTGGCATTGTTTTTTATTTATCAGAAGTTCTTCAGGCCGCTGTGTCCTGGATCAAAAGGAACCCCACTCTTCATCCTGTCCTGATCCAAGTGATTCAGCTCTCAGGCCTGACAGTGGCTGTCAAGCTGACACACAAAGCAAAGTAAAGCCAGGGCAGAATGTGGCCTATCCAACATCAAGGGAAGGTGTGTGCTCACTTTGGCACTTTGAACGTGACACATACCAGTATACATGTTAACGTTATAATGATTTTACAGTTAGCCTTGTGTAAAGGTCACGTATAAAATGTCTGTTTTGTCATGTTTGCATCAGAAAACAGTTGCAGTATGACAAAATATTATGCATGTCTTGGGATGCACATGAATGAAATAATGTGCTTTATGAAATGGCTTTTTCTTTTGCTGTCAATAGATGTTACATTTTGGTATATTATTTAATTATTTTTTCAATTCCACTTTTCAACCCCTTGCAGTACATGTATTCCTAGGTAAAACATATGCACTGCAAATATAAAGTTATTTCATTTAACAAAGCCACAATACTAGTACCAATGATTGGGTCTTAGTGCTGTAAAGTTTCTGAAGTAATGTACAACTACTAGTACAACAAGACGCCAACATTTCAGGAATGAAAATTGTCTTATGGGTCTGATTCACCAAATATTTTGGTCACAAATATTTATGGACTTACAGTAATTGGGAGTCAATTGACAGATTCAAAGTTAATTAATGAGAAATTTCTACTGCCAATAGTGCAGATAATGCGCTCTCCTAAGTTCCAAGTACACATAACAATGCTATTAAAAGCTGTAATTGCCTTATTAGATCATATTTAAAAAGGAATTATCTCAAACCACTACAAACTGAGTGTAATATGTCAAGAAAATGAAGTGATATGAAGGTGCTTTTAGGGCATATGTGTTTTCTCCAGTCTTTAATTAACCTTTTTTTTTTTTAAAGAGGTGAAATGCCTGTTAATTTTACAAAACTAGAACCAGACCACTAAGCAATATAATCCAACTTCTCTTAAGCACTTTTTTTATTGTTCTGAAGCTACTTTCATGTTCAACATCTATAATATCTACTATCTTCACTTTCAGTACAACAGACACTTTTGTCTGTGTAAGTGGTATTTCAAACTCAAACTCAATTCAATTGATTGTTAATTTGGTAATTGGATAACGTTTTTCCACTTTTTTATGCAGAATTTCTTACAGAAAACATATAGAGTGTGCAGAATGTTACTGTGAAACCACAATTGTTTGTGACTATTTATCATTTGATTTTTGGAAACATGTTGGGCACTGATATCAAATTCCATTTACAATTCAATCCAGGCGTGTTGGCATTGTTTTTTTTATTTATCAGAAGTTCTTCAGGCCGCTGTGTCCTGGATCAAAAGGAACCCCACTCTTCATCCTGTCCTGATCCAAGTGATTCAGCTCTCAGGCCTGACAGTGGCTGTCAAGCTGACACACAAAGCAAAGTAAAGCCAGGGCAGAATGTGGCCTATCCAACATCAAGGGGAAGGTGTGTGCTCACTTTGGCACTTTGAACGTGACACATACCAGTATACATGTTAACGTTATAATGATTTTACAGTTAGCCTTGTGTAAAAGGTCACGTATAAAATGTCTGTTTTGTCATGTTTGCATCAGAAAACAGTTGCAGTATGACAAAATATTATGCATGTCTTGGGATGCACATGAATGAAATAATGTGCTTTATGAAATGGCTTTTTCTTTTGCTGTCAATAGATGTTACATTTTGGTATATTATTTAATTATTTTTTCAATTCCACTTTTCAACCCCTTGCAGTACATGTATTCCTAGGTAAAACATATGCACTGCAAATATAAAGTTATTTCATTTAACAAAGCCACAATACTAGTACCAATGATTGGGTCTTAGTGCTGTAAAGTTTCTGAAGTAATGTACAACTACTAGTACAACAAGACGCCAACATTTCAGGAATGAAAATTGTCTTATGGGTCTGATTCACCAAATATTTTGGTCACAAATATTTATGGACTTACAGTAATTGGGAGTCAATTGACAGATTCAAAGTTAATTAATGAGAAATTTCTACTGCCAATAGTGCAGATAATGCGCTCTCCTAAGTTCCAAGTACACATAACAATGCTATTAAAAGCTGTAATTGCCTTATTAGATCATATTTAAAAAGGAATTATCTCAAACCACTACAAACTGAGTGTAATATGTCAAGAAAATGAAGTGATATGAAGGTGCTTTTAGGGCATATGTGTTTTCTCCAGTCTTTAATTAACCTTTTTTTTTTTTAAAGAGGTGAAATGCCTGTTAATTTTACAAAACTAGAACCAGACCACTAAGCAATATAATCCAACTTCTCTTAAGCACTCTGAAGATGTTTGTTTATCATGAATTTTAAAAAACATCGGAGTTCATTCAAGACTGGAGAAATGGAGGCCTGTTATGACTGAAATAATATAAACATCTTTTTTAGTCATCCTTATTGATATTTACAACTTTTGTTGGTGTTTCGATTATGAGAAATAGTAACATTGCCATAACAATTTCTTCAGAAAGTAAATAAAAATCTTTGTTCAGGGCTTCCCCTAAAAATTAACCTAAAGCTTTATCATGTTTCCCCATCTTTCTTTCAAGTACACATTTATCAGCGAAAAGGTGTATTACCCTATGTATAACGTGCTGGACTGGACAATGCACATTTCTTGTAAACTACCCTAGCAAAAAAAGATAATATACTAGACAGAATACTACAACCCAGGTATACTGTGCACCTTATATATAACCTGACGCTCATATATAAGATGCAGAAATTCTGCTGACATTTCCGAAAGGGTTCACGTTGTACTCTATAGTATATAAAACTATGGATACTGTCTAAATATGTCTAGTGCCTGTGACAGGTGCTGTGACCCTGTCCCTTGCTTGGAATGAAAATACATTTTTATTAATGGAAGGGAGAAACCGGAGCTGACTCCCGAGCATATTGAAGACAGCCGAGCGCTCTCTGGTGGAACCCAGGTGGACAAGCAACGTAAAAATGCAAGGAATGCAGAGTGTGATTTTAGAATTCCCTGGAACGTCCCACCTGTACAGAAGACTAAAGAGTGTATTCATTACCAGGTCAGCGCGGAGAAGCTGAGCAACACTGTGAATCGACACTGCTTTACTGTGTGCAGCCGAGCGTCAGTGATGGCCATTCATTATTGCGTAAAGATAGAGAGATCTTACTGGGTTGTCAAGCCAAGATATATGTAAAGGCTTGAGTTAGTAATAGTTGTCCTACTGCAAGACTCATTAGAGGCAACCAGTAAAAGGCAACCTTTTATTTCGATTTTGGTTTTGAAAGTGTTTGTGTTTTTTGAGTTCTGTAACCATGCTTGGCGATACCAGGCCAAGTGGTGGCCTGTTATAACTGCAGGTGATTGTAACTGAAGAATTTCAAAGATATGTAAATAAACCTGGCCAGCAGAGCAGTGTTACAAAAAAAAAAAAAAAAAAAAAAAAAAACAGGTCACTTCGTCAAGAGAAAAAAGTAAATTGTAGAAAATTAATATAAGACCATTTTAGTATTTCTAAGGATATTTTAGATATCATTTTTTTTCAATCTAGGGGAAGCACTATATGGTTAAACTAATGATTTAAAAGTTGAAGTACCTACTCTGCCTTTACATTTTCAAATGCTACTTTGTAATTCGATTCTGCCTAAAGTTACTATTGAAAAATGACATTTGGGAGGGAGTGAGTTGGTTTGAGCTGCAGTGGCACAGTAGCATCTTTAATTACAGATAACCGTCGTGATCATTAAATTAAACTCCTCATTACTCTATATCTGGTGCAAACAAAATTCAATTACCCTTTAAGAGTACCAGTGCGTGAGCAGGTTTATATTTATCAAAGGCGGATGGGAGCTCAGGCAAAAAATTATTTCAATACGAAAGAACAGATGTAAAATGTGATTACGAAAAAAAAATTGAATTATAAATGTGACGACTTTTTAATTCATGTAGTAAACTGAAAAAAATTGGTTCTACTTTTAAACACATTGCTTATAAACAACTGAAAATATTTTAAACTGAAAATGAAACATTGTTGTGCTCATTTTAAGGATGCAGTGACAGCACTGTGGAGCTTAAAATTATAGCAAGGCAACCAATAAGCAATGTTTCTTTATAAAGATATAGTATGTGCATACAGGCCATTTGTTAAGTATATTATCTCCAGCATTGGAATAAAAAAATGTTTCTGTGTTTATTTGCTTCACAGCCATATAGTTTGTGGTCAATAAAGGGAATAAGAATAATTGTTGTTTTTGTTTTTATTGTAAGACATCGTTTTTGGACAGTAGTTCAAAGCAAAATTACAGTTAAAATGTAAGGCTGGTCCTGGTTTCTGTGCTGCACTTAAAGTAATGGTTAGGGTTAAGTATATCAACTCCTTTTAAGATTTCAATCATGCCTCCCATATTGTCTTTGTTCCAGGCTACATAGATTCAATTGTTTCAGTCTATCATAGCTCCATCCTGAAGCAGACCTGATTCTGTGGTTGAACTTCCTACTGGTCAATAAAGCAGTCCACAGAAAATAGGACGCCTCCAGGCTACAAGCAATGGTCTTGATGTTGTGTGCTGTCATTCAGTTGAGACAATATCAAGATCATGTTCACTTGAAAGTTATTAAAGAGCCTGTAGCACTGTCTTTAAAAGACTGGGGTGTCAACACAAGAAATTCTGGTTAACTTTAATATAGGGTACAAAGCAATTACAGGTACTCAACTAAAACAATAATTATGAGGTGGACATGCAATCATTTATGAATTAAATATTGATGGACATTATTTGCCAGCCTCAATCTCCCTGGTTAACTACTTGGTGTCTCAAGTAGCCAGTTACCCAAAAACAAGTGCTCTTCCATTTGTATTTGTTTTGTGATAAGAAATGGCAGAATATTTTGTTCTCAATGCATACATGTATAATAATATGCACATGCATGTTTTCAGTTGTAGTTATGAAGTCTAAACGTGCACGTTGATTTTGAAGATGCTGATGATTGCACCACTATTAGCCTAAAGAGGATGTTCTCTCCAGGGCAGACATGATACATGTTTTAGATACAGTAGCTGCAGCAACAGAAAGACAACATAAAACATAAACAAATAGTTAAAAATTGCCAAATCTGGGAAGTGTCCGATAACTGAATCTAACATCCTTTCATCTATTTCTATAGTCCGATGTATAAGCTCCAAGAGATCTGTCAAATGCTGTGCTGTTACACTTTTAAACAATATCTTTAGGGGGTTTACAGTACATAAATCCTCAAACTTACAGAAGGCCAGTTTCTTCAGAATAACAAAATACATATCAAAAGAGCTGTCCTGGTGTAACAGGTGTTAAGTTTAATGCAGAAAAAGAACTATCGTAAAAACCTGTGTATAAGTCGCACCAGTGTATAAGTGTTCCACCCCCCTTTTTTGGAAACAGCAATTTCAGGAAAAAGCCTATAGGTCACACCGGTGTATAAGTTGCCCCACCTTTTTAGGACCCCCTAAAAATACCTAGAAAATAGACTTTACAATGGTCTGCCATGCTTTTTAATATGCTCTACCATACCTCTTACAATGCTTTACAATGATTTCATCCTGCTTTATAACACTTTCATGGTATACTGATGTAAGGATACATGAATGTCAGTAGTTTGTAGTGAAAACCAATATTTTGAAGTGAGTTCATTTTTAGAGAACTCCTAAAAACCCTAGCAATATTAAACTACTAAACATTTTATATATATATATATATATATATATATATATATATATATATATATATATATATATATATATATATTTTATAAATATATTAGTTTGTTTGTTTTTACATTTTTATTTATATACTCATTGTGGATAATCGGATATTCCAAACGCAGCACTATAGGATTAAAAAGGGCTGTTGCTTAATTTTGCTCCCCTGTGCTAATGAGACCTTCAGTACTGGAACTTATATACCAGGAGGAACTTATATACCTATATACCACGAAGTAGCAGTATATATATATATATACAGTACTGTGCAAAAGTTTTAGGCAGGTGTGAAAAAATGCTGTAAAGTAAGAATGCTTTCAAAAATAGACATGTTAATAGATTATATTTATCAATTAACTCAATGCAAAGTTAGTGAACAGAAGAAAAATCTAAATCAAATCCATATTTGGTGTGACAACCCTTTGCCTTCAAAACAGCATCAATTCTTCTAGGTACACTTGCACAAAGTCAGGGATTTTGTAGGCATATAGTCAGGTGTATGATTAAACAATTATACCAAACAGGTGCTAATGATCATCAATTCAATATGTAGGTTGAAACACAATCATTAACTGAAACAGAAACAGCTGTGTAGGAGGAATAAAACTGGGTGAGGAACAGCCAAACTCAGCTAACAAGGTGAGGTTGCTGAAGACAGTTTACTGTCAAAAGTCATACACCATGGCAAGACTGAGCACAGCAACAAGACCCAAGGTAGTTATACTGCATCAGCAAGGTCTCTCCCAGGCAGATTCAAGGCAGACAGGGGTTTCCAGATGTGCTGTCGAAGCTCTTTTGAAGAAGCACAAAGAAACGGGCAACGTTGAGGACCGTGACTCAGTGGTTGGCCAAGGAAACTTACTGCAGCAGATGAAAGACACATCATGCTTACTTCCTTCGCAATCGGAAGATGTCCAGCTGTGCCATCAGCTCAGAACTGGCAGAAAACAGTCGGACCCTGGTACACCCATCTACTGTCCGGAGAAGTCTGGTCAGAAGTGGCCTTCATGGAAGACTTGTGGCCAAAAGCCATACCTCCGACGTGGAAACAAGGCCAAGCGACTCAACTATGCACGAAAACACAGGACACTGGGGTGCAGAAAAATGGCAGCAGGTGCTCTGGACTGATGAGTCAAAATTTGAAATATTTGGCTGTAGCAGAAGGCAGTTTGTTCGCCGAAGGGCTGGACAGCGCATACGAATGAGTGTCTGCAGGCAACAGTGAAGCATGGTGGAGGTTCCTTGCAAGTTTGGGGCTGCATTTCTGCAAATGGAGTTGGGGATTTGGTCAGAATTAATGGTCTCCTCAATGCTGAGAAGTACAGGCAGATACTTATCCATCATGCAATACCATCAGGGAGGCATCTGATTGGCCCCAAATTTATTCTGCAGCATGACAACGACCCCAAACATACAGCGAAAGTCATTAAGAACTATCTTCAGCGTAAAGAAGAACAAGGAGTCCTGGAAGTGATGGTATGGCCCCCACAGAGTCCTGATCTTAACATCATCGAGTCTGTCTGGAATTACATGAAGAGAGAGAAGCAACTGAGGCTGCCTAAATCCACAGAAGAACTGTGGTTAGTTCTCCAAGATGTTTGGGCCAACCTACCTGCCGAGTTCCTTCAAAATCTGTGTGCAAGTGTACCTAGAAGAATTGATGCTTGATGCTGTTTTGAAGGCAAAGGGTGGTCACACCAAATATGGATTTGATTTAGATTTTCTTCTGTTCACTCACTTTGCATTTAGTTAATTGATAAATATAATCTATTAACATGTCTATTTTTGAAAGCATTCTTACTTTACAGCATTTTTTCACACCTGCCTAAAACTTTTGCACAGTACTGTATATATATATATATATATATATATATATATATATATATATATATATATATATATAATATATATATATATATATATATATATATATATATATATATATGGTATCTTTATTTTTTTCTAGTGTTTTCAGTTTCAGATTTTTACAAATGGAAGCAGCAATTCAATAGATTAACATCAATGAAAAGGGGACCACCGATAAAGCTGCGCAAGAAAAACATTTTAAAACCAAGTGGTTAGCACTTTAACAAACAACCCCCCTACATCTTTTGCTATAACCTACAATATTGTAGTCAATAATGCTTCATTAGGAGGTCTGGCCCATTACAGGGAACAAAACTTCAGTATTACTAAAGGGAAACATGTAATATATTACTGAATATCTTATGATTGAGTATTTACAATTATAGATGAAGCTGTTATTGTTGCATCATTTGAAACAAAAATGCTGTCTTACTTTGGGTTGTCTACTGTAGGAGATTGTGTTTATCTATATAAATAACCAACTTGTAGCTTTTTTCTGTAGCTAGATGGACAATTCTAAAATGGAGAGGCCTTTACTTGTAGATTGTTTTTAATTTGAGGTAATTACACAAGCATACACATGAAAACATATCCCAAAAAACAACATGTCCTTGATGTTTCCTTGAGTAGAATGGGTGTCTACAGGTTTCAGAAACATATTGGGCAATTAGGAGATCATGTTTGATCTTGTGAATCATTAACCATGTGACTATTTAAGATGACAACTGATAAAATCAATATTGACTTGTAAGCAGAGCCATCTTGTCTATATGACATTATCACAGCTGTATCACTTCAATATTAATGGCTTCTTCTGAACTGCATGTATCCTGAAAACATGTAAGAAACATTTCCCCCTGAATGCTCGGCTTTACACAGATGCCATCACAAGTCATTTAATGAAGGGTGACATCTACGACTTGTACAGTTGTTGTAACTGCACTCTGATTAGGGCTGAACCCTGTCTGAAATCTTGGCACCAATGAGTGGGTGTTAATGTGGTTCAGTAGGTGAAGAGTGGTGGTGCGTTCAGTGATCATTACATAGAAGAGCAACATGAGGACAGCTGACAGGCCTAGTGCATTATAACAGGTGTTGAAACTTGGTTTCTAAAGGACCCCAAGGATTCAGCAATAACATTGTGGCCCGTTCCATACCCTTGACATTCCTTATGTAAAAAAGAGCAGTCTTACCTTTGGCTGCCCATCAGTTTGTCTCCACACAATTTTCAACTGTTTCCTCCAGTCCTGGTCTCTCTGCAGTACTGGCTAGGGTATTTTCCACACCTTTTAATATTTTCAAATCTTAAATAAAGTCTCCCCTAACCATTCCTTTTTTCTAGGATTAGTAAATTCAGGTTCCTCATAACTCATTCTTTTTAGCCCTGGGATTGTTCTGATTGCTCTTAGCTGACCGTTGTATGTATGTCTTACTATCATTGACATTTCAAAGTCTGGTGTTATGTATTCAGTGTTAATAAAATGGAAGGGAAAGATCACAAACCGTGATTGGGTAAAATGAGTCACATGACCCTGCCGGAAATGTAGCATTACTGCATGACCATCACAATTTACCACTTCATACTATGTGTACTATGTTTGCATCCATTGTTTATACACCACTGTGATATGTGCACCCACTTATTTTGAATTAAAACACTAGTAGTATGTGGCAGGGCCCTGCCCTGCTTGTAAACAGTGCATTGTTTGTTTTGGTGTTTTGGTGGTGGTTGGCAGGGATGAGGTTAATTTCCTATCCCTAAAACATGTGAGAATGTGGATGGAGCCTAAGGCACTTCTTCACACAGAGAGTGGTGAGGGAATGGAATGGGCTTCTTAGTCATGTTGTTGAAGCCGAATCAAGATCCAACTTCACAAAGTTCTGAGACCAATCAGCTACTAGAAACCGGACAAGTTTTCAATTTCTACTTGCTCTTCGTTGTCATAAAAAATGCTAAGTGACAGAAGCACTTGGCTTGATCCTGTTTTTTATATGTTGTCTATTCTATTTATTTTTTCTTCTATAGTACTGTCTGTGTCAATGTTAATGTGTCTGTCTACTTATTTGATGTCATTGTTTATGTTTCTATTGTTATGCTTATTAAAATACTGGGTATGTATGAAAATAGGGAATGTGAGAACAGATTACTGGCCAACATTGATAATTGCAGTAGCAGCTGGGATGGAAGACATTTTATGTATGTTTAGATAGATTTGTTGTAATTATTAGCTTAATGTATAGAGAAAAGCTAAAGGCATTTACTAAATAGCTAATAGTGACCTACCCAATGACATTCTTGGAATGTACGAGGTATCAATTCACCTATTGAAAGAACTAGGATCATAAATACCATAAATAAATTAAAGGCCGATATTTGTTTATTGCAAGAAAGTCACTAACATAGGCAGAACATCAGAAACTTAAGAACAAATGAATCCCTCATGTCTTCACTGCATCCTTTAACAGCAAACCCAGGAGCGTAGCAATTCTTTTAAATAAAAAGCTCCCTTTTTCACTCCTTTCATTCAGAGTTGATCAAGGTGGTCGATTTATTATAATTCTGAATATATTACAATAGATAACCTGTAAGGTCCAAACGAAGACTGTTCTCATTTTTTTCACTGTCTTCTCTGAATTAGAAAATGTCCCCAAGGCTATAACAATTATAGGACAAGACTTGACCCTTATTTGGATAGATTGAGCACACCAAAAGTTACAAAAATTCCATTGGCTACGGAAGTGATTAACAAATATATGAAAGAACAAAGTTTCAGTGACGTCTGACGTCTTCATAACCCTTCCAATAGAGAATATACTTACTTGTCAGCTGTATACAGAACTTTCTCTCGCATTGATTTTTAAACCTAAACACCACAATTCACCCTATTATGATCCCAGACCACGCCCCAATTAGTTTTCAATTAGTAATTGACCATAATCAAAACAAATTCCCCAGATGCCGCTTTAATACATCATTATTAAAGGATGAGGAATTTAATTATTTATTCCATAAGGAGTGGAAAATGTTTCTGGAATTTAATGACACGTCGGAATGTTCACTCTGCATTCTCTGGGAGACTGCTAAAGCAGTTCTTAGAGGTAGAATAATATCGTATACATCTTATGTAAGAAAGAAAAAGGAGCAAAAAGATGTGGAACTGGAAAAGCAGGTTAAAGAACTTGACCTTCTTTTTGCTATCACTGCAACTAATGAAAACTACAATAATCTTCTCAAAGCTAAATATGAACTGAATAATAGAATATGTGAGAAAACACAATTCTTGATAACAAAGTTAAGACAAACCCATTTTGAAAAGTCTTGTCGTATGCTCGCTTGGAAAAATTGTCTCTAACCGTTATTAAAGATAAAAACGGTCAAATTACTTCCAACCCTCAAAAAATCAATAATACTTTTAGATCTTTCTACTCTAATCTTTATAAACCAGAAAATGTGAGCAACTCTGAAGAGAGAAAAACATTTTTAAATAGTATTGATCTCTGTACTTTTAGATATTTTAGACTCCCCATTCTCATTGGATGAACTTCATAAAGCAATATTTAGTATGCAAAATGGGAAGTCTTCAGGGTTATATGGAATTCCCACATAATGTTATAAGCAATTCTGGACTTTTTTATCACCTGTTTTTTTTTTTCAAAATGGTTACTGATATATTTACAACATTTCAAATTCCACAACACATTAATACTGCGCTTATCTCACTAATATTAAAAAAAAGGATAAAGATCAATCATTATGCTCAAATTATTGTCCTATTTCATTATTGAATGTTGACTTAAAAATAATTTGCAAAATTCTAGCTTCAAGGCTAAATTAGTAACACAGCAATTAATCCATCCTAACCAGATTGGATTCATTAAAGGCAGACATTCCTCTGATATGACCAGACGTCTGTTTAATCTAATTCATTTAGCAAAAAAAGTGAAAACACCTACTGTTGTAGCCTAACTGGATGCAGAGAAGGCACTTGACAGAGTCGGCTGGCTCTTCTTATTCTTAGTTTTAAATCACCTAGGTTATTGAAATCTGCACTGACAAAGTTGCTGACAATCATTTGATGAACCTAATGATCCTTGTGAACCCTGTCAGACAAACAAGCGTAAGAGAGAAAAGAACCTCAACGGGCACAAGCCTGGAGTTAAATGGACAAGAGCTTGTGAGAAAACTGCATGGGACACAGTAAACACAGATCTCTGCTTTGCATTGGAAAGGTTAAGTGGAACAGTTGAAAAGAAACTGGATACATTTGGGGACATCATCTACGCATATGGAAGCGAGAGGTTTGGAGTTGAAAAAAGGAAGGAAAAAGTACAAACTATTCCTGGAAAGTCTAGACGGCAGCAGGAGATTGAACGCTTAGTTAGAGAAAGGAGACAGCTGAGGAAGCAATGGAGAAGAGCAGAAGAAAGTCAGAAGGAGGGACTCAATCTCTTACAAACGGTCATAAACGATAAGCTTTCAACATTGCGCAGAGCTGAGCGCCTACGGAAACGCTACAAAAAGAAGGAGCGTGCGAGAACTAACTTTTATAAAGACCCATTCAAATTTGTAAAGAAGTTATTCACCAGTGAGAAGAATGGCACACTAAAAGCATCTAAGTTTGAGCTGGAGAGATATTTGGAGGAAACACATACAGATTCAAAAAGGCAGGAGCCTATGTCAATTCCATCAGACATCCCACCTATCAATCCACCAGAATACCAAATGGAGGACTGTGCACCTAAGTGGAAAGAAGTAGAGCAAGCTGTGAAAAAAGCAAGGGCTTCATCATCTCCAGGGCCTAATGGAATTCCGTACAGAGTGTACAAGAGTGCTTCAGGAGTTCTACGAATCTTGTGGAAATTGATGAAAGTAGCATGGGAAAAACAGGTTGTACCAAGAGCATGGCGCCGAGCAGGTGGAGTCTTTATACCTAAAGAAAAAGATTCTACAAGCATCAGTCAGTTTCGCCCTATTTCCCTGTTAAACGTAGAAGGCAAGATTTTCTTCAGCATTATTGCTCAGAGATTGTCAACTTACCTATTAAAGAACTGCTTCATTGACACTTCAATACAAAAATTCCAGGTTTCCCAGGATGCTTAGTACACATCAATGTGATCTGGCAACAAATTCAATCAGCTAAAAAGGAGAGGAAGGAGCTGCATGTGACATTCCTGGATTTGGCTAGTGCATATGGTTCAGTGCCACATGAACTTCTTTAGGCAGCATTTGATTTTTTCAGTGTACCGATGACAATAGCAAATCTAGTGAAAGCCTACTTTGGAGATTTGCAATTTAGTTTTTCAACTTCAGAATTCAGCACTACATGGCAATGCCTAGAAGTTGGAATAATGGCAGGATGCACCATTTCTCCACTGGCTTTTACCATGGCAATGGAATTAATCATTAGGGCATCAAAATGGGTAGTGGGAGGAGAGCGCTTGGTTTCTGGAATGCGACTACCACCAATTCGAGCATACATGGATGACATGACAACCATGACTACAACAGTAGCCTGCACTAATCGTTATTGGGCAAATTAATCAATAACATTGAATGGGCACGAATGCAATTCAAGCCCACTAAATCAAGGAGCATCTCTATAATTAAAGGTAAAGTAGTAGATAAAACGTTCTTCATTAATGGTGAGGCAATACCAACAGTGTCTGAGAAGCCAGTGAAGAGCCTTGGGAGATGGTACGACGGGGATCTAAAGGACACAGTTTGTGTGGGAGAAGTTAGACAACAAGCTGTGGAAGGGTTGAAGAGTATAGACAGCAGCACTTTACCAGGCAAACCAAAACTCTGGTGCTTTCAGTTTGGTCTATTGCCAAGGTTGCTGTGGCCACTGACTGTGTACGAGGTTTCTTTGACAACAGTAGAGAAGCTGGAAGCTTTAATCAGTTCACACATCAGGAAATGGTTGGAAGTTCCACGCTGCCTCAGCAGAGTGGGACTTTATGGTAAAGGAATACTGCAGCTACCTGTCTCCGCTCTAACCGAGGAGTTTAAGTGCGCCAAGGTCCGACTGGAAATGACATTAGTAGAGTCACGCGACAAATGCGTAAGGGAGGCAACACCTGTGTTGAAAACTGGAAGAAAGTGGGCGTCAAAGAAAGCTGTGGAGGATGCAAAGGCTGCCCTTCGAATTGGTGATATCATGGGGCAAGTTCAGCATGGAAGAGGGGGTCTTGGTCTCAGTTCAGCTCCTCCTACATGGCACAAGGCAGCCCCAGCTCAACGGAGGAAGCTGGTAGTCAACGAGGTGCAAAAGCAGGAGGAGAGGATGAGGTGTATAAAGGCCATTTCCCATGGCAAGCAGGGAGAATGGATGAGATGGGAGAGTGTGGAACAACGCAAGATTGGCTGGCAAGACCTATGGTAAATGGAACAGAGCAGGATCAGTTTCCTTATAAGGTCAACATATGATGTTCTCCCATCACCACAGAACCTAAACCTCTGGGTAGGAGAGGATCCCTCATGTCCTTTGTGTTCATCACCTGCAACATTAAGGCACATTTTGACAGGATGTAAGGTGGCTCTTAGCCAAGGACGGTTTTCCAGGTGCTGCGATGTTTGGCCTTAGCATTGGAAGACAAGCGTAACATGACCAATAAGTTGCCACCTGTTCCATCAAAACATTACACACAAAAGACAACATTCCTCCGCCCAGGAGAGCAACCACCAAGAAAAGGTGTTAAAACCAATCCTCGCCCAGGACAACTGGAAGCTGCTAGAGACTGGAAAATGCTGGCAGATGTTGGTCAACGGCTTATTTTTCCACCTGAGATTGCCACCACTATCCTTCGACCAGATATTGTCTTGTGGTCTGGATCAGCACGCCTTGTTCACCTGGTAGAGTTAACAGTGCCATGGGAGGATGGTGTAGATGAGGCGTATGAGAGGAAGAAACTGCGGTATGCTCAACTAGCCACTGAAGCGGAACAGCGAGGATGGAGAGTCTGGGTTTACCCAGTGGAAGTGGGTTGTCGAGGATTTGTGGCACACCCTACAACCCGGTTTCTCAGAGATGTCGGATTCAATGGCCAAGAGTTGCGTCGCACAGTGAAGAACTTATCTGAAGCAGCAGAGAGGAGCAGCAACTGGCTATGGTTGAGATGGAAAGATTCTGGCTGGGGATCTCAAGCACAATAGAAAGAAAGAAATGTTGATGTACAGGTAAGTAAGCTGGGCTGAGTTGAGTGGGGGATGGAGGGGGGTGATGCTGGGACGCCAGAATCACCGTCGAGCCCTCTTGAGGTGTCGTGGGCTAGTCGACGAAACACCGAGGATGGAAGGTACCCACTTGAAGACCCCAGAGATGTACCCTACTTAGCTCAATCCAGACGGTTGTCATGCTGATGCGCTGGGGAGACCGCACTATGGTTGATCCCTGGAGCCAGCATCGCACCGTTGTGTGTGCTGATGCGCTAGGGAGGCAATAAGCTGATCCCTGGAGCCAGCATTACACTTCAGCCATCAACACCAGACAGAAGGATATCTACATCATCATATGGAAGGAAACGTAAATGGATGTAGTCACATATGGATCACATTAGTTTACTGTGAAGCTACGTCTTAGTTGGTGCTTATCTTGGCGAGAGCCAAGTTCAAATCAGCATGAAGTTTTAACATCTACTCTCATGAAATGGAAATCATGCATGCCTTTTGGTTTTGTAAACCTGTTAAACAATTTTGGCATATCATTGTCAGTACACTGTCACAGATTTTGGGATATAGCATCCCAGTCTCTCCTGCCACCTGTTTATTGGTGATCTCTCTGACTTAAATCCCTCTGTTTAGGAGTCAAAATGTCTGCTTCTTTCTCTTGCAATCTTACAAAATTGGAAAAATAAAAGAAATATATCATTTAAACATTGGCTAAATCTAATGATTGAATATGCTTCATTGGAAAGATTGGCAATGAGATCTCAAGAAACTATTTCAGAATTTGATAAAACAAAGAGGGCCTTCTTTAAATTTTTGGATTCGGGGTGAATTGATGCCTCATGCAATGTAGGTATATATACTTCATTTATTTACTGATTTATTTATTTTTGTTTATTTCTTTCTTTTTGGGTTTCTTTGATTCTGTTTTCTCTTTTTTCTATTTTGATGGCTAATTGCATGGATCATACTGCTAGGATGGCACAGCCTGATTTAGTTTTACTATCCCAGTGTTAATGTATTGCCCTTTCTCTTTTCATCCCTGTGAGTGAGTGGGGGCGGGAGAGGGGTGTTTTGTGTTTTTGGTAAATTAATTAATCTTTAAATAAATAAATAAATAAATAAATAGAAATCAGACAAGCTTAGAAGGTATTCTAAGTACCATGAATGGCGGCAAACTTGTAATTATGGTCAAAATGTGATGCTGAATGTGGTGGTTTTTATGTAGCTGATGATTTCCAATCATGTCCCCACTTTTATCCAACTTTTTTATTCTTTTTTATTCTTAACCTTTTATCTGGTCATTCCTCAACAATAAAACACAATTAGTTGTTCATACAGAAACATTCCATTATAAAACCGCTATGACATACACTTTTACATACCTATAGTACTTTCTGATTTTGTGTATTGCATGGACCACTACTGTTTTATCTCAAGTCCTTTAATAGTGGTTGGCATTTACTACTGTCATTGTAGCAGCACTTTGATTAATCCTGAACCCTGTCAGCAACCGGGACCAAGTGTGTGGGTGTTAGGGGTTTACAAGATTAAGAGTGGCAGAGCGTTCATTGATCATTAGAGATATATCCCAGGAGGGCAACAGGGCGATGGCTGGACAAGACTAGTGGATCATGACAGGTACTTTGGTAGATGTGAGCCATAGCCTTTTATTATTATCATCAAAACTATCATATTAGGCAGCTTATGTTTATCTCTACAGGCACAGCACTCATGTAACTGGCATTGTAAGGTTTTGTTAATGTCTCCCACACTCTGACCTGTCTGCATTACATTTCCAAATGTAAATCCTGCATTTTGTGAATCCTGAATCCCACATTTTGTGACAAGCATGAAACAAATATAAACATTTAATGTTCCATGTTCCTGTGGTTAAGCCACAGGTAATGTCTGTACTGTAGATTAGAAAGAGCAGGGGTCCTAGCACTGAACCCTGTGGCAAATTAATTCCCTTAGAATGAATTGGTTACTTCCTATGTTTTAACCAGTTGAGTATTTAGGTACATATTCTGCCTTTGGTTCCAAACAAATAGAGTCTCAAAGTGGGCGCCAATGTGGGAAATATAACTGTACATACCCCTTTGTGGATAGAGTACCTCATATCACTTACACTTAAACTGGGGGTCCCCAAGATCTTTGTTAACAGTGAAAGTGTGCCCCCTGTTGGCTATGCGCTATGTTCATTGCCTGTGGATGTTAGACAATTGAGATACCCCCCATAAAATATGGGGAGTTCTGCATTTACAGATAAGGTATTTGTGCAAGACAGTTATAGATCCAGTACATCTATGTGGGTTTATGCTTTGGAGGCCAGATAAACAATAAGCAAAAATATCTAAATATTTATTACTGTGGCTGCATATAGTACAGTGCTGGAAGGAATGGAAAAAAAACACATGATTTTCTTTGTTGATTGCCTACATGCACATTGAAGAAATCTCAGCTATGTGTTTATTTGTTTATGCAGTTCAAAATGCAACATATATGAAATACATTTTCATGCTGAAATTGTGTGCCATCCCATTTTGGTCTTCCCATCTGTTTGTCACTCCACAGACAGTATAAATCTCAGTGATGACTGTCTACCTATATGAACACTATACTCAAAGTAATTGTAGCGAACAAAACCATTCTTAACTGTTTTGCACTTCCATTAGCTTCATTAATCTCAAATGTACCATTTTTAAAGAAATACATGTGTTTAATAAAATGCATATCTATGAATATAGGTCTGCTCCAAATTTCAAGAATTAACAATTTTGTCAGTTTGTGGATCTATAACATATGCTGCCACTTCCTTTCCTTAATTACATAACCTTTCCAAGGACCACCTGAAGGGAGCCCGCAGACCACGTTACATATCTAGGGGTGTGCCAAGTAACAAGTACAAATAAGTATCCATAACAAAGTATGACAATTTTTCCAATTATGAGTAATTGTACTATTACTCGTTATTCAGAGGAAAAGATGTTAAAAAAATGTATCAAATCAGCTCTTTGCCAGGACTGGTTTAAAATGTAAGTGTAATCAGCAATTAAATAAATGTTTGTTTGTTTTTTGAGAAAGTTTTATCATTTAATAAATCAGTGCATCCTTTATTCACAAAATAATTGGTTGGAATTCAACAAATCTGTAGAAGCAAAATCCATAAAATGTAATATTATGATGGGAAAATAATATTTAAAAAATTAAAATCTGTTTATAAGGTTAGACATATGTTCTTTTTTTATTTATTTTCTTTTAGTACAGACTTTGTAATATGTAAAGCAATAGCTTATGAGCACTATTAACTACCAGTGCAAACCGATCTGACCCTTTGATAAACTTGAAAGTGTGAGGGTGTTTGCCACAAGATTACCGACCTGGAATAGTGTATGAATGCAGCAGACTGCACCCAGTACGTGTCAGCTCATGTGGTTAGGTCCCAGGAGTATGATATTCCTAAATACAAACTTTACAATGGAGCTTTCTTGAATCCTCTTCTGTTAAGATGAATAAAACTGTCAGGTTATTCCAGGTTCTGCCTTCAAGAAGTGTCATTTCTGTTGAACAGGATGACCCCAACATAGATAAAATGGTAAGTCACAAGGTGAAGGTGGATATTCAAACCATGATGAGCAGTATGAATAGTCAAACCATAACTTGCAGCGGAGAGCTGCCTTCATTTCGTTGTGTGTCTAGCCACCTTCATGACTACTTTTTGTCAATGTCATTGTGTTCTGTGTTATTTTGTCACCACTTCTCTCTCTCTCTGTTCAGACAAGAAGAGATGAGTATTGTATAGATGGCATTATACAGACAGATTGATATGGTACCTTGGGGTTATCATGGAAACCATCATCTTTACACACTGCCGTAATAAAAAAAAAATCAAAGTAATAGATTAGCTGAAGGACAGAATACTACTCCATAGAAGATTATCTAACACACCAAAAGTCACTTACTTCCAAGATTGCTGATTATGATTATTATATATATGTATATATATTTTATTGTGCCCTGTAGCAGGGCTGGGACCATGCACATAAGGAGGGGGCTTCTGTGGTTGTTTATTGTAAATATCGGTGTTGTGGGATTGGGATCAGTGGGATTGGTTTTAATGGGGAACCTGATGCTCTGTGTGTAGCAGCCTACCTGCTATGTTAGTTGCGGGAGGGAGCAGTGTACCAGCTGCAAGCTCCTAATCAGCAGGGGGGTGTGGTGTAGCAGATATAGGGTCCCGATTATACAGATCACAGCTACTGTAAGCTATAGGGGTCAGAGCGCTGCTGCTGCTGCGGAAGCATCAGTCCGTCTGTGCTGCTGAACGACTGGGTTCAGGAAATGAAGAGACCACCTCTAATGCCGCTCGTGTGTATACTACAAGGTCAGGGGTTTGTTCCAGGAGAAGGAAGCTGCAACGCTCCAACGATCGTGTGTATATACGAGGTTGGAGTTGGGTGAACTGGCTGAGGAACAGGGAGTTTCAGGATAGTAGATCTCACCCAGTATAGCAGACAGGTGTGGAAGCGGGACCTCTGTTTGTAGCGGAGCAGCGTGAGCTGTTTTCACGGCACATTTTCTTTGATAGTTTTTTATACAGTGTTTATTTTGCTTTTTGTACCCTGGGCCATATGTCCCCCGTGAGCTACCATTTCTTGTAGCATCACGTGGGGTTATCTGTGTACCATGTAAATAAACCTGCACGCCTGCAGGCCTTGCCAATCCCAACCTTCTAGTCTCCGTCTCCTTTCAATCAAGCAGCGAACAAGCATCTACGTCCTCCAGAGCATTAAATCATCCAAATCACGTCTCCTGTAGCAAGGCCTGTAGCAAGGCCCCTGTTACATGCCCAATAAACTTTTTAGAGTGTCGGCAGTGTGTGTTGTGTCTGAGATACAAATCCATTAATAATTACGTCTTGCTCATACCACTTTCAAAGGCAATACTGATACACAGGACCTTCTCAACATTTTCTTGCAAATTCACTTTGAGAAGAAATACCAGAAAGTGGGCAAACAAAACATAGTCATATACCGGAAACTATACCAACCAGGAGCACTCTGCTTTCAGCGGTGAAAGTCTCATTGCTGATTCAGACTTTCTAATGTTTCTGTATACAGTTTCTCATTAGTATTCTTTTTTCTTAACAAGTGCTTTTAAGCTTTTTTCTTACAGTACTATCTGCAGATCATCTCCAGATCTTAGTACCAACTGTAACAAAAGAATACAGGGAACAAGTCCGGGATCAGCTGATCCACAACTTTAGTACAGACCTCAAGATTTAAATGACTTGTACTTTGCGTATGGGAAATGGCAATGAGCATGGCAGGGATTGAAGAGTAAGAGGAATGCTACATTCTTGTAGGCCTACTTATAGTTATGCTTTCAGCACTGAAGAGAACGAGAAGATATTCAGTACCTGATGTTGACAAGAATAATTACCAGAAATTAGAGAAACAGTTCTGATTATCGTCCAAAACTTTGTCTCATGTGCATAGATATAGGATAATGCTGATTATTTCCTTCAGAGTGCAGATGCAAAAGTTGGTTTTCTGCCAAGTACAGGCCTGGTGGCAGCTTGACAGGATAGATATATGAAATGAATGAAACATTTCAGTGACCTTTTGCTGAGCTACATCATGGCTCTCGATCTGGCAATGCTGTTTATTCAACTAAAGGTGTGTAATTAATGGTCAATGGGAAATGTCAAGTTAGCATATGGGTTGCAAGCTTCAGCTTGGCTTTACTTATATATTTTATTTTCTGAACTTTATTCATATGAGTTATCTATCTGAACCCATAAGCAGGGCTTGACGGCTCGCTGAGATGGACTCAGCCTTGTCCCATTGTTTAAGCCATCATTTCTGAAAAGAAATACTGTACGTGACTGAAATTTTTGTTCATTGCTTAAAACCTTTTCAGATATGCACCATAACAACACAGCATTTTGATTTTAAAAATGGTATCAGGTACCATATTAGGTTACCAAAAGCTCTTTGGTTTAATACCGTACATTCAGGTAATTCTAAAGCCTCTTGCTGCAAAGAATGACATTAGAGAAAGCAGATGGTGGGTTAATGACAGGATGTCTCCAGGATAAATGACCTAGGACGAGAAAGTATAATATATCTGAAATAATGATTAACCTAGTGTGATAGAGATCGAATGATTCTTCCTGACCTGCAAGGTTGCTGTGTAAAGGGAACAGAGTACCCTGGACTGGATGACCCGACAGTTCATTCCCAGGGTTAGGTGGAAGTCGGCCATCTGGAAAGGGGACGGAGCTACGGTACACATCATTGACCCGGACAGGAAGCAATGTGGCATCCGTAGATTGGAGGAGCGGGTGCACTAGTTAAACAAGGGGTCATGGTTGAAGGTATTTAAGGGGACGTAATGATGTGATCTGTTCCTTTGTGAATGGTTAAAAACTGGTAATTAAAAGGAGAACTGTGCTGTGATAATCACGAGTGTTTGTTTTGTTTTGTCATTATTAAATACAGTTTTTTGTTATTTAGACGGCTAACACGATCCGGAGCTGTCACCAAAGGCCAGCACTAAACCCGGATCAACAACACTGCACTTTGTTTCACCAAGGACTGTATATCCACAACGAGCACTAGAGCACGCATTGTATAGGAGGCTGTGTGGTCCAGTGGTTAAAGAAAAGGGCTTGTAACCAGGAGGTCCCCGGTTCAAATCCCACCTCAGCCACTGACTCATTGTGTGACCCTGAGCAAGTCACTTCACCTCCTTGTGCTCCGTCTTTCGGGTGAGACGTAATTGTAAGTGACTCTGCAGCTGATGCATAGTTCACACACCCTAGTCTCTGTAAGTCGCCTTGGATAAAGGCGTCTGCTAAATAAACAAATAATTAATTGTGGACTTGTGTTTGTGTTTGTGTCTGTGTTACATGTAGGTGAATAAGAATGGGACTGTTTATTATTGGGGAACCAACGGTGGATTTAAACAGAGCAATACATGGTGCTGTATTGCCTAATAACGTTGTTTATTATTTACTGTTGTTACGCCATCAGGCAATTGGATTACAAACAATTAAACACCATTGCACCTGGATTATCGTTGTCTGTCTGATTATTGATCACCTGCATCTGCACACTGTTAACCACTTTGCCACACCTAGTAATGGAAATGCATGCTTGCTGCAACATGTGTAGTATACAGTCAAAAACAACAGATGTGATGCACTGGTCCAGATCATAGAAACCTTCAACACTGTACAAGACCAATAGAACAATGTGCGGGGCTCTACACTGATAGTGATGTAATACACACGGGGGGGGGGGGGTAACATTAATGCTAATCGTGGTGAAGAATGACCTATTTATTGTGTTTTTTTATGAGTTTAACAGAAAAAATACTGAAAAATATTACTGAAAAATAATATTCACCTTTCCAATTTACTATAGTCTCAATAATTTGAAAATAGTTCATGGCACATTCAAGACAATTCTAAAATGTTAAATGATGAATACGGCTTACTGATAATTGAATTTCTTTTTGCAGTGCATGATTGAAGTGGAAAAAAGATTCCTGGAAGGACCAATCAGTGCCAAGGATCTCTGCTTCCTGCCACCATCAGACTCCGGTAGGCTAATTTATTTTCCAGCAGTGCTGTTTGTTTCTGCCAAGAGTCTGCAGCCCATTCTGTATTAAGGCACGGTTTCTTATTTGAAGAAACATTCTAATGATCCTTAGCAATTTGATTGTGTTACATCTATTCAGACCTTGCCTAAGGTACCAAGGTTATATAAGTAATCCTATTCAGGCACAAACCAGTCAAGAATATAAGAGGTTAGAGAAAAGCAGTTATTGTTGAAAAGCATTTTTTAAATACTTGCTGTATAAAATTTTACAGATGCTCACCAAAAATACAAATACTCCCATAGGGACTGAAACCGTGTTCCTAAGCTGTTCTTTGCTAACTGTGACTGACAGCGATTTCTTGAGAGATAATGATGGTTCTGACATTGAAGAAAGGGTATTAGATGAAATTCCTACAAAGCAAAGCAAATACTAGCTTAAATCTACTATTTCTTCAGAAAGTATATATGGCAATAGAACAAAGGGTTCAAATTTGATGACTAAGGCATTTAGTATTTTTTTCAGTTTTTCAGTTTTTCAGTTTCTGAAATGTGTAGCAAAACACAGTATGGGATATAACTGGAAAATGCACAGAGGACTAGCATTTCATAAGAAAAGTCCCCAGCAGGTTAAGACATTCATGAATCTTATCTTATACAAAACCACCGTTTACTGTAGCACCAGCATACAATCAGTCTCTGTGGATACCTCTGCACATTCTAATAAAATAAATAACTTACTGGACAGAGCAGAGCAACCCAAGTGTAAATCAATCTGGAAAAAAAACTAAACCTTTCTTTTATTTTGTGTGTCTATTCGGTCAACATCTCTAAAATCAATAACTGTTAAAAAGAAAACAATTAGCCTGAGCAGCTCCCAGTATTTCACGCTTCACTTGTAATATTTCCACTGATTCCATTGTAGGTCAGCTTGTTGTTCATGGTTACAGCTCTGCAGTTTCAATTTAAAATCTGCAGGATCAGCAAGAACAAGCCATTTAAATGTCTTTTTTATCACAAGAGATTGATCCAGTCTGGTAGGAACTCCTTTATGGTTACCATAAAGGCAGTGTATCTTAGCAAGGAGAGACGATCTTGGGGTTAAATTCCTGCCTAATTCCATGTTAGATTGTGTGATCTTTCTGACAGATAAATTATTAGGAATAGGTGTGTGGTGTGTGTGTGGTTGTGGGGTGGGGTGGGGTGGGGTGGGGTGGGGGATCTTTCATCTTTTGAGTACTGTGTTTGAAATTGGCCTAACTTTCTTGGTCTCATTCAAACCCCCAGTGGATGAAACTGGACATTACTGGCAGTTACTTGTTTACCTGAAGGAAAGGGTTTAGGTTAGAATTCTGTCAAGTGAAATTATCAGTGGAGTATGCAGTGGGGAACCTTTACAGACAAAATCAAAGAGAGGTAAAGATGACCAAGGAGATGCGATTGTCAATGTTCATGAACAACAAAAATTACTGTGCCTCAGTCCAAGCTATTAAATGGCTAAATCCACCGTATACAGTAGTTTTAAGATAACCATTTTTAGATAAATATTAGAAAATGATTTTCATCGTACTTACTGAACTTACAGTACTGTGTCCAATTCTGGTAACCTCAGCACCAAAGGGATATTGCAGCCCTGAAGAGAGTCCAATGTCCCACAGCTGCCTAGTCATGTTACTGAGGCAGAATCAAGACCCAACTTGACAAAGTTCTGAGATCAATCAGCTACTAGAACCAAGTCAAGCTTAGATGGGCCGAATGGCCTCCTCTAGTTTGTGTATGTTCTTATGTAAAAATCTCTGTTATGCAGTTTCCCAGGTGTCTTTGAAAAAAGAACATGCAAATAAACTCTCCACTTTCTGTTTAGGTTTCTATGTTTAATGGCAAAGATTTTCTTCCACACACTAGCTTCACATAACAACCTCTTTGTGATTTTTGTGAGGATGCAATTCAAGTCCTCACGACATCCATTAAAATATTCCATTCATCTCTTCACTTGGATAAAATCAATTTTTAATTATTTAAATGCTGATAACAAATACAGTAATCCATCGTGTATCCGTCCTGACTGTTTATCCACCATGATCAAGCTTAGCAACATTACCCATGTGTACAGCGCTAATGCAAAATGGCTGTGAGTAAACGAAAGCGAGTTGTGCTTACAATTGAAAAAAAGTTGGAAATACTTTCACTTCTGGAAAAGGGAGTTATCAGGGATAAAATAGCACAAACCAGAAAGTGACAAAGAAGACGGAGAAACAAAACCAGTCATTTCCCACAGTGAAGCTATGGAGTGCTTTCAGAGAGGATTGGACTGGCTGGAACAGCAACCCGAAGCCGATCCGACAACTTTTGCTTGTCTGGTCTGAAAAGCGAGCCTTAACAAAGCGAACCTTCAAAGAAACTAGCATTCAAGACTTTTTTGCTCCAACACAGTAATGTAAGTACTGAGCATTTCATTTCTATTGTAACTTCAGTTTTCTACTTTTCCGTTTTTTGTATATTGTTTGAGCAAATAAACACTACTTGCAGTTTTTTTTTTTTTCGTAAACTATGCATTTTGCTTCTGTGTGAATTCCTGACACTAATTTAAGTGTATGGAGCACTAATACCCTGTATCTTTCTAAACAAGAGGTTTAGGGGAGCTCCCTAATAAAAGCTGAATCTTAAAACGATAATTGTGTGAATATAGTCATTTTTACAGCTGTGTATAATGGTATTTATTAATTTATCTGACTTTTTACATATCCGTCCTTACTCTGGACCCACCACAGTCAGATACACGACGGACTACTGTATAAGAAATCAAAATTGGTTGCTTTTTCAATAAATTTCGTTGGGTGTCTTTTTTCAACATAAAAAGAGTATACAACATCCAGTTGTATACCTTGGAATACAACTGGATGGAGACTGAATACTTTAGTCCTCTTGATTATATCACAGTACACTATAGTTTTTTTTATTTCTCTAGTATATGAAATGGAACTAAATTAAGTTGAAAAAACAACATGTCTAATGTCTAAATGTAGCGTCTTAAGGTATTATTCTATAAAGTTATGGTGTATAATAACAATGATTAATTAAGTGCACAAGGTAAACATTCGAAATTCTTAAATAAGTGACTCAGCAGGCCTCATCATCAATTGAAAATTCAGAATATTAACCTACATGTAAACTAACAAATTATCAATTGTACTTAAAGGAATAACAGCAAGAAGTTGACAATACTCACTGATAATTAACAGCAGTTGTTGAGATGTATGGACTGACTGTACTGAATTTAAATAACATAACATCAGGTGTTTATTGAATGCAATTGCATTTTGTTCCACAATTACTTGGTTCCTTGCTGGTACATTTGTTCAGTGGATTTACTAGAATCCCACTTGTATGACATAGTACTTTTGAATGGTCATTTTACCACTGTGGTTTACCATACTCTACCATACTTTTCTGTCATGTATGTTTTATTTATGGTTAAATACACTGTTAACATAAGAACATTTGGCCCATGGATATTTGTCCAGTTCATAGTCATTGATTGATCCCAGAGCTCATTCTAGTTAGCTCTTAGAGGATCCCAACAACGTGGCTAGGTATTCCACACTCTGTTTTTGATGTTTTTATAACCACTTTATTTATTAGGAGTCTTTTCATGTCTAATTCCTCTTCTGGTATTTTTGTGTACTGGGGAGTTTCGAAAAGATGAAGAGGCACTGAAGTGAGGATACCCTTTCACACACAAATGCCGCCACTGAGCCGTCTCAGAGAAATTCTTTAAAATACCCATTCACATGCGCCATCTATGCCGGTATAATACAGTCATAACCCTTTCACACAGCCAAAGGGATCATGTGAGTACAACTTTCAAACCTGTCAGTCAACAGATAGTTTTCATGGCAATGGTGATTCGCCCATAAATTACAGCACCACGCACCGTCCCTTCTACTTGTGAATTCACCTCCTCGTCAGTCCCTTAACTTCTTACGGACTCCATTGTATTTGCAAAAATGAAAGTGTGTAACACTGACGATAAAAAGACCCAGCACGTCCGGTATACAGTCACGTGGGATGTTGACTTTCAATCCATGACCAATATAGTGCTTCAGTGCCGGCATAACATTTCACATAGGCAGTTCAGACGGTTCAGTGCCGTCATATTTTATGCTGTCTCTGAACCACCTCGCGAGGTGGTTCAGAGACAGCATAAAAAATGTGACAGCTCTGTGACAGTATAGGCAATTCACAAACACCAAAATGCTGCATCAGAGCCGGTTCTGAGCCGTCATAACTCGTCTGTGTGAAACAGGTTTATTTTTTATTTAGCATGTTTGGGCCAAAGAAAGAAATGTTACACGACATTTACAAAAATGTAGGATCCAAATACCAAAAGGGGGGATAAGACTAGAACAGGCACACCAAGAGAAAGACCTTGGTGTTGTAATAGATGCATCACTGTCAGCAACCACAGTGTGGGGAAGCAATCAAAAAGGCAAACAGAATGCTTGGGTATATAGCCAAACGTGTAGAGTGCAAATCCAAGGAGGTAATGATGAGGTTGTATAATGTACTGGTGAAACCACACTTGGAATTATTATTATTATTTGTTTATTTAGCAGACGCCTTTATCCAAGGTGGCTTACAGAAACTAGGGTGTGTGAACTATGCACCAGCTGCAGAGTCACTTACAATTACGTCTCACCCGAAAGACAGAGCACAAGGAGGTGAAGTGACATGCTCAGGGTCACACAATGAGTCAGTGGCTGAGCTGGGATTTGAACCGGGGACCTCCTGGTTACAAGTCCTTTTCTTTAACCACTGGATCACACAGCCTCCTCGGAATGCTGTGTCCAATTGTGGTCAACTCACACCAAAGGGACATTATGGCCCAGACTAATCCCAGTGCTACCTAGTCATGTTGTTAAGGCAGAATCACTTGGATCCTTTAAGACCCAACTTGAAAAAAGTTCTGAGATTAATCAGCTACTTGGAACAAGACCAGTTTAGATGGGCCTAATGGCCTCCTCTCATTCATACACTTTCTTCTGTTGTTATGTTCTATAATGTGGCACAATGCTGTGGCCCTCATGGGGTGTGTGATGTGAAAAGAGATCAAATGAAAATTAAACATGGATTATTGTGTTAAAATGCAAATCTTAAATGAGATAATATAATGCTCTTTGAATAATGAATACATGTGATTTATATAATATTGATATAAATCACATTTGTTGTTTTATTTATCATTCAAGGACCATTTGATGCACAACAGGTAGCTATGTAGTGTCTTTGTACTCATGATTGTCCCTTCTATTATGATGCATTACACAACGTAAATTGGGTATCACAATCCATCAATGTACAATTAATCAACTGGTATACAATTATAAAATGGACAAAAATCTAATTACAAATCAAATACAGCTACAGCTTTAATGAAAACTTCAGAGATTCAGAAACTATACTATGTTAATAAAAAAAAAACTATTTTAATTAAAATTATTACCATGTGGTTTCTTACAATACAATACGTACCTTGAATAGAGATGTTGAGGTAGGGAAATTAAATTGCTGAGCTTATGAACAGGTCAGTAGAAATGCAAGACTGATAGGTGTCCTGGAATGTGTACAATGTGTCTCTTTTGGTGAAAACTTTGGGTAGGCGAAATCAGGTCCATTCCAGTTCCCCAATCTGGGTCAGTTTTATAAATGAACACATGGTTCCTCATTCAAGACACTAGTGAAACCAAAAAGAGAGGAGGTCATTTGGCCCATCAATGGTTGTACAGTTCTTCAAGGTTCTAAGATCTAGACAGAACACCAGGATGAAAACCCTGATTCTGCTTTGAAAGTGGAATCTTTAATGAGCACAGAGCCTTGGTTCCAATATGTGCTACATTTAGAAAAACAACATAAACACTTAAGAGCCCCTAAATTAAATTCCGGAGTGGTTTATGTCTGGTTTTGTAACAGGAACAGCTGTGTCACTTTCCCATGGAAGCTTAAAACTTGAAAACTGTCCTCCAAATGTGTTGTTTTTTTTTGTGTTTTTTTTTTAATATGTCACAGTTTTAGAGCTTCAAATCTGTTTCCCTTCTGTCTAATTCTGGCATCAGTCTGCATTTTTACGTTTTACACAATGAGAAACAAACAACTCAAGAATGCTTAAGATACCTTAAATCATATCACAAATGAATTGGAAGATCAGCACATAAGAAAATGTACAAGTGCTTTGTTTAACGCTCATCTAGTTCTGCAGCTTATTGATCTCAAGCCAAGTTGGGTCCTAAAGGACCCCAGTGGTTCAGCATCAACAACATCTCTAGGTAACTGATTCCATACCCTCACCATTCTCTGTGTCGCCTACCCTCAGTCCTAAGTCTATCTTCACTTAATTTCCAGTTGTGTCCTGTGGTCTGGGTTTCTGGGCTGCACAAAGTATTGTCAACTCCTTTTAAGATTTTAAAAAGTTAACCAAATAGGATTTTACTAAAGACTAGCTCAAAAGTTCTTTGAAGATACGGTATGCCCCTTAATGTCTTCATACTAGTAAATCACAGTGGTAAAGCTTGTCTTGGTTAGGAATAAGGTAATGCTTTACTATCACCTCCTTGCCTCCTACAGGTGTCTCATTTGGCTGTAATCTGATAAACTCTCAATTTTATACACATTTTTTAACCTTTCACATACTGTGTGCTTCTTACATGATTATGAGGATCCTCTGTACGTGTGTGCACTAGTTTTGACTGTAAGGATAAATTGGTAAGACTATGAAGCAAGGGTAAACTGGGTCTCAGCAGGAACCTATATATTGGTGACATTCCATTTTCAATAGTCAAAATATATTACCATTTCTGTCAGATTTTCTGTAGGACTTTGTAATCATGCTAGTTATTCTCCTTTATAACAGTGATAAAATTTATAGAAACCCATAAATGGAAACCTACTGGTCTCCCACAAACACACAACAATACAAATTATTGTAAGATGCTATTGTGATTCGTGAACACCCCAATGCAGCTAAAATGAGACATTAAGCAACCCAGAACCATTCTAACCATTACATAAAAACGGACATGTTTGTGCTTATTTAAATTAGATCTTTAGCTGTGTCTACTTCGTCACACCTCAGGTATTACATGTGCCAGTATATTGCTAATAATGACATCTGTCTTTTAGCCAAGGGATTGACTCAGAAACAATAAAAAAGGTTACACTTTAAATGATTGCATGTTCAGAATGTTAGGCTTAGGGTTAAATATCAATAATTTCAATAACACTCAATAATTTATAAGGTAAAACTGACAAGCAACTAAGTCAAGTAGACAAGCATTCTGACTAGTGCCTTCATTAGTGTAAATCATGAAATCAATTAACAACCCTTGCACTTGTCTCTTAAAAGGTTTTATTTTATAGATTGAGTGTTTTTTAAGTTATGGTTGAATTACCTGTGGAATTTATTTAATAAGAATGTATCGGGATTCGTACGCTAGTTAAGAGACTGTAATGTGGATTCAGAAGAAAAGTGTCCACGCATTATTAGGAAATAAAAACGTGATGTATCATGTGATCAATTGCAATATATAAGGTGAGGAGTTGGCTACAGTATATGTTAAAAACTGTAAAATAGAAAGATGTGTTAGCACTTAATAATGAGAATGCAACGGAATTGTGGAAACCAAGGACCACCAAGTCATGCTTCTTTAAGTAGGTAAAGTCAGTACTGATATACACAATGACACTCCTTTTAAATGTCAGGTTCTTTTTTTAAGCTACTCGTATCTAATAAACTGTTAAGATGTCAACTTCACATTTTAAATTCTATGGAAACTTGGGCAAAACATAATTATACCCTTCACTTTGGCCCGTGACCTAATGTGATTGCCATATTATGGACATTTTGATTTTGGGATGATGAAGACCAAATTTCATATTCTGTATTGTATTCTATGATTCTATGTTCAATCATATAATAATTACTCTTTTGTAGCAGTAATCTTACATACCTACCATGGTACTCAAAGACCATGGTATCTCAAAAAATAATTGAGATAATGCCTTCATATCTTAGAAACTATTACTAATACCTTTTCATACATGTGCTTCAACTTTTGTATTTTTTACCTAATGTTATCAAACACTAGAAAGCCATTTTCCTTGCATTTTACCCCCAGGAATGTTTTTTTTTTTTTTGTTCACTAAGCAGCCCATTCTAGTCTCTCTATGTGACCACAATTCAATAAGTCATTTCTTTTGTTAAAGGTCTGGGTTGATTTGTACAGTTACTGTTCTGAATTTCAGTAAAGTTAATTAGTTTCAGTGCCAGGTGATTGATTGCATCCTTATCTGTGTTTTAGTTCAGTGACTTTTAAACGTGTATTGGTTGCAGTTTAGATGGATCTGGTATTTTGCAGCTCTTATGTACAGTGACAAGTGGGGGGAAGCAGTATAGTTGGTCTATATAAATTGGAAAGCTCCAGTTTAACATTAAAATTCTAAGCACTACCAGAAGCAGTCTAGATCAACGCTTTATTCTACTTTAACTATAGTTCAGGAACTCAAGGTGTAAATATGAATATGTCTGGGTTTATATGATGCCCCTGACAGATAGATACACAAATACAGTCTGTATATAACGTATAAGACCTTACCTGCTTGTCTACAGTAACAAGTACATTAGTCCACTGAACTGCAGGTGTTCCAGAATTTCTATTTGTCCCATATACTTCTGTCTCTGACCTCTCTCTCTCTCTCTCTCTCTCTTTTTTCTCTTGTCTGGTGTTTTGTGGCAACTGTAAATAATGCATGTGACATGCATTAGGAAACTAGTCAAAACGATATTCAGAGGGATGTCATGACCTGGTAGAAGAATGAGGGAGGCTGGACGCTTAGTGCCTCTAGGTTAATGGTGAGCTGGTCATTTTTGCCTCAAGGTGTGGCGGGACAAGCGTTTAGGCTAGTGTCTTCATCAGTGTAAATCATGAAATCAAAGAATTAAGGGGCACACAGGGTTTTCAATTAGTTTTAAGGTATGTGGCAAGGTACAAGGTAGCAGGGGGCCCCGATCTCATCACGGGGGAGAGCATGGAAGAGGGGCGTCCCCACTCCCACTGAGACATTTTTGAAAAAAGGGATTCAAATGGTGCATTCTGGCACAATTTGTGGATGGATTAAACATGTGCAAGACTAGTAGTGGTCTGCTTATAGTGTCTGACAAAGTAATCCATTAGTTCAATGAAGGAGTTTTATTTCAGCACTGCTCACAGCAAGGCCCCTGCAATGCAAGACTGGCTGAAAATGTGTGCGGAATTGGTGACCACACCTTTAATTGTATACAGTTGTAATATACTCCTATGCTCAGCGTTAGTCAAGTCCTGATCTGACAGCATGTAACACAGACAGCTCTTATGATTACATGTTGCTATTTATTTATCAGTAAAAACAAGTTTAAATTGCAGCGTGTTCTGCTATTATGATATTAAATACACCACAGCAAGCACATTGTGCAAATGAAAATATCTAAAATATATGACAATCTCAAAGCCAAATTTAGTGAATGGCAGGTTGTTTTTTTTATTTTTTATTCCAGTCAAGTAAGCTGCAGTACGTTTTATTTTTAATTCCCTAAATATGTATTTATTTATTTATTTATTTTCTCAGCAGTACACTTCCTAATTACAGTCCCAAGTATTTCTATGTGTTCTGTTTTCACCTTTCTGGTCAGTTTGAGAAATAAACTTTGTTTTCCCTACAACCACTGTCCCTGCATTGGTACTAAACTCACGCTACATTCCTGTTTTTCATTATGCTAACGTCTGAAATTACCATGCTTGCTTCTTTGGCTGAAGAGCTATTATTATATAATCTGCCGCACGATTAAATCATCCTTAAACTCCTGACTGTAAACAATGTAACCGATGTTTGTGGCTGCTAAAGAAGATGTAACAGATGACAAAAATCTGTTTGTGGGACTCAAAACGTTATTTAGGAATTCTATGATTTGACTGGTGAAAGATAACGTTGGTTTATTGCAGCGTGGCACAGTAACCTTTTCGCTTCCTTTTTTGTTTGAATGCTACCTTTCATTTTAAGCAATTATTTTACACAACAGTGCTCACACACGTTTGGTCACCATCACAACTGTTGCATAAAACTGAGGCTACCGTATTCTGCTGGTGTTAATACAGCACCTCTCTGCACGTAAGCATTTGTATCCGCTGACAAGGGCTCAGCTGATATCTCATCATGTCTTTCTTCTTAAAGGCGTACAGCCTCTATACATGAACCCCCAATATCTCTGAGAAGCCACCTGCCTTGACCCTAATGAATAATGTGCTATATATATATATATATATGATTTTTATTTTTCATATCATATTCATGCCACAATGGTGCAAAGAAATTAATTTGTACCATGTTTGCATGAATCTCTCAATTACTGAACTTTTAATGTCCGTATGAAGTCAAGTTGTATGATATTTGTTGTGTATAGTAAACAACATATAGCCTGCACTGACTAGATATGTGCCCTGCTTTACCAAGCCCGTTGTTTGATATGCAGATCAGCTGCAGCAACATCTCTCTGTTTGTTGCTAGACAGATCAGAGCGCCTCAGTGAATGAAAAGGGGATTTTAACATCATTGTTTAACATCAAATTAATGTAAAACTGACATTTAAAGCAAGGTGATGATGTATCTGTTCTGTGTGGTGGGTAGTGCTGCAATCCAGTACTGAGCTCCTGGTTCCTCTGGCAAGCCAGATTATCATTTAGAGATATCTCAAATTGCATTTTAAGATATCTTGAAATATTTAAAGATATCTTTGTGCAGGTTTTAAGATATCTAAAATTCATTCAATGAACAGGAAGTTATTTAGAGATATCTTAAAATGAATTCCATATATCTTTAAATGATTTAAAGATATCTCAAAAAACATTTAGAGATATCTTTAAATTATTTAAAGATATCTCAAAATGCATTTTAGATATCACAAAAGCTCAATTTAAAGCTCAATTTAGAGGTATCTGTAAATCAATTTAAGATATATCTAAATGTGTTTTAGATACCGGTAATATCTCAAAATGATTTAGAATTATCTTCAAATATATTTGCAAATAGTTAGAGATATCTGGAAATGATTTAGAAAATATTTAGAGACATCTCTAATTCAGCTTGCCATAGGTTCCAGCCCTATATCAGCTATTTCATTGTTAAATGTCAATTATCATGGAGCTCTCATTAAAAACCAAGTGACTGACCTCAAGTTATTGCCATAATACAGTATTAAAGCGACTAAATTAGAATGGGTCCTAATAGGCCTTTCTATACAGAATATTTATTTGAAAGTTGAAAATTATAATCTACAAAGTAAAAGTTGCCTTGACCTGTCTTTTTATTACCAATATTATTTTTTAGCTTAATTAGTTTTTTCTTGAGAAATAAAAAGAACACCATTGTCCCTGGATTAACATTTTATCTGTAATGAACGGATTTTCCCAAAGCAATCAAAGTTTCTGTTTAATATGCGCTATCTTGGCGGTTGTGCATACAGCAGAAAGAAATGACAGCAGTACATGTTATTTAACCTGAATAACAACAGGAAAATGGTATCTGGGCATTCCCACAGATGCCCCTGCTTCACCCAGCCATGTAAAGAGGCTTTTGCACATATTGTTGCTTGCTGCTAGAAAGGCAATACTAGTGAATTGGATTGCCCCTGTTCCCCCTTTATTTAATCAGATAATGGTACGATACTGCACTAAACATGCTCTCTCTTGACCATCTAACTTGGCTGCTGAGAGGCATGGAGACTACCTTTCATAGTCTGGGATATGCTATTAAACCATCTAGAAAGGGATTTCAGAAGCAGATCCCTTTCCTTTAGGGGTGGGAAAAGACAGGTCCTGCCTCAGGGGTAATAACATTATTAAACATTCTAGGTAGCTTCCTCTATACAGAGAGTTCTCTCCATTCTGTGGCACTATGACAGGGCTACACCTTAGCTCCCTTTGCCATGGTTACTGAACTTTGCCACCTCCCCTCCTCCTTCCTTCTGCCCTTCAACTAATTGTTCCATGGAGCTTAATTACAATGTTTCTAAAAAGAAAAAAAAGAAAGAAAAAAGAGAAATGGCAGTTCAGTTTGTTTCTGTGAACTCACAAAAGGTTTAACAAAGGCTTCTGTAAGCAAATAAATGGTTCTATTTTCAAAGCTTTTGTGTGTAAAAAAAAAGTGAAAAATAAAGAACAACACAGAAGAACTAAGCAAGGTTTTTATTAGAATCACTTGCATTCTACCCCAGCAGCACTTCTATAGCATTATCATTGAAATAAAAGAAAATAGTTTTTTTAAAGAATGTTTTGTTTAGGACTGTTTTTTTAAAGCCTGTTTTGATTAATTTAATCAAGTTTACACTATGTGAAACCCTTTGTCTAATAATTGTATATGTGTTGTTTGTTTTCCCTCTTTTTAACCATTCAAGTCTTTCTTTTTTACTTTCAAGCTATCTATATTTCTTGTTGTGCTCAATTTGTAAAGTATGAACTTAATAAGAAAATAAATCTGATGCAATGCTGTTTTTTCTACTGTGGAACTTGTTCACATTACTGAGACAGAATGACAGTGATTTTATTTCAAAGTTCAAAATTCATTATGTTTGATTTGATTTCCATTACATGAGAGTAGATGTTAAAACTTCATGCTGATTTGAACTTGGCTCTCGCCAAGATAAGCACCAACTAAGACGTAGCTTCACAGTAAACTAATGTGATCCATATGTGTCTCCATCCATTTGCACTTCCTTCCATATGATGATGTAGATATCCTTCTGTCTGGTGTTGATGGCTGAAGTGTAATGCTGGCTCCAGGGATCAGCTTATTTTGCCTCCCTAGCGCATCAGCACACACAACGGCTGCGATGCTGGCTCCGGGATCAACCATAGTGCGGTCTCCCCAGCGCATAAGCATGACAACCGTCTGGATTGAGCTAAGTAGGGTACATCTCTGGGGTCTTCAAGTGGGCACCTTCCATCCTCGGTGTTTCGTCGACTAGCCCACGACACCTCAAGAGGGCTCGACGGTGATTCTGGCGTCCCAGCATCACCCCCCTCCGTCCCCACTCAACTCAGCCCAGCTTACTTACCTGTATATCAGCCTTTCTTTCTTTCTATTGTGCTTGAGATCCCCAGCCAGAATCTTTCCGTCTCAACCACAGCCAGTTGCTGCTCCTCTCTGCTGCTTCAGATAAGTTCTTCACTGTGCGACGCAACTCTTGGCCATTGAATCCGACATCTCTGAGAAACCGGGTTGTAGAGTGTGCCACAAATCCTCGACATCCCACTTCCACTGGGTAAACCCAGACTCTCCATCCTCGCTGTTCCGCTTCAGTGGCTAGTTGTGCTCAATTTGTAAAGTATGAACTTAATAAGAAAATAAATCTGATGCAATGCTGTTTTTTCTACTGTGGAACTTGTTCACATTACTGAGACAGAATGACAGTGATTTTATTTCAAAGTTCAAAATTCATTATGTTTGGATGATAATTGAGGACTGATTCATTTTGGAAACAGATTTAAAAAGCTTAAAGCTCCACACATGTTAGACTCCCTCCTCCATGTGGGAGCAGTGCAACTCGCATAAGCTCATGAGTGTGTGTCCCTCATTTCATTTCTTCTGTTCAGGATAGTCATGCAAATGATTCAGTTAGTGAGAGTATTTCCAACTATATACTGTATAAAAGTTTTGTGTTATAGATACCTAAATAGTACCATAATCTTTAGAATATAACACTAACCCTTTTACACATTTTAGAACAGGATTCACATAAAAGGAACACGGTATACAACAGTTGTTTCTCAATGACTTCTGTTACAATTAATTATTTTGCAACAATACAATTACAGTAATGGAACCAATGAAAGTTCCTCATTTAAACCTTCTAGAGATTCAGTTCGAAGTCAATGGGCCGTATTTAGCAACGTTCGCAAACCCCTAAGGCAATCGCAAAAGAGTTTTGCGTACAGTTCGCGAACCAGAATCAGACGCACGTGTAGGCAAACAGACTTTGCCCACCTATGTGATTTAGCAACCGTGTTTTAGTGCAAACCTGCCAAGTCAGCGTTAGTGCTGGACATGGGCTGTACTTTAGAGGAGAGTGTCCTCATTTACATAATGTAGCGATTTAGCAAACCACCAACAGTGCAGCGTTTGCGTTTCAATTGACATGTGAAAACCAGGTCTAAACTACCAGGGAAGCAGGCAAGTAAAAGAGAGAGAGAAAAAAAGAGAAATAAAATAAATATGTAGTGTGCACTGGATTTCTACGTGGCCAGACAAAGAGAAAGGAGGTGGAGGAGGAGACGTCCCCAGATATTTAGAAGTCATCTGTCTTTTATGAGCCTGTTTGACACAAAATGTATGCAGCAATTTCGCCTCAACACACAAACAATCACTGATATCTGCCAACTGCTTCAGGTTGACCTGGAAGGAGACATGCGCAGAGCACACTGTTTGCCTGTAGCACTAAGGATATCCGCTGCACTAACATTTTATGCCACTGGCTCATTCCAACTGTGGGTTATACTGAGTCAGTCGGCTGTATCATGTGCAGTGTGAGATGTAATTTCAGCTTTAATAAAATGGGTAGGAGAATTCATCCATTTCCATGTCTCTCATGAGCTGCAACAAAATACAAAGCAGGGTTTTCTTGGGAGGTATGGGTTTCCTGGTGTCCTGGGAGCCATCGATTGCACACAAGTGCAACTACGCGCACCAACACAGAATAGGTACCTCTGCATAAATCGTAAGGGGACCTATTCTGTCAACGTGTAACTAAGTAGTGTGTGATGCCAACAACTACATCACAAATGTGTATGCAAACTATCCTGGCTCCTCTCATGACTTGTTTATCCCCGCTAAATTTGCAGTTGGCAGCTATGTTTCAGCGGGATGACAGTCTGAGAGACTGGTTGATAGGGGACAACGGGTATCCACTGAAACGGTGGCTACTGACACCGCAGTTCAACCCCAAGACCCATGCCAAACAGAGGTATAACCGTACCTTTAAATGTGCTTGCCTGGATGTCTCTGGGGGAACACTACAGTACACTCCTCAGAAGGTTAGCGATATCATCCTGGCTTCTTGTGTTTTACATAATATAGCTCTCCATAATGGTTGTGATGCTGAACTTACAGAGGAAAGATTATAGTGTTTGAGGGAAGCAGATGCTGAACTTGAAGCCCCAGTGGTGGCGGTTGCAGATGCTGCAAGTGCCAGGCAGGTCACACAAAGCCTTATAGATTACTTGTTTATATTTTGTAAGTATTCTGTAGTCTTGCTTGAGGGGCTTGGTCATCCTCACTTGGACTGCTGGATATTTACATTTACTTACATTTGAAAGTTATTTCACTCCATATATTTCTTGCAGCTGTCTGTCAGCAAAAGCTGACATTTGACAAAAAAAATACTACAAGTGTACAGTTTATGCCTAATTGATACATTGATAATATATTATGGACAAATACAGCTTAAAGTATGATTAAAGTATACAGGGTCTTTTCTGTGTTTAAAGTATTTCAGAGATTAGGTCTGCCTACAGTGATCTGTTCTGGAAAGATACAGGACAATTCCTCAGTGATGTTGAAAAATGCATTGCCCAGTTGATGTGTGCTTACACATTTCAAAATATGTTCAAAAAATATAGTGCTACAAGAAAGACAACACCGGGACACAGCAAAGGTATAGTAATGCATCTCTTGCACACTTTAAACATAATTACTTAAATGTAGTTTCTATAGCATGACTTACCTTTAAGTGACTTCTGTGGTACTGTACATGCAGGGGTGAAATTCGGCCGGTACTCACCAGTACTCAGTACCGGGACTTATTTTGATGCTGGTACTCGGTACTGGGACTTATATTATCTGCTTTTCATCCAACGCGCATGCATTCCATCCACTCTTTTGTTTATTTTACACAGTCCACTGGCGTTCTGTTACAAAACAGTCTCGTCACAGAAACTAAACAATCATTAAAATATTCTCGAAATGAACCAATGAATTGCCATAGTTCTTGGCAGCAAGCCGATGAGGATTTTATTTGGCAGCTTTAGTTCCAATCATTATTAAACCAATCGGTCAGTCTCATCCGCCTATGGATTTATATGATTGGTCAGTAAAGTTGCTGGTACCCTCCCCTAATAGACTACAAATTCTTTAAGAAATGGAAAGTAAAATACAGTTGCTCATTTAATGAATGACATCTGAAGTAAGTTTAATGTTATGAAATATTTAATTTAGTGTTTTCTGAGGCATGTGAAATAAAATCCATTTTAAAGTAAAATATGAATTCAGGCAACAGCTCTACAGAGAAATAATATATAATAATGTTCTAAATGTACATGATGAAACTAGTGTGTTACTGAGTTTTTATAAAAATGAAAGTCATGCTTGTGTCCATGTTAGCTACGTAAAGTTTTGTTGTGTTAAATTAAACTCTTCATAAATACAGTTGGTTAATGATTCAGAAGTTAATTGTCCAGGATTGATCTCCCGTCTCCCGGTGAGACTCAAGAAACTCCCAATAATCTAGATTGCCAATTGTAATGCATTATTACCTTAAGTTAAGTTTGCCCCCGCCCTGCTCACTCTACAGGGGAAACAGTATTAAAAAAGTTATGTATATCTCATAATTCAGCGCCCCCCCCAAAAACTCCAGATTTTGCATTTTCAGAAGTTGGCAGGTATGCAATGACTTTGCCTGATCTGTGCTTTAAAAGCTTTTCCAATATGAATCCAGTAAAATGAAATCATGACAAGTTAATCTTCCATTAACATTTCAACCCCCTGTCCGTGTATGAATCATGGAGGTAGGAGCATGATGACATATGTGCTGTGCTGTGGTCTGACACAATACTTCACATCCACGCACTCTGTGCTTACTACATACATGCTTAACTACAATTCTTTTCCTTTCACACTGCGTATTGTGTTCTGTTCCTAAGGGAGGATGTTTTTTTTTTTTTTTTGTTCCTTGTATATTATGAACAGAAGTGCTTAAAGGACTTCACGAAAGAGAAAAAAATAAAGAATAGTAGTTTGTTTTCAGTTACTGGAAACATATTTAAACAAGAATTTGTGGACGGACTGAGTAGATAACTGTCTTCTATGAACACAGAAGTTAGTGAACTCCCTAGTTATTGTTATTACATGTATCTTTAAAATAACAGTAACAGGGGCAGTTCATAATAGTTGTTGGTGATGAGCCGCATCGGTAGATCGTTAAAATCTCATCATTACCTTTTCTATTACAAAAGAGCACACATCTTTTCATCAGTGTAATTGTTTAATTCAGAAGAACAAGCATCTCATTATTCACCTTTTTGCTGCAGCTCTCTCGTTGAATATCTATGAAACCATAAATAATGGGATTCAGTCGTCATGAAGAGAAACAATAGGAATATACTTTTCTTTGAACCGCAGGTTCCCTCATCATCCCCTTTTTACTGATTTAGTACTAGTTTTCTTAAAAATCCCATCTCATATAGAAGCTTGCTGTGACAGGAGAGAATAATGTGCGTTCATGATTTAGTTTCACTTTGCACAGTTATTACTGCCATTGATATGGTACTTTTGGTACTGCAATGAATTAGGTATTATTAAAGGGTTATAGGATGACAAGCACTGGCATACTTTTCAACCAATAAGATGCTTGATCCTGAAGAAACTGCTCAGGTGAAATACAAGTTAAACAGATTTCCTGGAAGACAAAGCAAGGAAACTATGATATATTGGTTTATTGTTAATATACAATAAAAAAAAAAAATCCAGCTAGATTTGTTTTCTAATCATTACCAACATTTACTTAGACTGTTGTAATTTAAAAGATGGAAAAGCTTGACGAAGAGAATACCTTTAAGTGGCTGAGGTAAGTGGCTGATTGTGATGTCACCATTTTGAATTGACTTGCAGTTCAATGGAATTCCAAGAGGGGTCTCAGGTATTTTTATTTAAAGCAGGTGACGCCAACCAAACTGATATGGAGAATACGGCATGATAAAAACTCAAAACTGTACCGTTGATGTCATGAATTGGGTTTCTCTGTGATGTGATGTAGAAGACAGCCGTCGTGAACTCTGATTGGCTGTAAGATCCACACTATCAGTTGTTATGTTGGTGGCCTAGTTATAGATACTGGAAAGTTCTGGAAAGAACTACAGCTATGTTTAACCTCATCTGGTCACATTGTTATGTAATCTTAAGCCCATGTCAGTACATTTTATAGTGTCTTCTAGAAATTGTACTGGATTCTATTTAATTTATGCAGTGCTCCAGTTGTAAGAGGGTGTATTGAAAACTACAGAGTACAGGTGCAGTCAGTATAATCCAGAGAAACAGTTTAAGTGAAAGTAAATGGGGGTATAGGGCAGCAGAATTTCAAGGCACAGAGGCCTATTTTTCAATATGAAATTACTTTCATTTATTTCATTTATTTTACTTATTTTTCTTTGTAAATCACATCCAATGCTGACGATCCTTGCAACATTAATGGAACGCTATATTCCTGTACAAATTCCTGTACATTAAATCAGTGATCAATGAAGTCACAATGAGATACAATGTAGCCACAGTTGTGACTGCTATGTATGAATGTGTGATTAGTCTGTAAGTAAGTTCACTTAAAGTGATGGTAGTAACAAAATAATGTCATACATTTTCCCTGCCATTTTTGCAGTGCCTTGTGTCTGACAGTCTTGCTCTTTCGTGGTCATTTCGCCAGGAGAATGGAATTGTCACCATCGCCTCTGGGTTCGTTATCTATTAGTAATCAAGCAGCTACTTCCCCTATATACTGACATGCTTTGTAACCAGTAAGATTCTTGACCCCAATGAAACTAGTGAGGTGAAATACAAGTTAAACAGATTGCCTGGAGGGCAAAGCAAGCAAGCAAGCAAGATAACCTTATTTTACAAAATGTAGTGCTAGCACTAGTCATGTTTTAAAACGAAAATATATGTGTGTGTGATCTATTTATTTTTCAAAACTGCACATCAGAGACAAAAATAGTGAATAGAATAGCACTATAGGCAAGATTTATGAAAGTATTTGTTACTGTTGCTACAACCAATTTAATGCTAATTAGTGTTTAAAATGTGCCCTGTAACTGCAAGCTTTAGAAATGCTTTTTATTTCTTTTATAGAAAATAATGATGCTGTTAACAGCAGGTTCTTTCGAACAAAATCTCACCTCTGTGTGCTTTTTAGGATACCGGTAAGTAATTTCTCAGAAATAAATAGTCAGCTGCTGTTTATTATAGCAGGGATTAGGACGATACGTATGAATAAGGAGGTGAGACTTGGAATTCAAAAGGGAAACAAAATGTATTTCATATCAGCACACCAGAGTCAGACGGCTACACGCATATATGTAGAATTTCATATACTGTACACGTGCCAATATGGCTCTGTGTGCTGTGTTTACATTAATTACATTGTAAATCCCATGAAACCAAATTATTTAATATTAATAATAAGTGTCTGGTAATTACATCCCCTTTTCACAGCTGTTGCTGATAAAAAATGATTTTAAAACCTTTAAAAAGGCATGTTTTATACAGACAGTATTGAAAAAAACACATTTTAACCAGGTTGCATCTAAAAAAAGATACCTCCCCAAAGGATGTGTAAATACCACAGTCATCCCATACGTGCACACATGTTCTGTACCCAAGGACAGTCTTCTGAGTAGATCAAATTTGACAGGAAGTCAAGGATGTGATACAAGTAAGGGAAACTGTTATTTAACAGCTATTATAAACCTAATGGATTATCTCATCCAGTCATGTTCCGTGTAGAGTGGTCATTATCCCACATTAGATGATGGCAAAAGCCTAGAATGTTGTAACTGTCCCTTTAACACTGTCCTGGTCTATACTGAACAAAAACAGATTGACAAAATTGATGTTTAACATTGGCTTGCTGAAATAATCAGAGACAATTTGATCGAACAACTAAATGATAAAACATTAGGTTATGGATGTAACCCTGGTTCCCTGAAATAGAAGACGACTGCCAACAATACTTTTGGGATATGCCTGCCACAGGTCAGGTATTCACTGAGCATTTTATGCAAGAGCAGTAGAAGAAGAAAAAAACATATACACAATAGCAAAGCTGTGGGGGTAGAACAGTCACCACACCAGGCGGATAGACTGTGAAAAGAGTGTTTTTTGGGGATTTTTTGGGGGCCAAAACAACTGGTGGAGTCGACTCAACAGCAGGACATGGCAGAGCCAGGCCTCGGTGGAGGAAATCACACGTCTCTCTTTTTTTTTCAATAGGCAGGAGAAATACACAAACAACAGCAGATGCTGTGGGGTTAGAAAGCAGTCTATGACGCAAAGCGATGCAGACTGGTGAAAAAGAGGCTGAAGTGCAGTTGCACAATGATTATATCTCAGTTCATAGCTTTCCTACAGACTCAATCACAGCAACTGTACAGGTTAGTAGCTTACATTACCACGATGAGAAGCAAAAGAGGAAGTGAGCTCCATGGAGGGTTTGTTCCTTCGGGCGGCAGGACCGAGGATGTCACTCCCCGGAGGGGCCTATCGCAGCTCTGACATACAATGTTCAGTGAATACCTGACCTGTGGCAAGCATATCCCAAAAGTATTGTTAGTCGTCTTCGAATTGAAAGGGAAACCAAACATTTATACAGATCCGTGAACTTCACTACAGGGCCAGCTCAAGGCTCCCACCACCCCCGCCCCCGCGGGGGCCCTGTTGTTGAGGGGGGCCCCCGAGCCACTTGACATAAGAGGTGAAAAATCCAAGTTGAAATTTTTAGTAAAAATGAATCACCACCATGATCTACAGTGCACTTTTACATTTTTTCCCCAGTTTTATATATTGAGATATACCATAGACAAAAGACAGACATGAGAACCATCCTTTCATTAATGGAAATGACTTAAAGAAAGGGTTCAACACAGATAACCCAGCTAGTCAGTCCCACCGAAGAGGCCACCTGGTACACTTTAAGACCTGGGAAATACCTGGGAAACCTATGCAATATGTCCACTGCAGTGCAACTACTCTCAAACACAGGTCTTAAAACAAGTGAAATAACTTCTGTAACTGGTCATACAATTAAACTTCCATCCGAAGTTCCAACTAAAAGACAACACAAGCGCATCAATGCTGGCAATGAAAACATGTTTTTTTACGGCTTAGGACACATAACTGTTGTTATCGAGAAATGACTGCTGCGCCAGGCATTAATGCTAAATTATATGACAAGAACTTTGATCCTGTTACTATATAGTATATACATACAGTAAAAAACTAAATACAATACATGTAATTATATAATCAGTAAGTATTGTGCATGATATAGTTTTGTTCATTTTAAGCAATAACTGAAATTGCCACTGCATATTTTCCTAAAAGCCTGGAAACTAAAGGGACAAAGGCAATGATGCTAATCAGGGTATTACTAAATAAATAAAAATTAACATAAATAACAAATAAACAAAAAACAGACAATAAATAAGTTTTTTAAAAAGTCAAAAAAAGTTAAAAAAAAAAAGCATAAATACGTTTACAGATAAGACATTTAAGAAAATGTACCTGATTTTATATAGTGTTTTCCAAATTCCCACTTCTAAGTTATTTAGAACAGATTTTCATGTTTTGTAATTAAGTAATATGGAAATACCCCTTCTGCCAGAGCATGTTCTTACCTTATCTTGTAAACCACATTTTGTTAATCCTAATTACTAACTTGTTGAATCTTAAATCATTATTTGCTAAAACAAGGTGTTTTTGAAGATATCCGGTGCCCTTAAAATATACATATGTATGTGAGAGAGAGAGAGAAGAGAGGGTTCAGAGATAGTATTCAGATAAGTTGACAGTGCTGAAGCATGCTAAGCTTTCCATATAGAAGATATAAAAACAGCACATCAGATGAAAGTCTATATGCTTCTGTTTAGATTAGTACATGCTATCCATTCACTTACAGATCTGCCAGTCTTGTCCTAGTAAGGCAATCTGTCAAATCCATCTCACAGGATGTCTGTTTGACTAAAATCACATTCTGGGGAAAGTGTTCAAATTAGACCTGATCTCACTGGATTCATGGATAGTCATCTTGGAATTAGCCATTCTTATTAGGAAAGAAAAATATTGCAGGTAGTTCTGCTTTGATATTTAGGTACGATCACCACACAAACCTGGCCTGCCAGTTTTCAGATCTCAATCAAAACCAAGTCACATGGGATTAAACTGAATGACATCTCGGAGCAAAGTAAAATGTATTTTATGGTTACTCTGGTTAGAGATCTGGCTAAATCAAGTCTATCGACATTCACATTTCTACATAGGGAGTTTGATTTTCTGACAAAGCCAGGGAGGTTTGGTTTGCAGTACATATAAATAACATACTTAACTGCCTTCTGTATTTGTTTCTGCCAGTCATACTGTACACAATCCACAGCTTCATGTGATTTGTGTAACGCTTGGTGGTCAATGTGTTTCTCTCTAAAGTAATATAAATCACAAGTTGCCAATTCCTGCAGGCTGGCTAATAAATGCAGAGCCTTAAAATCCATGTGGGCTGTGATTGTTCAGTGTTCACTTAGTTAGGCATTCTGTTTCTTTCAATTGAGCTATTTTCAAGAGAGCATGGTGGAAAGCTTCTTTTAATGTGTTTTGGTTTATTTTTGCTCCTCAGAGATTCTCTTTGTGGTGGGTCATATTCACAAAACTGTAAGTATTTTTAAAGCCATTTTCAATTACGGTGTTTTCAGTTCATTAAACTTGTGTTAACTGTTTAGAAAGGGTTAGTTGTAGAGATGTGCCAAATAAGAATTACAAACAAATATTTGTAACGATTTTTCCGAGTATAAGTAATATACAAGTAAGTTTGCTATTACTCGTTATTCTGAGAAAAAAATAATGTATCTATAAAAATGCATTGAATCTGCTCTTGGCTCCAAACGAGCAGTGAAGACTGTCAATCAAGAGGGGAAGCAGGGTGACACAGTCTCTGACACAGTAGAATGAAGCACCATTCGCTGTTGCATGACTGAGGTCACACAGACAGAACATTTGGCTAGGAATAACACTTTTCAGAGATATATTACTTTCACTTTGAACAACTTTACTAAAAGAATATCTTTTTTTAAAATACCCTTTTCAAAAATTATAAAAATGGTATTTATGAGTTTATTTGGGGATTTTAGCCTTTTTCACGGCTAATCCTTCAGTTTGCACTTGTGCTCGACCATGTAAATAATTGTACTTTCATTTTTCAAAGAAAAAACCCCTCTGGTATATCATTTATTCAAATATGTTTTTGTGTTGGATTTCAGTAGTTTTTTTGTGTTTTTTGGGATCTTGTCTTTGTCTCGCAAGAACAGCCATTTTCTGTTTGTCTAAAAGCTTTAGCCTGCTATATCTTTTTATACACAAAGCAGCAGTGTTTTACTAAACATCTTAAAAAGCAAAGTGCTCGTATATCCTCTATTAAGAAGACAGGGGTTTTCATTATCTTAATAAATTAAGATTTCTTGAACTGTTTTTTTTAATTCAACAAAAAATGACTTTCCTTGTTTTAGTTAACTAAAATAATAAAGTTGCACAGAGCGATATTTTTTGTGTTTTTTTGTGTAACTTTTTTATATGTTAGCATTTGAGCGAGATTCAGGAGGCGGGAGTTGGGGCTGCATAATTAACGTCTTTCATTACTAATTTTCTATTTAAACCACAATCCTACACACTTCCCCTGTCTAGTGTTTACGCTTTGTAGCTAACATATAGACTCTTAATTCGTGCCTTATTTTCTTTCGAGAAAGATGCCAAAACCTCATTGCTTTGTTCTCTCGTCCGACAACTCTGAGCAAGAAATTATTTTCCTACCTGATACATCTCATACTGCAGCTTCTTTATCTTTTGCTGCAGCGGCTCCATTACCTGTGGTCTCTACAAACATTCAGTCTCCAGCTCAGCAACCACGCCGTTCAAAACGGCGGTCCACTACTCAACCTCCATTACAGCTTCATTATAAAGACTGGCCCATTGCCAAACTCCTGAAAGCTTTATTCAATAAAGGAATTAATATTCCTGTCAGCAGCGATCAGCTCGCTCTGTTCAACCTTTACTACAACGCTGTATCCGTTGAGCCTGTCTTCCCTCCTCGCTTGCAAGCAGCAGCAGGCAGATGCCCCTTTCCCCATTCCACACACAGCATCGGCTCCTTCAGAGCCGGCTCGATTCTCCGCTTCAGCAGAGGACCCCCTCCTTCATCTTCACCAGACCATTTTTAATGATTTAAAAGATCAGATCCAGCCCATTGCAAGCTCTATTTCAATCATCAACGCCCGGCTTTGTACTAAAAAGTACTATTTTCCACAGGATTTTCTGTGATCAGTGATCAGAAATCTGTCTTTGCTTCCCGCCTACACATTTTGATTCCGGGGCTCCCTGCTGCTTGTGACATTATGATCACAGAACGGTGCTATAGGCTAGAAAGGTGTTTTCTATTTCCTTAGCAATGGTCTAAACAACCATGGCAGGAACCTGTTTATGTGCAAAATGACAAAGTGACTGTGTGTGTTAGAGAGGGGCTGCATGTATTGAAAATTAAATAAGTTTGTTATTGATTTTATCATAAAGACAATGACTCGAGTCACATGGAGACTTTTTTGCGTGACTCGAGTCAAGTCGAGTGTGTCCTCCAGCTCATTGTGACCTTGAGTATGTCTCATAGAACCTGTCCTGTTGAATATCTCTGAACACCATTCTGGGATGTTTTCTGAGTCATTTAATGGAAAGTAGACGCATATTTGACAAGGAGTCTTTGTCATTGTCTTTTGTATACTATACCTGACTGTTGCCAATGCGATTATCCCTCCTCTCATGAGCTCTTAATCCAAAAGCACCAAACCTCAGTCTCGTAAGCCAAAACATTTTTTCAGCTAACTGATGCTTAGTTTATGTTATGAAGCTCTTAAAACACCTGCTCCACCACACTGTAACTGTTAATTCCCCTGCAACACTCAGCCCACAGTGGATAAAAGATACTTCTTTTGTCCTATGTGATATTTCTTACTGATTTATTTCTACTAGGGGCAGAGTCTTGACTGATATTTCATAGTCATGCCAAGTTGCTCTTGATATCAACCATTGAGGTGTTGAGGGAGGCGTAGAGGGAGGTTCTCATACTTCTCATATCTCAACAATGTGGCTCTCGAAGGTAGGCTCTCATAGCTGTCTTTTGCTTAAGTTGCAGTTGCACACAGTGTCTAGTGCAACTTTAAAAGTGCCAAACATGATGTCAACTACAAGGTAACCAGTAAATATAAGTAAATTAGTGGTGTACTGGATATGTATCACTATAAAAAGTATATGTAATTCAGACAGCAAGGGTAACCCTGCCAGGCAAATCAGCTATGCACTCTGCCAAATCCAAGCTATAATAAGCCCCTCGATGGTGATTGCTTTGAGAGATGGCAAAATGAAGTCTTTATAAATATGCATAGGTCGACAGGCTACCCATGATGTGGATTATTTATACCACTGGGTGTAAGGTAGGGCTAATGAAAGCTAGTTAAAGGTTCACTCTGCGGCTGCAGGGAGTTTTTGAGTTAAGCATTCTCTGCAACTGAGATGTATGATGAGCTCATAGTAATGCTTTCAGCTGCAAAAACACTGTTACTATTTCTTTCCTTTCGTTTATTTCTCCATTTTGTGGAATGAGTGTTTTTTTGTACTTTTTTGTAGTATATAACTCTGTATGCCATCGAAAATGAGACAAACAAATATGAACTGGAGTTGAGGCATGATATGGTATAGATGGCAATATGCTTCTATTACAACTTTTGTGTTTTTAGCATCTTTTTCCTTTGTTGAAAAACTAAGAAAAAAAAAAAAATTCATATTGTTTGTGAAAGAGCATGTCAGAGGTAGAGCCGCTGCTATGAGTACTGTATGTAGTGTTGCTATGAATGGCTGCTGTGTACATGTACTGATGCTCGATCACTGTTATGAATATGTACCATTTGTTAAGGACTTCTAAGGCTATCGCACTAAGTATTAGAAGTCAAGTGATGGTGCTTTAATATTTAATACAGACCGTTTGCAGCCCCGTGGAGTTCTGTAATTGCATTTGATGTGGAATTTCTTTTTTGTTTCATGTTGTTCTTCAGTGAGTCTCATGGAAGCAGACTGCCATTTCTTTTGTTGGCAGGTGTAAAGTGTGTTGATGTATGCAGCTTTTTTTTTTTTTTTTACCTAGACATGCATTGTTCAGTCCAATAAAGTAATTCCCTAGTTAATTTCGCTATAATGTCTGAAAAATATCAAAACAATTGGGAATTTGTTGAAATTTTATTTTGGTGATATGTACAATTAAAAGTCAATAAGTCATTAAGTAAGCAATAAGGCAGGACAGGGTGTGTGATATACTAGTAGAGTATATCACACACCCTGAAGTGCCTTATTGCGCTTATGGAATGTGTTAATTAACAAAAAAGTCATTTTTATTAAATATCCTTCCGCCTAAAAATGAGCTAAGAAGAAATAGTGTCATATACAACCAACAATGCATTAATTTAAAAAAAACAAAAACACGATTTATAGATGTTGAATTGAACATTGCCATGAAAGTGCAGTTTTTCTTTATTTCACTCATTCTACTTCTTGTAATTCTTGGTTTGTTCATTACATTTTAAAGTAAATTATTACTGCCCATTTTCATCATGACACAGCACAAATGAGTCTGCCTTTAAACGCAGACCCTCCACAAGATCTGCGACAGTATCAGGTGACAGTGCTGTTTTATCTTTTTTTTTTTTTTTAAATCGTCCTTTGTTATCCGAGGAAGTGACAGGAGGTATGCATACCAGATTAGCGCTACCGCTTCACAGTGGCGAGAAATTTGTTTCCATTATGGAATACCTGGTCACTTATCAAACTGACTTTGTGTTTTATGGCAGGACAACATGGAGAGCTACTGGGCCCGTGGTAAGCAATTTAAAACAATGCATGGCACAGCAGTATTTATAAGGAGAGAAAGGTACAGCAGGAATTGTTGAGATGCTTTCATAAATACTCTGCATCACAGATCACACAGCAGGAGATGCAACCTACCAAAGGAGGAGTACAGACATACAGTCGACTGGGGGCAGCGACAACAAAACATCCGTTTAACCACCCAGATTTTTTTTTTTAAAACTATGCAGTGTGAAGTAGTGGTTAGGGCTCTGGACTCTTGACTCTTGACTGGAGGGTCGTGGGTTCAGTCCCAGATGGGGGACATTGCTGCTGTATCCTTCAGCAAGGTACTTTGCTTAGATTGCTCCAGTAATAACCCAACTGCATAAATGTCTGTCTGCACCAAGGCACAGTGCCAAATACAGGACACCATGATGATGCTGTTTGAATTAAACCTCAAGGAGGAGCTTCTTGTTTGCACTTTTAGATGCAGTAAATCCAACTCAGGAAGTAATTATAATAGGAGATATAAATATAGATTGGAATTCTTCTAGAAGTAACAATTAAGACATCATTAGTCAATATCATTTAAGTCAGTTAATATAAGTTATACTAAAAATAATGAATCTGTCACAATTGATCTTATTTTTACCAATAATCCCTCCATAGTGGGACTGCCTCACTGAGTGATCATTGTACTACTTTTAGTATTAGGAAGGTACCTACAGTAAAACTATATCCAATGATTATACGATACAGATCATTCAGAAATGTCCATATTCAGGCATCCCTAGCTGACCTTCTTCAGGTTGATTGGGCCCACCTGGATCTGATTGCAGTTCAGGATATGTGGTCCTTTCTTGTACAATTCAATGCTGTCTGTGACTCATCAAAAGGCTCATCCCTCCCCTAGTATAATTCTGATATTGCAGCTCTGTGTAAACTTAAGCCCCTTTCACACTGGCACTCCTACCCGGGTCTAGACCCGGATCCTGGCTAGTATGAGTCGACACACTTTGACCCGGGTTGAGTGCGACAAAATGCATGACGGCCGTTCGTGAGCCGACGCAGTAAGCAAAGATGTATTCAATAACTGCTTAAAATCACATTGTGAATCATCTGTATTGCAGCCCTATCCTTGAGAACCACACATGCTGTGCAGAATGTTAAGATGTTCTGTACAATGCAGGTTAAACAAAGCAATGATTGGGATCGATATGTTGCAAAACTCTGTTGTTTACTTTAAGTGTGCTGTTACAGAGGTAGAAATCCATCTACTTTCAAGAAAAATAATCATTTGTGACTAAACAAAATTGAAGCTGGTGTCAGTGTGAAAGCACAAACATGTGTCTACCCCACAGGTTGCTTAGTGCTTGAGCACAGTGTTTGTGAAGCTTTGAGATCCTGTGTGGATGAAAGACAAGCTTTAAATGTGTAAGGGCTGTCATTCTATGGCAGTCAGAGATTTTCTGGTCTGTAGAATAAGGGCACTAGAACCAAATACAAGGATTCACCACATTATATGGGCACCAGCCATGACATTGAAATCTCTATAAGATGGAATGCTACTACAGGGACTTGTAAAGTAATAATATTACCAATTGTTTCCACCACTAACTCCTGGTATTTAGATCCCATGGTTTCCTGGTGCTAGAGATGTCCTAATATGAATACTTACAGTAGATACTACTTTTTAATTGTCTGACACTGTACATAGTTCAGTCATACTTTGACTTGATAAGATATCATTGCTCTTACATTTCCTATGTAGACCAACACTATATTAGTTGGTACAGAAAATTCTAAAACATACAAATCAATAAATCAATGTAACTATATTTATCTGAAAGGGTAGGAACAGTGGGCAGCAGAGCACTGTGGAATAAGAGGCAGTGTACTAGAAAGGTGACTGTCGTTTGAAAGCGTGAAATAAAAATGAGAGGAATGGGTTGTATGCCTTTTTAATGATGCGGTCCACTTGCAAGCAAAGTTTTAAAAAAGTGTAGAAACGATGAAGATTGTCTCTAAACTGTGCTGCTGTTTGATAACATTGACAGTGGTGGTTGAAGGTCATATACATTCACATAGGCCTCCAAACTGTGCTGCTCTTTGATAACACTGACAGTGGTGGTTGCAGGTCATATACATTGACATAGGCCCATGATAAAAATCTTCACTTCCCCTTTACTCACACTAAAATCAGTGCTGCTGGGAGGCAAGAATGGAAAGGTGACTTTCATCCTATCATGAATATTAAAACACCTTGCTTGACATATTGAGAGATCTCACTCATCGCTCTTCAAAGACTTTTTGAAACCATCCAGGCGCATAAAAGCATAAGGTTATAAGAAGTTACAGTTCAACGCGATTCGTGTGAGCAGCGTCTCTGAATATGGCCGTGTACAGTAGGAACAATTGTGGTTCCACAGATATAATTGCTCTAAAATGTGTTTAATATATAAAAAAGATCTAAATTATTGATAACATATTTATTTAAAACAATATAAATGAAAATAAGCTTTCTTTACTTTCTTTCTTATTATTTTTAAAAGGTTACCGTGGCCTATTATGGGCTTCACAAAGGATTACATAACATGTTTGATGTTTATGTTATCACTGCTGGTAGTTTTTAAAGGTAGCTTAAAAAACAATTCGATACATCTTTACCTGTTGTGCATTTTGTTATACAGATCTCAAATGTTAGTTTTTGCAGAAAACAGGTTTTACTATTGTATTTTTTAAAAACATAATATCTCATACTACACTGGAGGGTGACATTGTCGCCACCTCTTCAATGACCTCTTTCTTGTCATTCACCAACCAGCTGCTTCCCCTATTGACTGACATACTTTCCACCAGTAACATGCTTTGATTCAGAAAACAATTCTGAGGGGAAGTGTGAGTTTAACAGATTTCCTGAGAAGGCGGCATAGAAACTGAGATCTTTCTTTAACCTAAAGTAGTACCAGATTTTGAGACCTTTATTTGTATAATAATGCTTTTACTGTTTTTATCTTTAGAAATGTTATGTGGCAGTTAAACATGTAGTACCATCTGGAAAATTGAGGGTTTCTATTTGAATATTGGGCAATGATGTGGCTCAGATAGTTACTTAAAAAACAATTACATAACAAACACAATTAGAGGAGCTTAGAGAAAACTACGGTACCTGGCAGGATAAGAGTTAAAATTAAGATGCCAAGTAGGGTGGCTAGCTGTGACATCTATGCAGGAGGCTGACGTGGGGGGAGTGTGGGTGGATTTATTAACACGTCTGATTTTTAACTTATGTACACCGATTATTATCCCACACTGGGAATGTTGCATATCAAAGCAATATTAACTTGATTTGAACCATTTTTGGCACAAGTAATAACATGTATCTAGTGTTGGGCTAGATGGAGACTGAGTGTCTTTCTGAATGTCATTTTACAGTTTTGCGTATACCTTGAGATCTGTGTGTCTGGTTATGATGAAACCGCCTAAGGATCTTCGCTAGTACAAGGTACTGAGTGCATCGTAAACTGGGGGGTATGTGGAGGTTGTCTGTCTGTTGATCCATCTACCTATATGTCATACTCATTTACATATATTAGAGACCCGCTTGTTAGGCTGCATAGAGAGTCCTGTTGGAATTCCACCTGATAAGTTAAATATTTCCTTTGCAAGGTTCCCTCTAATCTGTCACACAGCAAACTGATTGGGGACCAACATAAAGAAATAATGCCACTCTAGAGCGCAATTCCTTCAAAGACATTTTAATAACAGTTATTAGAAATCAAAGGCTGAACCATGGCGAGGAGGCATTGAAAACTAAGAAAATGAAGTTATTTTGAAACCTTTCCTTCTACTAGTACACCTTCAGCACAGGTCTTATACTGTTATCGTCTTTATGGACTGTCATTTCTACAGGGCTATCCAGGTGGTATTGCCTTGTCTGGCTGTGCTTCACACAATGCTTTCACCCCAGTGTAGGAAAATTGCATAGTGTATCCTTGCCTGGCTGTTTCTCTCTCTGTCTGTGATGCGCAAAGAAACCCTCTCCACCCGGTTCTGTAAAGGGGCTGATAAAGATCCCACTGCCAGGAATTCCAGCTCTCAGTTTTCTGAATCTATTTCTGAAATGGAGCCGGCTGTCAGTGTCCTGGGAGCACAGCCCGAAGGAGCAGCTCCATATAAGGAATGCCAGTCAATTAGGGCCACTTTGTTTCAGTTCCATTCATTCCTGATACAGATGAGAATGCACAGACAACATATTCAGATAGCTTAGTTTAGGGATTTCAGTGTGTATCTCTTGTCTGGATCAAAGCCAGGCACTGACTTACTGTGTGACCTTGGTTTTAAAGCAAACAAGAACCACAACAACTGCATCAAGCGCTTCTCGTATTTAGCAGTTGCCATTGGCCTGGATATATTGCTTCATGCTACCTGTTCCAGTACTTCTTAACATTTGTATATGTAATATATAGTCAATCTTAATTAAGCTAAGGAGGAAGCTCAAGACATTTTGGACATTATAAACTGGGTATGGAGTCTTTTACTGCTGAAAGGTTTTAAGTAGATAAAGAGAATGTGGGCTGAGGCAAAGAAAGTACAATCACAATGAGCTGATACCATGGGTGAGGCGCTACCAAGGCAGTGATGGCCAGAAGTACTCTATCAACCCTATTTTTTTAATAATGTTAGTATACCAAAAAGCATCATAAAAAATCTACCATACAGCTAATGTATTTAGTGATACAGTGCTCATTATATATGACCCTTTATTCTGCAGGAGAGGTTAAAAGGCTGTGTGGTCATGGCTCCCATGTGCTCCATAATGCCATTACACTACCACTTTTATTCTCTTTATAAAGCAGAACACAAATGGTATGAAGTGTGTGAGATCAGGCGTGACATATTCTGCCTTAATCTCCCTCCTCTTTCTCACCATATCAGTCGCTGTATGTGTCTGAATGCTCATGAGATAATCAAACAATTCGATAGTACCCTGATTGACAAAGACCCAGTCTGCAAAAGTAGTGTCTCCTTTCTTTTGTCCTGATGTATTTATCTATTGTAATACATAGCTATGTTATAATACAAAAAATCCTTCATTAAAATGAAAGAGTATCAAAATATGTATCTGGATTTTCCTACCCATGTCACAAATCTTGAGCTGTAGTGTAAAAGACTTTTGTGCATGGATTTTTCATCATAGTGGTAGAATTACATTTTTTGTTGTGTCTAGGGATCTATATTCAATTACCACCCCCCATACTCTTATTATGTGGTATGAAGTACTTTCATTAAAAATTGTTCATACCCTGCCAGTTTGGTGTTGTTCACTTACTGGTTTGAAAGGGTTTCACAGTGGGGGTAATATTAGCCTGACTGTATTAGGGATCAGACTGGGTGTGATAGCTTCCTACTGCTTTTGCCCTTGGCTAAAGTGAGTAGTTACTTAATAAAATGTTGATACTCAACTGCAGTTCAGTCACAGTAGGGGGAAATCCTTCACCAAGCGAGTCCATGTAAACAATGATATCTTGTACAGCAGGGTTACCTAGGTTGTTGTTCCAGAACTCCTGCGTGTGACAGCTCTTTTGTTATTATTATTATTTGTTTATTTAGCAGACGTCTTTATTCAAGGCGACTTACAGAGACTAGGGTATGTGAACTATGCATCAGCTGCAGAGTCACTTACAACTACGTCTCACCCAAAAGATGGAGCACAAGGAGGTTAAGCGACTTGCTCAGGGTCACACAATGAGTCAGTGGCTGAGGTAGGATTTGAACCAGGGACCTTCTGGTTATAAGCCCTTTTCTTTAACCACTGGACCACACAAGGGAATACCTTGGGCCTCATTTCCGAAGCGTTTACCGTATACAAAACATGATTACCGTGCACAGTTCTGTGTGTCCTGTTTACTATTCCCATTTCGTGTGGAAAACAAGATCATGTTAAACACAGATAATGAGTTGCCATACATTCATGCGTTATTCACTAAGGTGTGACAAAGATTTTGCGCAGGCAAAAATGAGCTCAAAATTCCGCCGACTGGAGAGCATAGGCAGCAGAAGCTGTGTACCGATTTGAAATGGCAGATATTTAAGGTTCTGTATAGCCATAACGTGTTAATGCGACACTATGATTTATTTTGGGCTAATTGTAAGTAAACTAAGATAAAAAGAAAATATGATTAAATAATTTAGTTTCAATATAAAATCATATTTTATTATCTATGCTTCCTACAACAATGTGAAGCCTACAACGCATCAGCATGGTTTGTTTTGTATTATATGTAAGAAAAATACATAAAGCCTGCTAGGTATTCATTTGATTTTACTGCTGTTTAAGTCTATTTTACATATCTATATTTTTTAAATAATGTAATGTATATTTATTAGGCTATTAATATTATTTTAAATTGAAACTAAATTATTTCAACATATGTTCTTCTCATATTTTTATCCCTGCCGCCACCAGTAAGTAAGGTCCTTCACCAGTTGTCAATATAATAAATACTGTGCGCAACTTCAGACGTGTTGCCATCCACAATTGGTATGCTAATTTGAATTTTTCCGACCATATTTTTGCTTCTAATTAGTTAGTAAACAGGAAATTACACTTTGGGAAATACCATGCGCAGTCATCTCAATTTTCCACCTGCAATTCTGGCCAAATTACCGCCCCTTAGTAAATGAGGCCCATGGTGTCATACCATATTTCTGCCTGATTTGTGGTGACAGATTTGTTGTAGTTTATTGGCATTTCACATGAAAACAATTGTGTATTTAAATGAACTTACTATATACTAGAGTACTGGTATATACTACATAGTGAACGGTTCACAGATCAATGGAAAGACTACCTTAATGAATGAGGTTGTGGCTAATGCAAACACTATGTCTCATTACTGAATTACATCATTAAAAGATTTGAAATCCGGAGAAGAAAAAAAAAAATCTAACGGCCTGATAGAGATGAAAACATTTATAGGAAATTGTCCAAAAAAAAAAAAATCACGAGTATTCATGCAGCTTTCATTTTACTATCTATATAGAAAAATAACTACACTACAATGTTTATTTGTAGTATGAACAATTGATTGGAATTCAAGGAAATAGACTACTGCATGTGCATCTAATTTATATGAGGAAATAATCGAATTTATACTGCACTGTCTGTATTTGTATAAAACTGCACAGCATTCTAGGATTTTAAGTTATTTATTTTTTCAAAGCCTAAACCATAAGCTTAATAAGCAGATGTTACTAGCCATTCCAAATGTAATGTGTACCGTCTTTACTTTTTTTGTTTGCATATAACTGGAAACTGCATTGCATCATACAAAATTTTAGTGTTATTGTTAAAACTAGCCAAAGGAATTTGACCTCCCTGTTAATAATTACATACAACACAATGGAAACAGAGTTGTGAAGAATGAATATGTGATTTTAGGATTGTGCATTTCATTCTACTTACATTCTATTTTTCATTGCAATTTTACACGTTACATAAAGTGCTTGTAAACTGTCAGTAAGCTTTCACTGCTATGCATGGATTTTAGCATATTACCTAAATTACTTATAATGTTTGAACATTTTGATAGTATAATAAAGGTGATCCTTGTTATAACTCACAATATATATGTTTGATATAATGGATTGTCTCAGAGAAAAAAGAAAAAAGTAAAAAGTAAAAGTTACCCCACATCAGTAATCAAACAATTCAAGCAAAAAATATAAATCTCCCATGTGCACTGTCAGCTCCGTCAGGTTCATAGGATAATGTAATTATGATAAAAGCAATTTACTATTGTCAGATTGGTTTATGAATCACTTGAATTGTATGCAAATAAGCAAACGGGGGCTGTGGTCACTGTACTGCCACCTACACAAAGTTGAAACTAAAATGCCAGTTAACCCACTTCATGAGATGGTAAAAAGCACAACAACCAGTAACAACCTCTACCACCGCGGAAAACCGGACAGCGCATTATGCACTTTTTAACACTCCACATCTCTGATCATTGGGAGTATGATGCTTCATTGTGTATAAATTAATCTTGATACTTAAGCCTGGGACACACTGCTTGATATGACTGTTGCATCTCAATGGAGGAGGAAGGGACACCCTGGATGCATAAAGTACAATCACTTTTACGCTGAGCAATCCAGAGCAGAGGTGGCCGGGCTACCGATTCCAGAGAACAGAGATCAGCCCTGCTTGGCATCCTCTGAATGTGCTCTGTGTCTGGCCAGTAGGGTTCGATGTTGCGCGCATGCTTGGAACTCTGTCAGTCAGCAAACAATGAAACGTTGCTTCAAAAAAGCTGGGGTTTCTTTAGTTGAGGAGGAGAGTGCTGACAAAAATACAACTGAAACTGAAACTCTGACAACACCAGAGGGGATGTCAGAGGAAGAATTCTCAGCTGTGTCACCGTAACGACCAGGACGCTCTGCCTGACACAGACACGGATGACGTAAGTGTGCGTGCTGCGCTTGTAACACTGCGGCGTGCTATGGAGCAGCATCCGGATAGAGAGCCAAATTGGGATTTTTCAGAAAACGCTGAAAGTTTGCCGTCCATACTTGCCAAAAACTATCGTCCACATGCATATCACAGAGTTCTTCACTGGAAACAATTTGCAGTAATGTAGCCTACCTGTACTGTACATTTCTGCACTTGCATTACTTGTTTGCACTTACTTATTATTACATTCATAGGTTATAATGCATATTTTTTATTAGTGTAATGAGTGTCTTAATAAAGACTTTTAACTGCATACATGCTTGTTTGTTTTGATTACTGTACTGGTGATTGGTCAGATTATTGTGTGGGAGGTTATACTGTGGATGAATCACATTAACACAAACCTGCCCGTTCTAAGCAGTGGCAACTGTATTGTAAACAATGACATACAACAAAAATACACCCAGGAAGTGTGGTAATTTTATGATGACTGCACACCCTGGAGTGTTTTATTCTGCTTATAAAATGACTATATTAATTTTATAAAAAATAAAAAACACTAGATTTTAAACATTAAATTACTTTGTAGTGCATGTATCCTTCTACCACTGCAAAATAGTCCCTATGCTTTGGCTGCTGAGACTACAAATTGGCTTATAACTGCTGAATTCATTCTTCATTTATTTTTTTGTAAAGATATGCAAATGTATTTACTTAATTTTATACTGCAGCTTGGCTTTTTTTTTACCTACATGCTTTCACACATTGGGATGTAAATGTGTTGTTTGAAATTGCTGTTTCCCTACAATAATGACGCTCTACACCATTAAATTGTGAACACCAATCCTTAATTTGTTTTCATCACCAGTCCTCCAGACATTTAAATGTTAATAGCTGATCTCATTTTTCTTGCCTGGCTTTTTGTACATTTAACATGTTTTGGTCAGAAAACAACACACCGAATGATTGTTAAGCTCTGCGATAAATACTCCCAACGTTTAACTGTTAAACTATGATTGTGCCATTTTAAATGCTTCACCGTTGCTTTGGAAAACTGGTAACCCTGGAAAAGAACGACTTTTTAAACTAAGTTTCCCGTTTAATGTTTCACCACAGGGTGGGGAGTAAATGTTGGTTGTCAGAAGTTCCATCAGGGAATTACAAGACATGTTTCTGTTCAGCACTTCATGGTGCTTTGAGGCAACTGATGGTTAAAGGCCAATGAACTGATTTTCCTTACAATACCAGATGTCAGCTTTTATGATTGTAAAGCACACAAGTAGCAGATAAGGCAGATTCAAGCAAACCTTTATTTAGGGGAATGCTGTGTTCGAAACTGGGGCTTCAAAAATAAATTTTCAAGTGCTTTTTAATCAGGTACTGTACAGTACATCTATATATGGTGGTGGAGTAAGAGAGCTCCTGTTTTGACCACTGCTTGTAGCTGAATGACAGGTGCATTTAACAGCATGCTTCCTAGAAAAGGTCATCTTTATCCCATCCAGTTGATGGAGGCACAAGACCGTGAAAATCCAGTTGCTTCATTGCTTCAGCTGTTTTTGTTTGCCATCCGCGTACATTTTTATTAAAACAGATATCCTTGCTCTACACTAGTCAAATCAGAGAACATCTCCTTTGGCACTTTTGCAAAGCTAGTCTAGTCTACAGAAATGATCATGTTAAATCTACAGCAGCAAATAGCAATTTTTCCTCCAATAAAGTACTGTGTTAACTGGGTTTGTCTTTATAGCAACAAGCTATTCTCAATGTAAGGAACTATTTTGATCAAATCCTATAGAATTGGGGTCAAGCACAGCACAATACTGTTTTAATTAAACTTTGGTTACTGTAGTGTAAAGCATGCGTGTCTTTCATTGAGGAAAAGGCATGTGGCAAGTCAAGCAAAGGGTTGTGGCTGTTGAGTGCTGTGGAATAATTGCACAGACTGATTGTCCACTGATGTGCAGCTCTCACTTGTCACTTGCTTTACAGAAGTTAGAAATAGCTCATACACTGGAACATGTGGTATTCCTTACATCAGCTAGGGGCAGTGTTTGCAGGGAGACACGTTCATTGTTAGACACTGGTGTACCAGATGCACATGATTCTGGAAGATCATAGCAAGACCAGCAGGGTGCTATTAAACAGTCCCCAGGATGTGATGACTGAAACAGAGCATGATAAAAACAAGGGGAATGCATTTGTTAAGCTAAATCTATTTCACATTGACGCCAAGTTGCTCTTTAACTGCTCATGCTCCTGCCATTCCAAACTGAATAAAGTAGCTATGAATCAAGCAAAACTCAGAAACAGAACATCACTATGTAGAACATCACATTAATTGAAATGCATTTACAGTAAAATGCATTATGTTGAAAAAGTCATTTTTCTCCCAGAAAATAATGTTTGCAGGAAAAGCATTTTTATTATTATTAGCATTAGGCAACCTTTATGGTAACATTATTTCTGGACTTTGGAAATGTTTTTCTAATAAACATTAAGCCTAACTCTAACTAATATTCTTGAGATAATGCTATGTATCTTTTACATTACATATTTCAATTTTTATAAAACATATTCAACTTTAATTAATATATAAACTGAAAAATAATTTTAAACATTCTTACTGTCATTTTCATGACCAAAGAATCACATGTACTTCTGACCATTCTGACTGGTACCATGCAATTTTATTTTAATAAGACAGGTGTCACAGTGTGGCATGGGAGTAATCGAGTCGACCAAGGTATGTATCAATAACTGTTGGAGCTTTATTGTTTTCCTTTGTCACCAAACAGAAAAAAATATCCAGAGCGCTGTTCAAAAATAAACTGTCCACGAAGGTAAATAAAATAAACCAAACGAAGTTCAACAAACTAAGAGGGATCCTTCCCTTTTCCTTGTGCCCCTCAGGCGCTGTGTAACCAGGACGTCACGTTGTCCCTCCAGCTCAATGGGCCGATTTTCAGGCCGTCTTTCTCTATGTGCGAGACAGCAACCGCATTCAGCAGCTCCGCATCCACTCCAGCACTCGGTTTCACACGCTTTAGCACAGACAGCACCTTCTGCGTCCTGCCAGTTCACCAACCCTGTTGGATGAACAGAAAGCTTTTATACTCAGCATAAGGGCCGGGCACCCAACAAACACGCTGCATTCTTGGGATTTTCAGCAATGACCAGCACTGGTGTATGTTGGTCAGAGCTGGTGGGTTGCTAGTTTTCAGGTGGTTGTGCTGGTTCACTTAGTGCTGGTTGTCTGAGATTATATACATGTGCCCTGTAACTGGTGGTCACCAGGAGTTGCTTTTTCAGCAGGGATGAATCTAAAGTTACACGTTGCATGCTTTTCTTTGGAGATGTCTGTGCATTTCATGGTTTTGAATAAATGCATGTTTAAGAATATAATTGTACAAATTTGTAACTCTTTTTATTTTGAGTGAGTCAATATAGAGTTTTACATTAAGCCAGAGGTACTTCTCTCCCAGTAGCAATTAAAAAAAAATATTGCAAACCACTTTGTTAGTGTTGAGTGGCTCTCTCTCTCTCTCTCTCTCTCTCTCTCTCGATAAGGGGTATTTGACCAGGATACACATATAAAATAAAACATCTTGAAGGTGTGGCTGCATGCTACTGTAGATATAACTCACATAGCATAGTTTGTTTTACACAAAGAAGGTGTGCTTTGCTTACAGTAGCCAGATACTTTAGGCTGGGAAGATGTATTGATTAAGGTGGGTTGTCCCTTGTGTGTCTTCCCTAGTTCTTTTAGATAGCATGCTTGTTTATGCAATGTGTTCTTATGGACCTTTATAATACATTTATAAAATGATTATTTGTTAATGGGTTTTTTCCCTCTTACAAGTTGCTTTCACATCTGAAATATGAGACAGAAATCATTCTTTCAAGTTGAGCAGGCAGTGGAAAGCTTGGCAGGTTCCTTATGGATAAAGGGAAGTGCAAAATCAACTTCCCTTCTGTACCCCCATGACAAAGGGTTTCCAAGGCATCATGATTGTTACATTTGGTAAAAGGCAGTTATCACGCTGTATTTGGTAGGGCTTTAAATCCCCTGTGCTAATAGTTACACTAGAACAGGACCTCAGCATTATCAGCATTGCCATTAAATGTAATTTGGTAATGGTGACTGCCTTTAGGTTTCAGTTATTCCCGTTTCATTTGCCAGCATAGACAGTTCCAAATCCCTGAGCCTTCTCTTTGCAGGCGTTGTGAATTGTTTTGTCTTGGAAGATTCTGGGCTCTAACAGTTTGGTCATTTGGGATGCCAGCTCATAGTGTGAGAGAATTTATGATTGGGTGGATTTGTTATGTAATGTTGCTGGATTGATTTATGGTTTGTTTTTTTACATGTCACAAACATGTGAAAGTGAAGAAGCTTTTGGAAGCCAAATAGCTTATCTTCTGGAGAATCAGATTGACACTGACTTGGGTTACCAGTACATTCTAAACTAAAAACAAGTCTCTTTTTGTCAATAATTTGGGTTTGCATGTAGTTTTCTTTTAGTTTTCTTCCAAACCTAAATTACCTCATTAATATTAACATATGATAGGGTATATTTAAATATATTTTTCTCCAGCAGAATGTTTTTTATTCTTTTTGTTATTGAGGATCCAATATACTGATAGTCCATATGAGTTCAACAAATTTATTAGTAGAATCTAATCCAACTGGGCATTTTTGTAACTTTCTGGAACTTTGTTCTGTATGTCTTGCAGAAAACTGATGATAAGCCCCATGTTGGTGATTTAAAACAATTTGTAGACGCATACATACACTTTTTTTCATGTGTTTGCTCTTGTGAAATAAATCTTGCCCAATGAGTTAGGTTTCAGGGATTTTACTTCAACTCTATCGCTCAAGCCTGGTGCTGAGGTCGGTAGTTTGCAACAATAATATGGGAGACCACTGGCACGGATTTTATGTAAATTTAATTTATTTTGGGATTAAAACGTGACTTTTTGTTCTTGGTAGGTACCCATCATACATGCTACTTAAGGCTAGTGCAACATGAATTGCATCTTTTCTTACAGCTAAGGTACAGAAAAGTCTAAGCTTAAAGCAATCAGCTATCCGATCACCAAGCATGAAAATAACCAAAGTTCTGTTTTTCAAAGGGCTTTGTTATTTTGTATTATTATTTATTGCAAAAAACTGTGTTAATGTATTTATTTTTTAGTGTGTAGTAACTTCAGTGTTTTTTATAACCTTGCTTATAAAACAACTATATTATGAAGCACTCATATTTTACCTGCGAATGGCAATAATTTGAAACATTGAATAAATGGTGCAAGATGCAAATAAATAAATAAATAAATAAATAAATAGTGACTCAAGAGTTCCAAACACCTCATACTATATTACTTTATTATCTGGTCAAAGAAGCTTGTTAGGGCTATGTGACAGGGTGACTGAATGGTCTGACGTCAGGCAGACGCAGGAAGGAAAACTGACACCAGGGAAGTACTGCAGGTAAAGGCTGTGCCGTTTTTATCAGCACAACAACATAAATAAAATATTTAAATGAAAAACCACACTTTGCTCTCTGAGCAAAATAAAAGGTTTAAACATAAACAAATCAAGAACACAGAAATACACACGGAATAGGTCAGGCTGGGCTATCGCCTTCACTGTTCCTATCCGTTATATCATTTACTGTTTCTCTCTCTCTCTCAGTTCTCTCCACTCTCGCTCTCTCCGCTCCTACGACACCCACCCCGAGCTGGAGAGCTGCAGGCTTTTTATAACAGGTGACCATCTCCCGATTAGCAACAAATTAAATCACCTAATTAAATTCGGGAGATGTCCACCTGCACGAGTTCACTAATTGTGTTGTGGATGGGGCTACCCATCCACACTACTGAATAATAACAAAACAAACAAACGGCTACGCCGTCATATAAATACAATACAATAAACAAAACAAATGCAAAATACACTGCACAGGGCGGAGGGGGAGACCCCGATCTAAAAGAAAACAAACAAAACAATGTACAGGGCACCTCGCCCTGTTACATATCCCCTTGTAACGCACACATGGCCCTAACGCCACCTTCCCCTCAGTCTCAAAGTCCCGGAAGAGGGGGAAGCACAGTGTCCATGGGGATGGCCATGGTGGGAGGTCCGGCACCCCCCAATTCTTCGTGGCCTGCAGCTCCCTCTTCCGGGGCTCCCGCCACACACTATCCTGCCTCGAAAGTGCGGCTGGGGAAGCTGGTCTCCTGACCTCCCCCCCCTTCTTCATGGCCGGCATTTCCCCTCCGTGGGGCTCCGACCACACGATCTCCGGCAGCGAACCTGCTGCGAGGGGAGCTGGTCTCCTGACCTCCCCCCCCCCTTCTTCGTGGCCGGCAGCTCCCTCTTCAGGGGCACCCGCCACACAATTTCCGGCAGCATCAGTGGACCCTCGGGAGGCGACGGCAGCAGCAGCGGACCCTCGGGAGGCGACGGCAGCAGCAGTGGACCCTCGGGAGGCGACGGCAGCAGCAGCGGACCCTCGGGAGACGACGGCAGCAGCAGCGGACCCACGGGAGGCGATGGCAGCAGCAGCGGACCCACGGGAGGCGAACTCGGGGGGGGGAGCCCCTGGCCATGGAGGCGGCAGCGGGAGCTCCACTTCTCCCTCATACCCTGTACCCTGTGTGGAGCAAAAGGCAGCCCCAGGTGATGCGGAGCAACAGGCAGCCCCAGGCGATGCGGAGCAACAGGCAGCCCCAGGCGATGCAAGGCAAGCATCCTTGGGCGAAGCGAGGCTGGCATCCTTGGGCGAAACGAGGCTGGCATCCTCAGACGAAGCGAGGCTGGCATCCTTGGGTGAAGTGAGGCTGGCATCCTCGGGTGAAGCGAGGCTGGCATCCTCGGGCGGTGCGAGGCTGGAATCCTTGGGCGGTGCGAGGCTGGCATCCTTGGGCGGTGCGAGGCGGGTATCCCCGAGCGATGGCGAACTGGCATCCCCGGCGATGGCGAACTGGCATCCCAGTGATGGCGAACTGGCATCCCCGGCGATGGCAAACTGGCATCCCGGAGCGATGGCAAACTGGCATCCCCGAGCGATGCACGACAGGGCGGCAGCGGTCCCTCAGGAGGCGACGGCAGCAGCGGACCCTCGGGAGGCGACTGCAGGAGGGGAACCAGGACCAGTGGAGGTGCTAGGGTTGGCCCTCTTCTCAGCCGCTGCGACCCGGTGGTTTTCCCCCTTGCTTGTTTTAGCAGCCTGTGCAAGGGCAGCTGCGGACCGCCAGCCTTCTGTTTCGGTCCATCCTGTCGTGAAGGGAGAGGCAGCTCCTGCTCCTCTCCCTCAGGTGGTGATGGAGGAGAAAGAGGCAGCTCCTGCTGCTCTCCCTCAGGTGGTGGTGGTGGAGGCAGCTCCCGCTCCTCCCCTTCTGGCTGCAAAGGAGGCAGCCCCTGCTCCTCCCCTTCTGGCTGCGAAGGAGCCAGCTCCTGCTCCTCCCCTTCTGGCTGCGAAGGAGGCAGCTCCTGCTCCTCCCCTTCTGGCTGCGAAGGCGGCAGGGCCTCCTCCCCTTCTGGCTGCAGCCGTGAAACCAGCAGGCATGCTCCCCCTGCTGGTGGCAGCGATGGAGGCGGAACCAGCAGGCATGCTCCCTCGGCTGGTGGCGGTGGGAGTGACAAGTCGTCCTCCCATGGAGGTGGAGGTGGCACCAGCAGGAACTCACCTTCTGCTGGCGGAGGTGGGAGCGACACACAGTACTCCCAGTGCGGTGGAGGCAGAACCAGCAGGCATGCTCCCTCTGCTGGTGGCGGCGATGGAGGCGAAACCAGCAGACATGCTCCCTCTGCTAGTGGAGGTGGGAGCGACACACAGTCCTCCCAGTGCGGTGGAGGCGGAACCAGCAGGCATGCTCCCTCTGCTGGTGGCGGCGATGGAGGCGGAACCAGCAGGTATGCTTCCTCTGCTGGTGGCGGCGACGGAGGTGGAACCAGCAGGCACTCACCCTCTGCTGGCGGAGGTGGGAGCGACACACAGTCCTCCCCGTGCGGTGGAGGCGGAACCAGCAGACACTCACCCTCTGCTGGCGGAGGTGGGAGCGACACACAGTCCTCCCAGGGCGGTGGAAGTGGAACCAGCAAGAACTCTCCCTCTTCTGGCAAGTACCTGGGCTGTGGATGTTCGGCCTTCCCCCTTTTGGGCTGTGGACGCACCGACTCCCCCCTCTTGGGCTGTTTACGTTCGGGCTCCTCCCTTTTAGGCGCAGGACGTTCGGGCTCCTCCCTTTTAGGCGCAGGACGTTCGGGCTCCTCCCTTTTAGGCGCAGGACGTTCGGGCTCCTCCCTTTCAGGCGTAGGACGTTCGGGCTCCTCCCTCTTGGGTGCTGGAGATGACCGGGTCTGGTCCACTACCCAGAACCACTCTGCAGCGTCCCCCACCCGACCCTGGTTCAACGCCTCTTCAAACTGGGGGTCCCCGTAAGGGCAGTCAACGCTGACGTGCTCAAACTCGACACAGGCGCCGCACATGGGAGCCCCCTCCTTCCTCCACTGCTCCTGTTCAGCTGCCCAGTCCGGGGGTCCAAACTTAGTTGGCACCTGGGACCACCACCTCTTGTCCAGCTGTTGTTGTGGCGGTGGAAGCAGCAGTCTACCTCCCCCTGCTGGTGGCGGAGACTGAGGCGACCCTTGCTCCTTCCTCTCCTGATGGACAGGGCAGCGGGCCACGTACTGCCTACCTCTGCAGATGGGGCATAGTTGGGGTAGCTGTCCGAGGGGGTACCAGGGGCAGTTGGTTCTGGAATGCCCAGGCTTAGCGCAGCAGTAACACCCGGGCTGCTGTTCCTCCGGCTGGTGTTGTAGCTGCTGCCTTCTCATCCTCCTCTTTCCTCCCATCCTTCTTCCTCCTCACTCCTTTTCACACACAATGACAAACGAAAAAAACTGCAGTACCCCACTTCTGTCTGCGTCTAGCAGGCGCTGGTGATCCCACTTCTGGACACCACGTGTGACAAGGTGACTGAGTGGTCTGACGTCAGGCAGACGCAGGAAGGAAAACTGACACCAGGGAAGTACTGCAGGTAAAGGCTGTGCCGTTTTTATTCAGCACAACAACATAAATAAAATATTTAAACAAAAAAACCACACTTTGCTCACCGAGCGAAATAAAAGGTTTAAACACAAACAAATCACGAACACAGAAATACACACGGAATAGGTCAGGCTGGGCTATCGCTGTCACTGTTCCTATCCGTTTTATCATTTACTGTTTCTCTCTCTCTCTCAGTTCTCTCCACTCTCACTCTCTCCGCTCCTACGACACCCACCCCGAGCTGGAGAGCTGCAGGCTTTTTATAACAGGTGACCATCTCCCGATTAGCAACAAATTAAATTACCTAATTAATTCGGGAGATGGCCACCTTCTGAACTAGTTCACTAATTGTGTTGTGGATGGGGCTACCCATCCACGCTACTAAATAATAACAAAATAAACAAACGGCTACGCCGTCATATAAATACAATGCAATAAACAAAACAAATACAAAATACACTGCACAGGGCGGAGGGGGAGACCCCGATCTAAAAGAAAACAAACAAAACAATGTACAGGGCACCTCGCCCTGTTACAGGCTACTTTCGTTATAGTAGAAAGTTGTGTGGGATCGTCACTGCTGGAGTCCCGTGAACATATGATAGGCTTTCGAAGCTGTTGCCAAGCACAGTCCCCCTGTGTAACAGGCTGCGGCCGGGGTTGGCTTCTGGTTTCCTGTAGTTGGGTAGTAGCACCTCTTTGTTTTTGGAGGATGGGAGCAAAGTGCTACTTTTTAAAAGTCTTTTTCAAGTAGGAGCAGTCTGTGTTGCACTTTCCATACAGGTAATAATTGCAGTCATGAGAGTCTTAGCTTTTGTATTTATAAAGTATTTTCCTAAATATAGTTTGTTTATATTAAAGTCCTTCCCTGAGTTTTATAAAAGACAAGTCCTGATTCCTAATTATCTTTGTCGTTAGCAACTTTACCACAGCTGTTGTCAGCTGTTGCCTGTCAGTTATGGTTCTTTTCCTGAGGGCCCCTATGTTTGAAGCACACAACTTTTAATGGTGTACTATCAACGCATGTGTTGTCCTTAATTTTTCATTTACTCATTTATATGGTATTCAATTAGTCAGGTTGCCAATAATTAATCAGTGAATCCCGCCTACATCATTCACCCCTCGTATCAGCTGTACAGTATGTCTGCATTTATTTATCTATCTAGTTTGGGTTTCACTGTACATATTTATGTCTATTCAATGTGAATTTTGACTTTCTTTTTATGTCAGACTGTATGGATCTATAATAGACTATTTTGCTTGTAATTGACACATTTCAATTTGATGTGACTGTCTGTATGTCTGTTTGTCTGTCTAAATCCATCTAGTTGTATATTGGTGTTGACCTGATTCATGCTGCCTTCCAGTTTCACTGTGATTTTTTTTCTATTTGCCTGCTTATCTATCCACTTCCCTGTCTGCCTCTATGCCCAGCCATTCATCTCATTAGAGGTGTGTAGTTTACTTTGACAGTAAATATGCTTTTCAGAGGGGGCATAAATCACTGCTGCTGCCACTGGAAAGGAATTAAAGAAAGAACAAGAAAAAACAAATGTGAAATACTAGAGGCATGCCATCTCCCGTACATTTAATCCCCTTAGTTTCAATGACTTGTCACCTCCCTCCCCCTCTCTATCCTTCTCACTCTTCTCTGCATATCTCCCCCATTCCTTATTGCAGCTATGATGGAACGTGGGAATTGAATTGCATTAGTGCAGGCTGCAGATTTTTTTTTTGCAGGATCTCGTATGTGCAGCCAGTGTCTCCCTCTCTCCTGCTCTGAATGCTACACAGCTCCTCCCTCCACCATTCACTGCCCTAGCTTTCTCGCCTCTCCTCTTTAGCTCTCCACTTCTGCACTGATCCATACTGTAGGTAGCAGAAGCAGCCGGTGCTTGTACTGCATGTGTCTGTATGTACATGTGAGCATTTTTCAAGAGGAGGAGGGTGACACTCAGTAATATTCTGAATTAAGGAGTACTGGATGATACAGTCACAAATCATTCTCAGACCCCAGTGCCCCAATTTTGTTTTAATTTTCTCCAAAGTTCTTCAATGGCATTTTACATCTCTCTTCATCAAAAGCACTTGGATTTAATTTCTAGCGTGGCAGTATGAATTAGAATTGGAAGTGCCCATTTGAAGCAGGTAAGGCATTTTCAATATTTTATTATGGGTGGAGGGGACTCAAACGTGCATGCCAAGAAAAATGCTGTTATACGATTTGGGTACTGCAGCTGAGATTACTAAACAGGGATATGGCATTTGCCTTTTGTTTGTTATGTGTCTGACCCAGTGGTCATATTGTTACGGCTTTGTATACTATCTGAAATTGGGCCACTGATTAATTGCCTCGTTGCTTATTCATTTCTTAACCTTTTCTGATCTCTGATCTGCCTTGATGGACTGGGCAGTGGTACCATGCTGTGGATAAACTATTTGTAAACTGAGTGCTTCGGTACAATGCTATATGGAAATGTCCCTGACTTCTAATTTGTTTTTATCAATGCTCATCTTAGCAGAGACTGTAAACCTTTTAGCCCCATTTTCTACTGCTGATGTAGCAAAATAAATTAGATAACCACAGGATTTGCTGCCCTCTTCTATAGTCAAGATCAGAGGCTAACAGCTTTACATAGACCTACCGTGCAACTGGAGCCCCTATCTTGCAAACTCCAGTTTACAATGGAAAAGCATAAGGTACTCCTTTTACAATGTCAGTAACAGCTTATTAAATCAGGGCTCTAAATATGAAATACCAAATCAAAAGCATTAACTGTCATTAAAAACAAGTATGCACGTCTTACTGAAAGTGGCAGCACATGAGGTACAATACTCAGACTGCAGTATTGTCTGTTATTTTAAGATACATCCATGAGTGCCTTGATTTGCTTTTTAAAAAAATGTTGGATTGCAGCTGTAAAATATGTTGGTTTACAAAGATTAAGTCTCTCCTAGGTTAAACAGTACAGGAATTAAAAATGTTCTCCTGACTAGAAGCACTCGTAGCCTCCAGCTTGGGAAAAAGGAGGCTTGTGGTATGTTCAAAATTGAGCATCGAGCTGCTTGGCATGTTTTCCTGAATGGCTTTTGGCACATCTTCAGAGAGAAATACAAATGCTGCAGATTGATTTGGGAAAATACTGCCAGACAACATTTTGCAATTTTTTTTTTCACTTTTTGTTTGATCAGATGTCAAAATTGATCAAAAAGTATTCCATTTTATGAAAATATTGTAAAAAAAAAAAAAGCAAATAAAACAAGGATAAAACCACAGGTGCTGCGTTAAGCCTCCCTTTCACACAAAACAAAATCAGAGTAACAACATCATCAGCCTGGGCTGGGCTGGGTGAAAGTAGCCTGCCCATCCTTTTTTTTTTTTGAACAATCGAATGCTTTCAATTATTTATTGTATTCTCTGGTGCTTTGCAATGCATGTATGTAGTGACAATGATATAACAGGGAATTATCTTTATATACAGTCAACTCTCGATTATCCGGGGCAATGGGGAGAGCGATTACATGGATAATGCTAAACATATAGTAGGGTTGCACCAATTAAGATTTTCTTGGCCGATACCGACAGCCGGTGATTATCTGCTCATACCAGTCGATACCGATTGGATACCGATAATAATAGATGCAGGTAAGCTATTGTAAACTACTAGAACAAGACATAGGGCCTATATTTAAACTGTTTTATAATTACATATGTTAAAAAATATAACTTTTTTATTTGATCTCCTGTATGAAAAAAGCAGTGTTTCATACAGGAGAGGGCTGTACTGTGAGATATGCGATGCTGTGGAATCAGGCTTCTTCCTCGAGGAACTCTTTCTTATCGCTTTCCTCTGGAAAGACACTAGCATACCTTCAGCTCTTTGCTGACTGAACCATTCCAGAAAATCCTCATATGTTGCCTTTTTCATTAATTTCCTCTTAGAGAAACCACTACTCACATTTGAAATCAACTCCTCCTTCTTTTTTAAATCACGAGCTGTCTGCTCACTAATTCCATATTCCACTGAGTTGTTTTACAGTACTACCTTACTACCTTTTTCCAGCTTCTCAATGAAGTTTTTTTTCAATCGTCAAAACCATGCATTTACGTTTATTGCAGACATGTTTGCGTTCACAATGGCACTGAGTGATTGACCTTGACCTAATAATAGAATCAGCGCATGTGTAATTTTTTTTCTGCAAGCAAGGTTGATCCGCAAACCAGAAAATCCCACAGATATATATATATATATATATATATATATATATATATATATATATATATATATATATATATATATATATATTGTGGCAGAATCAGAGGTAGGGTGATTGAGGGGAAGTATAGGAGGGCGGAGAATTTAAGGGGATTGTGTCCAGCCACAAAATGGCATACCCAAAATTGACTACAATCCACAAAATGGCCGCTCGTAGGGACTGCACTACCCAGAAACCTGGGTGTGGTCAATGCACCTGCTAAGAACACATGGGTGTGATTCACCTATTTAAAAAGAGGCTGACTCTCAGCTCAGGTTGGTGAGTGTGGAGTTGGCGTGGAGTGAAAAAGGAGAACCATGTAAATATATTGAGAAAACTGTTGATTTGCCATGTATGATCCTGGACTGTTTCGAGAACACTATTGCCTGTATTGACCCACCTTTGTATGAGAACCTCAAGTGTGTACTGGACTTTTGCTTTGTCCCAACGACCCTGTGTATTTAACATAGGGAAATAAACAGACAGGTACTGTCCTGTTTTACCTCCATTACTGTCTCCAAACCCTTGTATTACTCAAAGCAGAATGTAGTGAAAGTAAATGTCTCTGTTGCTGATGCTGGACTGTAGTGTGGAAGGCAGTCTGGCTGCCTTAAAACCCTTATAAAATGTTACCGTAATAAAAGCATAGAAAGGTTTATTGAAAGCATGATAAAGCATAGGTAAGCATTATAAAGCCCAAGGAATGGTAAAGAATATTTGAAATTAAAAAAAACACGGCAAACCAGGATAAAGTATGGTAAATGCATATGTGGCGGGGCAGGACCCTGCTTGTAAATAGTGTTTTGGTAGTGGTTGGCAGTGATGGGGACAATTCCTGTCCCTGACAAAAACATGTGAGAATGTAGCTGCTCCTAATTGAACAATAGGTGCTAATTGGGAACAGCCACATCCCATAAATGGAAAGCCCAGGGCTCCATTAGAGAGGAGGGAGTTGGTGAGTGAACACTGTGTTGCTTGGGTTATATGTATAGTGATCAGTGAAGGTGAATGCCCAGCCTGCCATTAGTGTTTTTGTTTAACTGTTTATTTTTGCCCTTGTGCCCTCTTGTTTCTGTTTGGTTTGGGTTATTTTTGTGTAAACTGTTTTTGTTTTGCAACACACAAAAAAACTGCAGCTTCTCCGTGTCTGAGTCTCTTCCCTGCCGGCAACATCTGGGCCTACAGCGCTATCCTTTCACAGCATAGTACAAACATGGGAAAACTGAAAATTTACTGTGGTAAACCTTTTGTAAGGGATATTTATCTTCACTATTGTGAAGATCATTAAAACAGACTCCAGTATGTAAAATGGAAGACATTTAAAAGGCAATAACATAATAATAATATCACTTCGACCTATTGTACAAAACATCTGTGGAAGGGTGTTTTCATTTCAGCGAAGTCCCAAGTATTGACCGTCAGCTCCATTTCAGAATTGGATTGAACGCCAGGGGCTGGGATTCCTGGCAATATGATCTTTATCACTCTTCTGACAGGCTAGTATTCTAATATCTCACTTACATGGTTTTCCTTGGAGGTCACCCTTCTTAATGGGTCTTGTATAAGAGATATTATTAACAGATACTGCAATTCAAGTACTGCAACATATACTCTTAAAAATCATAGGAGGATGTCTGTGTGCTATTCACTGGTGGGGGGTATATTACAAGATGTGGTATACTCTGCTTATATCATTTCTACATAGTATAACATGGTGTTTTTACTTGGGTTGTATACTAGGGATCTTTTAGAAAACTCCTCTTAACAGGAAGTTCCATTGCAGGGCACAACCACACTGATGCCGATGGAACATTCAGATACATCTGTAAATTAAAGTTTAACACTTTTATAATAACAATAAACTCACTGTTTACTTGTTTCTCATCTCAATAGAATTCTGATCACCGGGCATTATCTTGGTACTGTAGTTGTCTCTATGGGAGGTCTTATCTTCCCTTGCTGCTTTTAAAGTAAGATTAAAAACACATTTTTTGTAATTTAGCATATGTATTTTACTTATTTTTATTTTTTATACTGCTTATTTTTTGTCGCCTGCTTTTTAAAGTAAGAATTAAAATGACTTTTTTTTTTCAAATTATTTTAATGTATGTAATTTAAAGGGGTATTTTTTTATCATCTTCTCTTTTACTTGTTTTGCATATTATACATGTTTGTTATTTTTTATCTCTAAAGCACTTTGAAGCGATTTATCATGAAAGGCACTATTTAAGAAAGATGGATTGATTGATTCCCAACGCAGGCGACTACCACAGTAAGGTTCTCTAATCAGGATTCGATTGCTTCAGTCATAACGTCATAATGTTTTAACTTTTTTTGACATAGTTTACCACATATGAATTATAAGAAGTACACATATGTTTTTCTACTTAGTTTGTAAATAGACACAGATAGCATTGTATTATGATAGTTAGAAGCCTTATATTCACACATGGCTAATTAGACAATTAAATAACTTATTATGCAGACATTATTATTATTATTATTATTATTATTATTAGTGCCAACTCAACATAGCAACATACCTGCTAGTTTAGTGCCTGGTTAAATACACATATAAATGTAAGTATATAGATAGGTGGGAATGCAGATTTCAAACCATTTATAGAGGTAGATAAATAGTAGGGAAATAAACATACAAAAAATGGACAGCTGGTAAACAACAGAGCTCTCCAGATGGATAGAGAAATCAGCACACATCAGCTTACTGCCTCATTTCTCTCATAAAATGAGTGACCATTTAAAAAATGGCTGTGGCACATTGAGGGGTCGCTGAGTGGTGCAGTGAGGTATGAGGGAATGGAGAGGCCAGAGGGAGAGACACAGGACAGCTTAGACAGCAGATACTCTACCACACGCTCCCCAAGCTCGCTGACATCCACATCCATTTGAGAAATCAGCAGTTGTGTCATTTTCAATACAGTTTTAATTATTTTGCATTGTTTACTATTGAAGCCCAAATATTAGTCTAGTAATGTTATCATCATAAAGTATATATTTTTCAATTTCTGTTCCCCCCGAATAACTCATTAACCCTCTACGGTACTATAATACAACAGAAAAATGTTTAAATCATACATTTTTATTGATTTTGGTTCAGGGCAGATGAATCTCGGCATAGATGTTTGTTCCGTAATTATCATAAATATGTATTTTGAAAAATAAATTATATGTATGTAATTTCAATCAAACTCTTTAAACAAGCTGCTAATTGAATTTCTTTGTCTAGTCAGCCTTTTTGTGGAAATGTAACCAAAAAACTAGAGGAAAAGTTCTTACTATTCTTTTGTTATGTGTATTTATTGAAACATCCGTTTGTGTCTTACTGGCATTGAAATTCAATGCAGTCATAGTAGAACTGGTGAGATTACACTTACTGTAGATTACTGCATCCCATTCTGATCCTCACACTTCAATAAGGACATGGCAGGCTGAAGAAATGGAACCTATTAGTGTAGAACAAAGGGGAGGTTAAGGTGGATTTAAGTGTTTAAAAACCTAAAAGGGATCAACAAAGTTAATCCCTAAGTCACTATTTCAAGTGTAGCACCAAACAATATCAAAGGACATAGTTGAAAATTGAGGGGCCACAGAGTCAGGTCAGAGAGTAAGTGGTGAGTATATGGAATAGTTAACCATGGAATGGTTGCTGCTGGTCTTTCAAGGAACAAGTTACAGAAATTATGTAGGACCAGCATTTACTTTACTTCACCAGCAATCTTTACTCGTTCTTAACTTTTCTCATGAAGTAGGTTTCTCATATAAGTTTAAATGTGTGCCACAGAGAGTTCAATTGAAAACAGTATTCAGTTATTTGTATATACATCCCTACACATTACCGTCACATGAGCACATATATACACACATAGGACCACTGCACATCTTATTTTAGACTAGGAGCTTGTTCCTTTTAAGGAAATAATCAGTGTGGGCAGTGCTGGAGACAGAAGTGCTTAATCTGTCTACAAGGCAGGTAAAGCACAGGAAGGGATTTCATTTAGTGCCTATGAAATGTGAGGGACTGACAGCAATTGAGAAGAAGCCCTCTGTCTGTCTGTCTGTCTGTCCAGATGGCAGGATCAGCACTTGAGTCAGTGCTGTGAAAGTTGAGTCACAGTATTTAGTTGATGCAGGGAAATCGCAGTTCCACTAAGCGTTACAACAGGTTTTGAAAAATAGTTAATTTAATCTTTCAAATGGAGGTTAAGGATGACTATGCTCAAGTGCTGTGAAATTAAATATTTGCTGTAAATGTGTAACGACTGAAGCAAAGGAAAGAAAACCAAGACAGGAGTTTAGGGCAAGCCCATTCCGAAACCAAACAGTGTTGAATGATAAAAATGAGTTTGGCTGCATATAAGTAATTAGTCGTCAGTATCTTTAGAATGTTATACCACTGGGACATAGCAACCAGCTTTTTCATGATACTGACAACTGTAATACATGTGTTATTTGTACCCTTGTTGGCAAAATGAACGTAAATAACATACTTGTTCTCAGGAGTAAGGATAGCAGGAATCTTAACGACATTAAAAAATGCAGGGCTACAGCAACAGGGGGTCGAATCTTGCTTGTTAACATATGGAGGCCCAGGTTGTGAAGGGCATTATAGGTGATAAGAATAATCTTGAGCAGTATGAGTAGATCACTAGGCAATGCAGAGACTAGCACTGGGCTGACATAATCAATAGCTTTGATAGTTCTTGTAGAAAAAACAAAGGCAAAATCGTCAAGAAAGCACTATCATCAAGTGTTGGATATCACAGAGCTTCTTAATGTTGAATTCTGACAAAACGGAGGTCATGCTTGTAGGCCTACAGCATCAACTAAAGAATATCAATTTACATAAGCTAGACCTTAGCGGTCTCTTGTCGCAACTAAAACTAGAAATAATCTTTTGAGAATCACATTAGGAAAATTACTAAAGTGTCATTTTATAACCTGAGAAACAGCTAAGCTTAGACCTATTATTTCCGTACCTGATGCTGAGAGACTAATGCATGCCTTTGTTTCATGTAGAATTGACTATTGCAATGCACTTTTCTCTGGTATCCCAAAACGTGCGGTGTTTCGCTTACAGCTTGTTCAGAATACAGCCGCTAAAACCAGGAAAAGTGAACACATTACCCCTGTTTTGGCTTCTTTGCACTGGCTACCTGTGGAGTATAGAATTGATTTTAAGATTTTGTTGTTAACTTATAAAGCTCTGAATGGATTAGCACCCAGTTATTTGCTGGAGTTACTGACCCCCTAACTTCCAAATCGCACTCTGAGATCACAGGATGTGGGGCTGCGGGTTATTCCTAGGGTCAACAAAAGCAACACGGGAGGTAGGGCTTTTTCTTGTAAAGGACCTAAATGGTGGAATGCTCTGCCTGCGGCTGTCAGGGAAGATGGGACCATTACAGTGTTTAAGTCAAGACTGAAAACTTACTTCTATAAAATGGCTTTCTTGTTAGTGGGTTTTAATGTAACTTTTATATTGTAGTATTATTATTATTATTATGATTATGATGTATGGATGTGTGTATGTAAGTATATGTATCTATGTATGCGTATATATATATATATATATATATATATATATATATATTGTGAAATGATTTCACCACTCACGGGTTCGTGCCCCTTTAAAAACTACGACCCAGCACACAGAAATGGATTTTCAAGCGCGGTTGCGCTAATATTTTAATAAAACACAAAAACAAAATAAACAAAACAAACACCTAGCTCTTCTTTGAGCAATAACTAAAACAAAACAGGAACCTAAATTAAATAACAGGACAGCTAAGCTGTTTACCTGTATCAAAATAAACAAAACAACACACACCAAAAGGCTTACACTACCTTTTCCTTTTTCTGTTTACGGCTGTACCCACACACCAGCACAGTCGGGCTTCTACACACATCAGCAGCCGCCCAGAGCAGACTGACTGCTCTCCTTTTAAACCGGGCACCTGGCTCCAATTTTCAATAGTAGCCAGGTGCGGTACTAATCAATAATAAAACAATAAAACAATTAAACAAAACAATCAAACAATTAACAAAACCAAACCAAAATGTGCCGTGCGCACATGTTTTCCTCTAGGGAGGAATTAACCCCCTCCCTGCTGTCTCACACATCCCCCCATGTCTTTTCAAGACATCGGCCATACTAGCAGCCACCTCCCTCCACCCTTAAAGACCACCCACCCTCAAGTCCACAAATGTCAATTTTCGCCCTCTTCCACGGGCGGGCTTGAGGTGGGTTGGTCCCCGGCGTTCCAGGGAGGGACCCAGGACCGGCGAGGAGGGACCCAGGCGGCTTGTCCAGGGCGACCACAGCGCAGACCGGTGACCGGGAGCCAGGACTGACAGGCAGAGGCGTGCGCCTGTGGACCTGCGCAGCGACCTCTGGAATTCCAGGTGGAGCACAGCACGATGCAAGGGGCGGAGCAATCAGCAGGGGAACGCTAGTGACCTCTGCCCCTTAGCGTAGCGGCGTCTGCCTCTTGCGCAGCGGCGTCTGGGATTCCAGGGGAGTGAAGTAAGGGACCAGGCAGCGACTGTGCCTGGCTGTACTGCGACCTGGGAGCAAGGTCCAGCGCAGGGAGGTCTGGGCATTCGGCCAGGTGTCCACGATGGCGGGACTGGGGACCTCCCTCGGCAACGCCGGGCTCACTTGCACGGATGATGGTTTTGGAAGAAGCGGCTCCTCCCCTCTGGGCTCTGGTAACTGCAGCTCCAACCCCTCTGGCTCTCGGGATGGCAGCTCCATCCCCTCTGGCTCTCGGGACGGCAGCTCCATCCCCTCTGGCTCTCGGGACGGCAACTCCACCCCCTCTGGCTCTCGGGACGGCAGCTCCCACTTTTGTAGCAGCAGTAGCTCCAGTTCGGTCGGCTCCCGCTCCTGTATGAACAACGGGGCCACGCCCAGCTCCTGCCTCTGCCTCTCCATTTTCTTTGTCTGCTCCTCCTGAGCAGCGGTGTTGCGGTTGATCATTGCGATCAATTCTTTAAAATCCATTTTCTGGGTCGTAGGGGCGCCCACACTTTCTGACACCATATGTGAAATGATTTCACCACTCACGGGTTCGTGCCCCTTTAAAAACTACGACCCAGCACACAGAAATGGATTTTCAAAGCGGTTGCGCTAATATTTTAATAAAACACAAAAACAAAATAAACAAAACAAACACCTAGCTCTTCTTTGAGCAATAACTAAAACAAAACAGGAACCTAAATTAAATAACAGGACAGCTAAGCTGTTTACCTGTATCAAAATAAACAAAACAACACACACCAAAAGGCTTACACTACCTTTTCCTTTTTCTGTTTACGGCTGTACCCACACACCAGCACAGTCGGGCTTCTACACACATCAGCAGCCGCCCAGAGCAGACTGACTGCTCTCCTTTTAAACCGGGCACCTGGCTCCAATTTTCAATAGTAGCCAGGTGCCGGTACTGATCAATAATAAAACAATAAAACAATTAAACAAAACAATCAAACAATTAACAAAACCAAACCAAAATGTGCCGTACGCACATGTTTTCCTCTAGGGAGGAATTAACCCCCTCCCTGCTGTCTCACAATATATATATATATATATATATACAGTACTGTGCAAAAGTTTTAGGCAGATGTGAAAAAATGCTGTAAAGTAAGAATGCTTTCAAAAATAGACATGTTAATAGATTATATTTATCAATTAACTAAATGCAAAGTGAGTGAACAGAAGAAAAATCTAAATCAAATCCATATTTGGTGTGACCACTCTTTGCCGTCAAAACAGCATCAAGCATTAATTCTTCTAGGTACACTTGCACACAGTTTTTGAAGGAACTCGGCAGGTAGGTTGGCCCAAACATCTTGGAGAACTCACCACAGTTCTTCTGTGGATTTAGGCAGCCTCAGTTGCTTCTCTCTCTTCATGTAATCCCAGACAGACTCGATGATGTTGAGATCAGGGCTCTGTGGGGGCCATGCCATCACTTCCGTGACTCCTTGTTCTTCTTTACGCTGAAGATAGTTCTTAATGACTTTCGCTGTATGTTTGGGGTCGTTGTCATGCTGCAGAATAAATTTGGGGCCAATCAGATGCCTCCCTGATGGTATTGCATGATGGATAAGTATCTGCCTGTACTTCTCAGCATTGAGGAGACCATTAATTCTGACCAAATCCCCAACTCCATTTGCAGAAATGCAGCCCCAAACTTGCAAGGAACCTCCACCATGCTTCACTGTTGCCTGCAGACACTCATTCGTGTACGCTCTCAAGCCCTTCGGCGAACAAACTGCCTTCTGCTACAGCCAAATATTTCAAATTTTGACTCATCAGTCCAGAGCACCTGCTGCCATTTTTCTGCACCCCAGTTCCTGTGTTTTCGTGCATAGTTGAGTCGCTTGGCCTTGTTTCCACGTCAGAGGTATGGCTTTTTTGGCCGCAAGTCTTCCATGAAGGCCACTTCTGACCAGACTTCTCCGGACAGTAGATGGGTGTACCAGGGTCCCACTGTTTTCTGCCAGTTCTGAGATGATGGCACTGCTGGACATCTTCCGATTGCGAAGGGAAGTAAGCATCATGTGTCTTTCATCTGCTGCAGTAAGTTTCCTTGGCCGACCACTACGGTCTACGGTCCTCAACGTTGCCCGTTTCTTTGTGCTTCTTCAAAAGAGCTTGGACAGCACATCTGGAAACCCCTGTCTGCCTTGAAATTTCTGCCTGGGAGAGACCTTGCTGATGCAGTATAACTACCTTGTGTCTTGTTGCTGTGCTCAGTCTTGCCATGGTGTATGACTTTTGACAGTAAACTGTCTTCAGCAACCTCACCTTGTTAGCTGAGTTTGGCAGTTCCTCACCCAGTTTTATTCCTCCTACACAGCTGTTTCTGTTTCAGTTAATGATTGTGTTTCAACCTACATATTGAATTGATGATCATTAGCACCTGTTTGGTATAATTGTTTAATCATACACCTGACTATATGCCTACAAAATCCCTGACTTTGTGCAAGTGTACCTAGAAGAATTGATGCTGTTTTGAAGGCAAAGGGTTGTCACACCAAATATGGATTTGATTTAGATTTTTCTTCTGTTCACTCACTTTGCATTTAGTTAATTGATAAATATAATCTATTAACATGTCTATTTTTGAAAGCATTCTTACTTTACAACATTTTTTCACACCTGCCTAAAACTTTTGCACAGTACTGTATATATATATATATATATATATATATATATATATATATATATATATATATATATATATATATATATATATATATATATTAGGGCTGCTCCGATTAACAGATTAATCAGATCGATTAATCAACTGAAGAGTTGATAGCAGATTAACTTTTTTTTTTACAATTTAATCGTGCAGAATTTTATTTTTGTATATAAAATAAAACCAACCAATAGAAGATCTGCATTTTCTCGGCAGCAGTCCAATCATAAGTGAGCGGAGGCAGGACATAAACAGTTGAAGGTATTCTCTGCCTCGGCTGACAGTCTTAACCAATGTTAAGATTGTCAGCCAAGATTTTTAAAAAAGGGAGATACAGTGGCTCTCAAAAGTATTCACCCCCTTGGACATTTTATTGTGTTACAACATGGAAAGCTAAGCTCTGGTGGAACCAATTGTCTTTAGAAGTCACATAATTAGTTGAATGGAGTCCACCTGTGTGCAATTAAGGTGTTTCACATGATTTCAGGTTAAATACACCTGTTTCTGGGAGGTCCCACAGTTGGTTAGTACATTTCCTAACAAAAGCTACATCATGAAGACGAAGGAACATTCAAAGCAAATCCGGAATAAGGTTCTTCAAACGCACGAATCAGGGGTAGGATATAAGAACATTTCCAAGGCATTTAATATCAAGGAGCACAGTAAAGTCCATTGTTAAGAAATGGAGAGAATATGGCACAACTGTGAATCTGTCTAGAACAGGCCGTCCTCAAAAACTGAGTATCTGGGCGAGAAGGGCACAAGTCAGGGAGGCCACCAAGAGGCCTATGGCAACTCTAAAGGAGTTACACTCTTCCATGGCTGAGCTGGGAGACACTGTGCATACGGCAACAATAGCCCGGGTGCTTCACAAAACTGGCCTTTATGGGAGAGTGGCAAAAAGAAAGCCATTTGAAAAAAACTCACATCAAATCTCGGCTAGAGTTTGCCAGAAGGCATGTGGGAGATTCTATGGTCTGATGAGACCAAAATAGAGCTTTTTGGCCTCAACGCTAAGCGCTATGTTTGGTGCAAGCCTAACACCGCACATCATCCTGAGAACACCATCCCTACCGTGAAGCATGGTGGTGGCAGCATTATGCTATGGGGATGCTTCTCTGCGTCAGGGCCTGGAAAGCTTGTGAAGATAGAGGGCAAAATGGATGCAGCAAAATACAGAGAAATCCTGGGGGAAAACCTGCTGAAGTCTGCAAGAGACCTGGGACTTGGGAGAAGATTCATCTTCCAGCAGGACAATGACCCCAAACATATTGCCAAAGCCACACTGGAATGGCTTAAAAACAAAAAGGTCAATGTCCTGGAGTGGCCCAGTAAAAGCCCGGACCTCAATCCAATTGAGAATATGTGGAAAGAGTTGAAAATTGCTGTTCACCAAAGGTCCCCATCCAACTTGACGGAGCTTGAGCAATTTTGCAAAGAAGAAGGGGCAAAAATTGCAGTGTCCAGATGTGCAAAGCTGGTAGAGGCTTATCCAAATAGACTCATGGCTGTAATTGCTGCCAAAGGTGCCTCTACCAAATATTGACTCAAGGGAGTGAATACTTATGCAATCAATTATTTTCTGTTTTGTATTTGTAAATAATTTAGAACAATTTGTAGATTTTATTTTTCAATATGACATTATGGACTTTTTTTGTGTTGATCAGTGGCAAAAACTCCTAATTAAATCCATTTTGATTCCATGTTGTAACACAATAAAATGTGGAAAAGTCCAAGGGGGGTGAATACTTTTGAGAGCCACTGTATACTCACCACAAATATCCAAACTGACACGGGAAGGGAAGGGATCTACTCGCCACTTCCAACTTTCAAATTATTAAAGGTATCATGGCTTACCGGTAGCTGTTAATTAAAAAAAAAATAATGCTGGAACTGTCTTTTGTTCAGTACAGAAAAGGTGATACAGAACAGCACTGGCTACAGCAAGCTAGGATGTCTATCGAAGTCAGCACAAAAACATGAGCATTCCCAAAGCCACTTGCAAGCCACTGTAACACTCCAAACTTTTGGAGAAACCCAGATTGATGTTCAAAAGCCTAGGGAGTAGGGAAACAATATATCACAATGAGCAAGCAAGAACTGGCTTTCAGAGGGCACGCTGAAGGCACCAATTGCTAAAATAGAGGTAATTATGTGGAATTACTTTCTCTGATACTTTCTACGACAGCATGTTAAGCAATCACTTGTCAATAGCCACAGTATTCTCGGGTACCGTAACAAGATTCAGAACAGCTTAATCTCTTCGGTGTCTCAGGTTTTGCTAGATGCAATAACAAGTACAGGAAGCCAAGTGCGTAGCTGTAATGGGAAACGAAGCTCAGCTGTCTTGTGTTTTCAGGTATGTGACTGACAGTGGCCCGAATGAACGGTTGTTCTGTGAACATTTGTTATATTTACAAAAAAAAAATAATTGTAACAGGGCGAGGTGCCCTGTACATTTGATTTGTTTATTTATTTTTAGAACGGAGTCCCCCTCCGCCCCTGTACAGTGGATGTTGTATTTATTTTGTGTTATGATTTAGTATTGTATTTTATATGACGGTGAGGCGCCGCAGGTTTTTGTTTTTGTATTTATTATTATTATTATTATGTTAGATGACGGCGTAGCTGAATGTTTGTTTATTATTTAGTAGCGTGGATGGGAAGCCCCATCCACACGGTAATTAATAAACTCGTGCAGATTGTGGCCGAGGGGTAAGAGAATAATTAATTGCAAGATAGTTAAACCCCTCGGCCACGATATATAAAGGCTGCAGCTCTCCAGCTTCGGGGTGGGTGTAGAGAGGAGAGAGCAAAAACGAAACTGAATAAACGAATACAGGAACAGTGACAGCGACTGCCCAGCCTGACCTGTAGGGTTTATGTATATTTTATGTTCGTGATTTGTTTTGTTCAACTATTTATTTTGCTCAGTGAGCACAGTGTTTTTGTTTAAATATTTATTTTATTTTTTATTTGAAAATAAAACGGCGCGAGCGCCTTTAAACTGCAGTACTTGCCTGGTGTCAGTTTATTTTTCCCTTCCTGCTTCTGCCTGACGTCAGACCACTCGTCAAGCCTGTCACACGTGGTGTCCAGCGTGGGATCACCAGCGCCTCCTAGACGCAGGCAGAAGTAGGGTACTGCAGTTTTTTTTGTTTTTCATTTTTTTTTTGCGATTATTACTTGTGGAGAAAGGAGTGTGTGGAGGAAGGAAGATAGGAGGAAGAAGAAAGAAGAGCTGCAGAAAGCAGCAACTACAACAGCAGCAGCTGTGCAAGAGGTGGTGGTCCCGGGTCCCCAGTCAGTTTGGACCCCCGGACTGGGCGGTTGAACAGGAACAATGGAGGGCTGAAGGGACCCCCATGTGCGAGGCCTGAGGCGAGTTCGGGCATGACAGGGAGGACTGCCCCTACGGTGATCCCCAGTATGAAGAGGCCTGGAACCTGGGCCTGGTTGGGGATGCTGCCGAATGGTTCTGGGCAGTCGACAATAACCAGGTGTCCTCAACGCCCAGGAGTGAGGAGCCCGAATGCCCACTGCCCAAGCCTGCACCAACAGAGGAAGAGTGCCTGCTGATCCCACCACCATCACCAGAGGAGATCAGCTGGGAGGCCATCCTCCGCTCTGTAGAGGCGTCCTGCTGGTGCCCCATCTGCGGAGAGCGGGGCATACCCACTCAACTGCCCCTCCTACCAGAGGGGTGCTTGCTGCGCCCAGTCCCACCAGTAGAGGAGAGTGCCTGCTGGTCCGCCTCCACCACCTCCAACGGCGGAGCAGAGCAGCAGGAGCTGACTTTGTCTCCACCGCAGCCACCAGCAGAGGGAGAGTGCCTGCTGGTCCCACCACCGCCAGCAGAGGGAGCATGCCTGCTGGTTCCGCCTCCATCGCCGCCACCAGCAGAGGGAGCATGCCTGCTGGTTCCGCCTCCATCGCCGCCACCAGCAGAGGGAGCATGCCTGCTGGTTCCGCTTCCATCGCCACCACCAGCAGAGGGAGCATGTCTGCTGGTTTCACGGCTGCAGCCAGAAGGGGAGGAGGCCCTGCGCCTGGCGGGCAGAAGGAGGAGCCTGCCGCCGCGCAGGCAGAAGGGGAGCCCCTGCCGCCGCAGACAGAAGGGAGGAGCCCTGCCGCCGCAGGCAGAAGGGAGGAGCCCTGCCGCCTTTGCAGGCAGAAGGGAGGAGCCCCTGCCGCCTTCGCAGCCAGAAGGGGAGGAGCCCCTGCCGCATTCGCAGCCAGAAGGGGAGGAGCCCCTGCCGCCGCAGCCAGAAGGGGAGAAGCCCCTGCCGCCAGCAGCCAGAAGGGAGGAGCCCCTGCCACCTTCGCAGCCAGAAGGGGAGGAGCCCCTGCCGCCTTCGCCAGGAGCAGATCAGCAGGAGCTGCCTCTGCCTCCACCATAACCACCTGAGGGAGAGGAGCAGGAGCTGCCTCTGCCTCCACCATCACCACCTGAGGGAGAGGAGCAGAAGCTGCCTCTGCCTCCACCATCACCCCCTGAGGGAGAGGAGCAGGAGCTGCCTCTGCCTCCACCATCACCACCTGAGGGAGAGGAGCAGGAGCTGCCTCTGCCTCCACCATCACCACCTGAGGGAGAGGAGCAAGAGCTGCCTCTGCCTCCACCATCACCACCTGAGGGAGAGGAGCAGGAGCTGCCTCTCCCTTCACGACAGGATGGACCGGGACAGAAGGCTGGCGGTCCGCAGCTGCCTTGCACAGGCTGCTAAAAGGGCAAGGGGAAAACGGCGGGTCACATGGCTGAGAAGAGGGCCAAACCTAGCCCCACCGCTGGTACTGGCTCCCCTCCTGCAATCACCTCCCAGGAGTCCGCTGCCGCCGTCGCCTCCTGAGGGACCGCTGCCGCCCTGTCGTGCATCGCCCGGGGATGCCAGCCTCGCACCGCCCAAGGATGCCAGCCTCGCACCACCCAAGGATGCCAGCCTCGCACCGCCCAAGGATGCCAGCCTCGCACCGCCCAAGGATGCCAGCCTCGCACCGCCCAGGGATGCCACGCCCGCTCCACTCAGGGATGCCACGTCTGGATCGCCTGGGGCTGCTTGTGGCTCCGCATCGCCTGGGGCTGCCTGTGGCTTCGCATCGCCTGGGGCTGCCTGTTGCTCCGCATCGCCTGGGGCTGCCTTTTGCTCCAAACAGGGTACAGGGTACGAGGGAGAAGTGGAGCTCCCGCTGCTGCCTCTATGGCCAGGGGCTCCCATCCCGAGTTCGCCTCCCGAGGGTCCGCTGCTGCTGCCGTCGCCTCCTGAGGGTCCGCTGCTGCTGCCGTCGCCTCCCGAGGGTCCACTGCTGCTGCCGTCGCCTCCCGAGGGTCCGCTGCTGCCGTCGCCTGGGGTCGCCAGGGATTCTGCTTCGCCTGGGGTTGCTACACTGTGGCTGGAGCTCCATGAAGAGGAGCTGCCGGCCATGAAGAAGGGGGGGGAGGTCAGGAGACCAGCTCCCCCAGCCGCACTTTCGCGGCAGGATGATGTGTGGCGGGAGCCCCGGAAGAGGGAGCTGCCAGCCACGAAGAATTGGGGGGTGCCGGACCTCCCACCATGGCCACCCCCATGGACACGGTGCTTCCCCCTCTTCCGGGACTCTGAGACTGAGGGGGGAGGTGGCCGTTGAGGCCATGTGTGCGTTGCACAAGGGGGGGGGGATATGTAACAGGGCGAGGTGCCCTGTACATTTGATTTGTTTATTATTTTTAGAACGGAGTCCCCCTCCGCCCCTGTGCAGTGGATGTTGTATTTATTTTGTGTTATGATTTAGTATTGTATTTTATATGATGGTGAGGCGCCGCAGGTTTTGTTTTTGTATTTATTATTATTATTATGCTAGATGACGGCGTAGCCGAATGTTTGTTTATTATTTAGTAGCGTGGATGGGAAGCCCCATCCACACGGTAATTAATAAACTCGTGCAGATTGTGGCGAGGGTAAGAGAATAATTAATTGCAAGATAGTTAAACCCCTCGGCCACGATATAAAAAGGCTGCAGCTCTCCAGCTTCGGGGTGGGTGTAGAGAGGAGAGAGCAAAAATGAAACTGAATAAACGAATACAGGAACAGTGACAGCGACTGCCCAGCCTGACCTGTAGGGTTTATGTATATTTTGTGTTCGTGATTTGTTTTGTTCAACTATTTATTTTGCTCGGTGAGCACAGTGTTTTTGTTTAAATATTTATTTAATTTTTTGTTTTAAAATAAAACGACGCAAGCGCCTTTAAACTGCAGTACTTGCCTGGTGTCAGTTTATTTTTCCCTTCCTGCTTCTGCCTGACGTCAGACCACTCGTCAAGCCTGTCACAATAATAAAAATGCTTTTAAAAAGAATAAGACAGCTGCTATAAGATCATTACCTTTATTAAAAATGTGGATGGCTTAATCTACCGCTATGATTGTGTAAAAGGTTTTACAAATGTGTTGTGGTTTGATTTTCTACTATGTACTGTACAGTGCTTTGAGATACTGCTGTATAAAGAACGCTATAAATAAATAAATAAATAAATGTTTTGCCCTCTTTAGCCGTTTCCTCTCCACATATTGCAGACACAGCTCATGAGTTTGCATTTTGTGTACAATGAAAATATCCCTGTTCCTTGAATGCATATTGTCGTGTCTTCAATGATAGATTGATGTTGATGTTGCTGGCCACTTTAGTGTTTACAGAATTAATCCAAACTTCAAGGTTGTGTTCCAACTTCTTCATGGACAGCAGTGTGGAGTAGTGGTTAGGGCTCTGGACTCTTGACCGGAGGGTTGTGAGTTCAATCCCAAGTGGGGGGACACTGCTGCTGTACCCTTGAACAAGGTACTTTACCTTGATTGCTCCAGTAAAACTCCAACTGTTTAAATGGATAATTGTATGTAAAAATAATGTGATATCTTGTAACAATTGTAAGTCACTCTGGATAAGGGTGTCTGCTAATAAATAAAAAAAATAAAATCAGTCTTCAGTAAAATTAATTTTTCTGCTCCAATATTTTCAGCATTAAACGCTAAAATGTGTATGAGTTTAGCATTACAATCACTGATGAGTATCCTACTATTGTCTCCTAATTTATGGGGGATGAAAGCATCAGTAGAAAGCCCAGGTGTGCTTTTCCATCTGAAATGCACCTGTATGTGTTCCACACACTTTCCATCTGTAAATCATAATAGAGATGCATGGCTTAGCCCCAAGTGCCACCCCTCTGATTACTCTAAGTGGGTTCTTAATGCTGGCTCACTGTGTTGGGTCTGTTTGATTCAGTGATTCCCAGTCACAGATTCACCTCCACCACTAATTCTGGCGAAAGGTGAGAGAAACAATGGCACTGGTTACAGAGAGACATGGTGTCTGGACAGCTCTGCAAGTTCAACTCAATGCCGACCTAGGGGTAGGTGTACTAAGATGGGCCAGTCGCAGCGCAAACATATCGCAATTTGCATTTTCGTTGCGACACTTAGCAAAGTAAACATGGTGTCGTATGTACTAAGAGAAAATATGTTAATGAAGTGAGCCGCAATATACTAATTTAAATATTTGTTGCGTCTTCTTAACAAGATCTTTAGCATTATACATTGTGAGAGTCGTGCAGCATTGTTGAAATAAATAGCAGGAGTTGAGTTGTGGTTTGCTGCAGCAGAGGGTGTCCGAAGGATAACGTCTATACAGGGTACAAGGATCAAAATAAATAGTTTTTGTTAAATGTAAACGTCATCTGTACAATGTTTTCTGTTCCATCTTCAATTTACCTATTTTGGTTCATTTGTTCGCACATCATTCATTGTAAATTCAAGCCAGATAAATATTCTGTAGATTCTCTGCATACATTTACAGCATATTTTCCCAAATTGCTTTTCTCCCAGCTAAAAAGTTGAATTTGACCTACAAGTATATGCTTGAGGACATCAAAATACAGCAAGAGGCATGACTTGCGTGCAACTCAGATGGCAAGCTTCCCAAATTAGTTATCTGCACCTCTAAAATGTTGCACTTATAAAGAAATGACCTTACAAGCCCTCTGCTTCTCTCCCCCACATGAAGGAATATGAATCTGTTCTGCTTGGCTTCCTAAATATAACATTCACTCAATGGCAAAGAAGAAGTGTTTATAAAGATGCCTGGGCCAGTCAGCAATGACAGTGAAGAAAAAAAAGATGCAACATATTACATAGCCTAAAAGAAAGAGATGCTACAGCAATGCTGTCAAAGGGGGGGGGGGGGTGAGACCTCCCAGAGGAGGGAGTGTGGATGGTTATAATACTTGGAAAAGGGAAGTAGTGCTGCTGTCAAACGCTTTAGAAGAGATATGATGGATTATGTATCATTTACCTATCATTGTTACTGAAACAAGCAGAGAAATCTGTCAGACACTGCCAACTTAACTGGTTAATCATACTGGTAATTGTCTATCTGGATATCATTGGATTTCATTGATTTGACCTAATAAGAGGGATCATTAGCAGGCTTTTAAAATGTGCAGACGAGACAAAGGGGGTAGTGGTCAACATGTCTGCAACAGCCCAGGTAATCCAAAGAGATCTGGACTGCAACTGAACTGGGCTGAAACGTGGCATATGAAATCCCTTTCTATTAAAAGGAGTTATATCCCAGTCACAAAAATGTATGACTCACATTCCCAGTGAGAGGTACAGAACTAGAACAGGCCTACCGATAGAAAGTCCTTGGCTTTGTATTAGACTTGATGCTGTCAGCACCCAGACAGTGGGGATGCAATTACATTTTAATCTTATTAATCTTAATACACATACAGTATAGGCCCATACAACTTGCAGCCTGCATATTGTGATATGAATTGTGACTTTGGGGTTAGGGTTAGGGTTAAATGTAGTGTATTCTGGGAACAGGTGTCTCTAGACTTCCCTGTCTGATTGTTGCATCACCTTACATTTTCATGTCACTGGCCGTGTTTCCATGCAGCTTAGAGTGATAGAAATACTGTGTCCCAGCGGACATTGGCTATCGGACTTAAATAGAACTTTCACACCTTACAGTAACCGAACAAACCCTGAGTGTTTAGAGCCTCTAGAATGATAGAGTTAAATTGTTAAACGTGAAACTAGGATTCATTTTTAACACACCACATCAAAGGGACCGCCCACAGGCTGGAGAGCTTCGAGGAACTTCCTTTCCGTTTCTTGGAGGTGTAGAGCCATAGTCTCTGTAAATTCTAAAAAAACCTATGAGTAATTAACAGCATTGTGTCAATAAATAGTATGGGTCATATTAACTAAGAATGACACTCCCTTGTGCTAATTTCACACACGGTTTATAAAAAGTTAGCAAGTTAATTTCAAATGGTAACATCTCTAAAAACAATTGTATACATACTAAGATCACATGGCAATGTTTCATATTTTGGTATACCTAACTGTAAACAACTGTAGACATCCTCATGGTTAAAGATACACATTGTAACACTAACTCTCATTCGTACATGTTCTTGCGTTCTTATATTGTTATGTTTTTGCATGGGCTGTGGATCAGAAATGATCATATACTGCTATAGCTTAACATTTAAACTCTTAATACCACTAGTGGATAGAGAATGTACCCCTACTGAGCCACTGACACCATGATCTGCAGCACTTGGTCTTCTTTCTTAAATACTGACACTGATTCACTGACACTGTGTTTAGGGAGTTGTGGATATGATGGCGATTAGGTCTTTACTGAGGATTAATTTAGCAGAGGAATCCAAACAGAAATAATTGGCAATCTAAGCACAGCATTATTGTTTTCATTGCATTCATATGTGAATTCACCTCTGCCACTGAGGACAATAGAGAAGATAAAACAAGCCTAGGGAGAAATTGAATTTTTAGATGTATTAAAATTGTCACAATTGATCAAATAGCCCTGTTGTCATAATGTCGCAAAGAAACATTAGCACAAAATTAGCTTTTTCTAAGGGCTTTATAAGAGAAAACCCCATAACTTCAAACAATCCATATACAGTACTATGCAAAAGTTTTAGGCAGGTGTGAAAAAATGCTGTAAAGTAAGAATGCTTTCAAAAATAGACATGTTAATAGATTATATTTATCAATTAACTAAATACAAAGTGAGTGAACAGAAGAAAAATCTAAATCAAATCCATATTTGGTGTGACCACCCTTTGCCTTCAAAACAGCATCAATTCTTCTAGGTACACTTGCACAAAGTGAGGGATTTTGTAGGCATATAGTCAGGTGTATGATTAAACAATTATACCAAACAGGTGCTAATGATCATCAATTCAATATGTAGGTTGAAACACAATCATTAACTGAAACAGAAACAGCTGTGTAGGAGGAATAAAACTGGGTGAGGAACAGTCAAACTCAGCTAACAAGGTGAGGTTGCTGAAGACAGTTTACTGTCAAAAGTCATACACCATGGCAAGACTGAGCACAGCAACAAGTCACAAGGTAGTTATACTGCATCAGCAAGGTCTCTCCCAGGCAGAAATTTCAAGGCAGACAGGGGTTTCCAGATGTGCTGTCCAAGCTCTTTTGAAGAAGCACAAAGAAACGGGCAACGTTGAGGACCAAAGACGCAGTGGTTGGCCAAGGAAACTTACTGCAGCAGATGAAAGACACATCATGCTTACTTCCCTTTGCAGTCGGAAGATGTCCAGCAGTGCCATCAGCTCAGAATTGGCAGAAAACAGTGGGACCCTAGTACACCCATCTACTGTCCGGAGAAGTCTGGTCAAAAGTGGCCTTCATGGAAGACTTGCGGCCAAAAAGCCATACCTCCGACATGGAAACAAGGCCAAGTGACTCAACTATGCACGAAAACACAGGAACTGGGGTGCAGAAAAATGGCAGCAGGTGCTCTGGACTGATGAGTCAAAATTTGAAATATTTGGCTGTAGCAGAAGGCAGTTTGTTCGCCGAAGGGCTGGAGAGCGGTACACGAATGAGTGTCTGCAGGCAACAGTGAAGCATGGTGGAGGTTCCTTGCAAGTTTGGGGCTGCATTTCTGCAAATGGAGTTGGGGATTTGGTCAGAATTAATGGTCTCCTCAATGCTGAGAAGTACAGGCAGATACTTATCCATCATGCAATACCATCAGGGAGGCATCTGATTGGCCCCAAATTTATTCTGCAGCATGACAACGACCCCAAACATACAGCGAAAGTCATTAAGAACTATCTTCAGCGTAAAGAAGAACAGGGAGTCCTGGAAGTGATGGTATGGCCCCCACAGAGCCCTGATCTCAACATCATCGAGTCTGTCTGTCTGAAGAGAGAGAAGCAACTGAGGCTGCCTAAATCCACAGAAGAACTGTGGTTAGTTCTCCAAGATGTTTGGGCCAACCTACCTGCTGAGTTCCTTCAAAAACTGTGTGCAAGTGTACCTAGAAGAATTGATGCTGTTTTGAAGGCAAAGGGTGGTCACACCAAATATTGATTTGATGTAGATTTTTCTTCTGTTCACTCACTTTGCATTTTGTTAATTGATAAATATAAACTATTAACATGTCTATTTTTGAAAGCATTCTTACTTTACAGCATTTTTTCACACCTGCCTAAAACTTTTGCACAGTACTGTATTTCTGACTGCGACCCAATTTTTGGTCTCAGTCAGTGGTCTCCGACAGTTGGAATGACATCATCTGCACTGCCGCAAGCTGCGCCTTTTTTTCTAAAAATCGTACGGCCTTTTCTTTTGTGTCTGCGACCGCGAAATGCACAGGGTCGGATGATGTTGAAAAATTGTCGCATGCTTGTAACTTTTTTAAAGTATACATTGCAACAAAAGCAACACGCTGACGACCACAGTTTTGCTATTCTTAAGCCTGTACTATTGTATCCCAGTTGTTCAGAATAGTTGAGAAAGTATTTGCAGGAATGTTGAAATCTGCAGCAACATCTTTCTTTTTCTTGTACAGTACGGTATTATCCACCGCTTTCAACACCTCCACTTTTGTCTGCAAGGGTAATGCATGTTTTTTATGCTAGTCGCTCATTCCTATGTGTCATGGATATGGCATTGATGCAGAAGCACTATGGCAACTTGAAGTGCATCATAGGATCAGTTGTCCCAAAACAGCACTAAAATACAGTACAGAGGAGCTATTCTGGATCAAAGTTAATATATTTCCCATTATCCTTTACACTCAACTGCTTGAATTAGGACAATTCATTTTATTCAAAATTTTCTTCCCAAAATAGGTTATAAAGTATATCATAAATAATTTTAAAAAGCACCATTTCGTTATTTAAAACTGTATTACAAAAGAACACTATTGCTTTAATGTGTAAGGAGTTATTCAGTATAGGTCCTGTTTTAGTGTTATTTATATTATGATTTATGTTGTATGCACATTAATTAGGTAGAACTCTTGTTAACATTAACCTTTAAAATTGTTTCAAAGCTATGGTGACAGGGTGGCCAAAATATATATTTTTTATTCCTTGAGGTTTCCAATATGTCTTTGTAAACATATTTATTAATGACTTTGAGGCCAGCACTCCCAGAGGAGAACATGCACCCCCTAATTAAAAATGTTACATTTACAGAATGCTTATTCCTCCCCAGACCTCCTCCATACCCTCGTTTTACAACCAGTACTCCACATGATCTTCTCCTAGAAAATGTTTTGCTTGTCTATTTGCTTTTCCTGTTTTTCGTACTAATGAATGTTTTCTGTCTTGCATCCTGGTTCCTGATGTATATCTCTGATTGTTTATGGATGGACAACCCATACTCAACGATCTTTCAGGCCACATAGCCACCACTTATTTAGCAAAACCAGATTAAAATCAAAAACATCAAGCATATTAAGCACCTCCGTTACCAGAACATCGTCGGTTAAATGGCTAGTATTTCATTCCTCATTCGATAAACAACACGTCCAAAGATCAGCTAGAAAGGGCTTTATATCTTACTTCAATCCATTTGTTCCCCGTCTCCTCTTCCCAAGCCTCCACCTGTTTTTTCAGTCGTCTAAGGGGGTTGGCAGCTGCCCATGGCTTCCCTACTGTCACCCGCTCCACTATCAGCAAACTAAATTATGCACAGAGGTACCTCGAAGGGTGAGGCCAAAGATGTAATGAAAATATGTATAACATTGTATTTGTTGTGTAAGCTATAATAAATATTGTACTCTATTGCATAGGTTTTCCTGACTGAACTACTGTAAACAGTTCACTGAATCAAATTATGGGACCTGTGCTGAGCTTGCTCTTCGGTTTAAAACAGCTTCCTCAAATAAAGACAATAATAATTCATCTTTTTATATATTAATTGTATTACATTTCTAAATTGTTTTTCAACAGATATTTTAAAAAATGCATTGTATAACTTGTATCTAAGCAGTGGCTGTTATTTTGCACATGTTTACTTAAAAATAAATAATTTGCCTAATATATTAATTAAATTCTCATTATTTTATTAAATATTGAAAACAGTGAATTAGTAAAGGATTTGTGAATTAATAATTGTTAAAAATATGAAGGGGTAAAAAAGGGGTAAAAATACCAAAATAGCATGAGTGATAGCGTAAGAATAAAATTCCCAGTAACTTGAACTGAAAGAAAAAACAATGTTACAAATGTAATTTCAGGAAAGCGTTTGCATACTTCTTGAGTCACTGAACATTCAATTTCCAAGAGGGTCCTGGCAAGAGGTAGCTCACTCTCTACATCCATAACTTCAAAACTGTTCGAAGGTAAAACCAGTCAAGTTGACAAATGTTTCGGCTAGTGTACACTAAAGAAGGCACTAGCCTGTAAAATGGGCCCAAGTATAAAAAAGCGAATTCAACCTGGTCCATTATTACCCTTGGGACATCAAACTGAAACTACAGTAGGTAGACAGGCCAAGGCATGACACAGGCTCAGTGCAATTAGCCACCACAATACCTCTGCGCCATGGGATAGAAAATCCCCATCCTGATACCTAGTAGCATTATAGGCTGCTGTTAACTTCAGACACGGCATCAATGACAGGCTTAAATTCTTGGGGAGAAAATCGTCTCTTGAATAATTAACAGTGTTTTTTCTTTGACACTGGGATTGCCAGGGCCCATGATCTCCCAGGGTAAAGCAATTAGGTAAACTATCCATTGCATCTCATGGGTTATTATGTACATTTACCTCAGAATAAAGGAACTAACACAGAGAGAAGTTGATGAGCTCTGAGGTCTGATCGCAGATCATTAGTGAAGGAAAGATGGGACAGGCAGGCCTGGGAACTGGCAATCTGAGTAGTGAGATTGCTTCTCAGGGGAACAAATGATCTGCAATACGTGAACAGTACAGACAGAAAGCAGGGGCTGAATTGAGATGACATGTGTTTCTTTTACCAGTAGCACTTACAACGGACCATTCTCAATATGTAGCAATAACATCTCAAATTAAATTGAATGTTGGACCTTTGATTACTGTTGTTGGGCATGTAGTCTACTTAAAACTCACATACTTCTATGCTGCAGTCGAGTACTCTTAACCTCTGAGAAACTCAAACCCACTTTACAACAGCCTCTCTTACAAAAGTTTCCTATAGTAAAAGCATAGCACAGCGTAATACAGCACAGTGAATATTGTAAAGCACATACAATCACTGTACAGCCCAGAGAGATATGATAAAGCATATTAAAACATGGAGAACCATGGTAAACAATGGTAAATGTACAGTATAACCACAGGGAAAAGCATGGGAAAACTGCAAAACTACCGTGCACATTTACTGTGATAAGCTTTTATAAGAGCAATTTTTCTATTTTTGTTTTTTTAAAAGGTGAGAAGCCTACCATTTACCTTTCAGAATGGCCTTGTTTATTTAAATTAACAACTCACATTATGAGGTCTTTGCTGTGTCCAGTCTTTTGGATTAAAACACTTTTCTCAGTTTAATTTTATCAGTTCAAATTTCTAAACCATTTTACATAGTCTTTTTCTGATTTTACTTTACCATTCTTACAATGTTTCTGTCTAGCCTTTCATCGGTCTTCCTCTCTTCCTTGTTTTTTTTTTCTCTTACTGTACCAGTGTCTTTATGCCTCTAAATAATACACTTGTATTTTTCCTTCTGAACTGCCTTGTTTCTTTAAATTAATGAATCCAATTACGTGGTCTTTGCTGTGCTTGGTCTTCAGGTTTTTTAAGACAAAAAGATTAATAATTAACTTCTTTATATAAATTAACCCAGTAAAATGTAAAACTGTTTTACGCCAATTTTATAACCTATATAATTGTCATTTTGCACACATTTACTTAAAATGAATAAAGTTCTCATTATTTCTAGTTCTAGTTGACTTGCAAAAAGCTGTTAAATATTGAAAACAGTGAATTATTGAAGACTGCATGAATTGCCAAATTGTTAAATAATGAGGGAGTTAATATGAATTAGATTGGGATACCATACATGTGTTATTTTTTAAATTTTATTTAAAGTTTGACATATGTGTTTGAAAAATGTGTACCTTGAGATGTTTGCATGAAAGGTGCTATAGAGAAAACTTCTACCATGCCTTCCTCCCACCGCCCCAGAACTCTAACCCCTGATCTTGTTACCTTCTGCCCTGTGCTCAATCCTTCTCTTTACTTCTGCTTTCCATGTCATCAATAATAAAACCGACTCCCGCTTAATCAAAAGCAATTTCTTAATTTGCCCTGGTGTAGTAATTAAATAGTAATAAACCTGTACAGTAAATTCAGCACAAAGAAATATGAATAAAATATTGCAGATAGCATAAGGCCTTCTCTATCAAGATGATAACTAGCAGTGAGGCAGATATATTGAGAATCCATGCTTCTAAATATTTTATCTTGGGCGTTTTAGATTGAGTTAGATTATAGGCTGCTCAAATCACATGACAGTGGGTTTCTGCACCTCAGTGTAGCAGACTACAATTTCAACCTGGAAATCAAAGACTGTGACATGCTTCTTTGTGAGAAGTGAAAGACACCAATAAACACACAATAACTCAAACACTGTATCAACCAAAATAGTGCACAGGGATTTCCATTGAATGGGTTTTTAGTACTGAAGGTGTTGTTACTTCTAGCAGATAGACAGAGAAGGTATCTACAAAGTCAAATGAATTATAATGACAGGTACGGACTTATTGGGATTATATGAGACTGTGGATTTAGAGCAAAGGAATCATAGTACTAGACCCTTCAGTGGGTCTATCCGAAGTTAGCACAGCTTTTGGCTTCAACTAACTTAGCATCAGCCCACTTAAGAAGCTTAAGGGGGGTTGACAACAAGACTGCCAACCATCTGTAACATTAGGGACAGTCATTAAAAAAGTCACATTTTAACACTGTCCATAAACCTGTAAATAACAAAAAAAGTTGTGGTTTTGGATCGAAATAAAGGATGGTATATTTCGAATGACATATATCTACACCTTATGTGATGGCAGTGAAAAGTATCAAAAGAAGAATACTAATTAACAATGCTGTGCTGAAATTAGTACGCGTTCTTCAACAAAGTAGCCAAAGCACAGCGAGCTCGGGAGACATCGTCCAGCTTGCAATGCTTTTCCCACAGATTTTATGCAGTACCAAGTGACTGACTTGACAAATCTCAGACAGGATCTGGCAGCTGATGAATACTGGCACAAAATTGCACTCTTGTCTACACCTAGCAGAGAGCCACGTTTTCCGACACTTGCCAAGTTTGCCATTAATATGTTGGCTTTGCTACACAGTACTGCAGAATTAGAACAAGTTTTTTTTTCAGTTGAACCTTGTAAAAATAGACGTAAGAAATCAACTGTCATCTGATATTCTGTATGGAATTGTGACTATCAAGACGGCTGTTAAAAACAGACCAACGAAGCAAGTGTGTCCATGTATGACCACACGTAAACACACCTAAAGAAATGTAAGCACATAAAAATAGGCTATTTTATAATGTATTTTATTGTTTCTGATTTTTTTAAAATTATGTCAGTAAAGAAAATAGTGTAAAAAAAGTAACTTTAAAGGTCCACACACCGGACACGATGTGATTTGCCTGCCAATAAAATAGTATTTTCACTGTGACACTACTTCACACCAGTGGAAATGTGTGTGTGTGTGTGTATATATATATATATATATATATATATATATATACTTACAATACTTATTTCAGTAAAGGTAAACAAATAATACTCACCAGCTATATGGAAATGGAAATGGACTGCCAGATGTTCTCCCTCAGCTACTTTCTCTTTTGAATGTAATGTTTTTTCCTATTCCTTGGAATAAGCATAGCACCTCATGAAACTGGTTATAATTGCACTTGAGTCTGAAAAAACTTCAAAATTCCATAGGTTACATTACAGCCACAAAAGAAGTACTGCATATTAAAAGCAGAGATGACTGTTGAACAGATAAGATCACTATATTAAAGTGGAGTCCTGTTGAAGATTGAAGATGTCTCTCTCTCTCTCTCTCTCTCTCTCTCTCTCTCTCTCTCTCTATATATATATATATATATGTGTGTATGTGTGTATATATATATATATATATAGAGAGAGAGAGAGAGAGATGTGTGTATGCAGTATATGTGTGTGTTTAACTAAATGCTAGTAATAGGGTTCGAGATAATGAGACTCACTATTGGAAAAACAAACTAATTTATTGCAGTCATCATAAGAAATTAAGAGAAAGGTTAAAAGAAGCTATAACATTGCACATTACATTTATTTTTGAAGTAATATATTTGTTGTTGCTGCACATTTTAGCATTTTAATAAACACATTATTAATTTCATTGAATGAATGAATGAAACGCACTGCTTTAGACTCAACCTCCCAGTCTTTGGTTGTCCTGCTAAATGTATGCTTTGTTTAATTATTTAGTATGAACAGGAACAAGCTACAGAAAGTACATAATTGAACACAGAGTAACAGCTTTCACCATTCTAGGTAGTATCTGCCCCCCACTGGTTCATACTAGACATGGCTACTGGTCTGGATAATGGGGTTTAGAACAAACAGAAGCTCTTCCAGACAGTATATTACAGGAGGCAGTACAGCATGTGTTTTTCTTAGCTTTTGTAATTCATAAGCTACACTGAAAAAATGAAACACTGTAAGGTATTTGGTGAGTGGCCACCCACTTTGTGTTACATGCATACCTTAAAGGATTTGTTCCTAGTAAAGGTAATTTGGAAAGGAATGCCTGAAAATCTTTCCAGGCATACCCACATGAAATCAAATATATTAAAGGTTAAATTACATTTAAATAGATGTTTTATATTTCAACTCTGCTGGCTCTCTCTCTCTCTCTCTCTCTCTCTCTCTCTCTCTCTCTCTCTCTCTCTCTCTCTCTCAAAGAGACTCCTTGCATGTACCTTCCCCTACTTAGCATACTCTGTGACTGATTCAAAAAGGTGTAAGGTGGCTTATTATAACAAGAACAATACCTGGATGGTATACACATATCTCTGATGCAAATTTCTGGGATATGGTAAAAACTTTCTGTTATGGAAATATTTAGTTTCTTTTGTCTGGCATCCATTCATAGTTAAGGCACCTTCACTGATGCAAATATGTGTGGGCTTGCACAACCCATTTTAATCATCTTCAGTTTGGTATCATTTTTGGAATGAGGTCAGAATGAGGTCTATTTTTTGGAATGGGATCAATAACTAACCAGAGATTTTAGCTTTGGGGCAATTGTTGATATTAAATTGAAGACCAGCTATATACTCTATTTAAAACAGGTTTAATAATGTAATGGTGTTCTTAAATCTTGACACAGTAATGTGCCTCAGGCAGAGACCGTTTATATGGAAGTCTTGAATAACTCAGTATATCAGATATGGGCCCTTATAAGAATAATGGTGCGCATAACAATGTATCTATATGTGAATCATTCATCAAACAAACTATATCTCATACAGTATGTGAATCACATGTACATTCCATGTGATATGTGTTGAGGTACAAAACATGGGGCGTGGATGTGTTAATTAATTAAACTTGATTATTTAAAACTTCTCAATTGACCTGCAGCTTACAGCAATTTATTTAAGATGCGTTTATGTGGACAGCTTTAGCCCAGAGAAGAAATGTTAAAATGGCTGCCAAACTTTCCAGACAACCTCCACTTTGAAGTGATTCTAAACATGACTTGACGTACGCTCTAAAAAGGCTTTCAAGGGATTGATGTGTTCAAGCCATTTCGTTTTTGGTGTGAGTGCGTTTGTACTTCCTGTTCACTGCAGTCAAGATCAATTACAAATGAATTGATTGTTTTTAAGCCACCTCTAAAGAAGTTTAGAAAAGGATTGACTGAATGGGGTGTGTGATTCAGTTCACATTACAGACAGATCGATCTGAAATAGATGCGAGCCTGATAGAGGCAGGTGACTTCCATCATGATTTCCTCTGTGACCTTTCCTCAGTCTTGACCTGAACATCCTCTGCCAAGCAGTCCTGGTCCTCTCTTGAGGAAGACTAACATTGTGCAAAGTTATGTGATGACTTTGTCATGTGGACGAATGCTGAGCTAAGCTAATACCAATCTTTCAGTCACCAGGGATTTCTTTTCCAGTCCTTGGTAGTGTCTGTAATTCAAACTGATGCTTGGAATCAGTAGGAAACATGTTAGTTCATACATACTATATTTAAAATGTAAACCAGTCCCATATATTATTTCCAGACTGAGTAACAATCATAATGCTTATGTATTTCTTGTTGTCTACCTTATTGATTTCACCCAAATACTCTTTTCCTTTGGCTGTTTGTTTCTCGAACGGTTTCATTGTGTAAAGAAAAGACCCTTGGATCTCCTCGCCCTTTTCTACCTCTTTCCTTTCTGCTCTTGAATCGGATCACAAAGAGGATTAGGTCTTGGGACTCTTAATTAAACACAAGGGCACGTCAAGACTAAGAAAGAACATGCCTTCAGTTATTTATTTATTTCTACAACAGCAACAACAAAGGCTACAGAGAATGCTGCAGCAATGTGATCAAGTTACCAATAAATATCAGAACTATAACATTATGTCAGTACTGCAGAGAGAGATTGATGTTTCCCCTGTTCTAAAATCCTACCAAAGTTAGAGGAGAAGGGGTGGTGATGGAAGTCTCTTATGGAGCCAAGGAAAGAGTACTGACCTCTCTGGCAGGTCCCCTACAGGTCCCGAGTTTATTAATGGTCTTTTTCTGATTGAAGACCGGTTATGTGTCATTTTTTATATTTTTTTGTATCGCTCCAGCCTTCAACACCATCCATCGTAGCATTGTGTTTAATCGTTTACATAATCTACCTGCTTTCAACTTTTGTTCCAACATAATAGAACTACTACAACTCAATCCGTTCACCTCATCTCCATTAACCAACATATCATCAAGCGCTCCATGTATGTAAGTGTATGTAAGCATGATTTGTCATCCATACATGTATGTAAGTGTCATTTGTCAGTCAGTTTTATAAAATGCATAAACTGTAGTTTTTTATTCACAGCTTGTATTAGTTATCTAGAAGAGTGTAAGCGTTTTATCTGATGTTAAACACAGTTTCAAAAACAGCCCATTTAAGCCTGCCTCACGGTATTTTGCTGGCACTCCATTTATATGATAGAAACCATTAAAAACAATTTGGATTAATTTGTGTTCCCTTTGACATAGGAGTATTAACAAGGAACATTGACTTTTTCATGTTATTGTTTTTTGGGAAAGATAATTTCAAGCCCTTTCCCTGAAATACCTAACATCTCTGACTTATTGTAAAATATAAATGGGCTTTCCCTGTTTCCTTTTGCTCCATCTAGTTTCCATGGCAACACAGCAGCGATATGGACTCAGAACGGCTTAATTATGCTTTTCAGGACTAAAAACTTTTAGGAAGTAAACACACTCCTCATCAGCATAGAAAGGGCTGGAGATTACACGTTCCAGGCTTCCATTGCTTAGCCAATATAAATTCTTTAAAAAAAAACCTGCCTTTGAAAATGTAACTCATGGGGTCCCTGACTGGCTCACCTGGTAAAAGCACAGCCATGTGGTGTGCAGGGAGAGTCATAGAGTGCAGGTTAATGTCCTGGCTGTGCAAAGTCCCTGGTCTTCGCTGGGGATTCCGAAGGGAGCATCGCAGTGGATCTGGCGCTCCTGTGGGTTAGAAAAAACGTTAGGGATTGCTTTTTCTCATTGCACTACAGTGAACCCTACTGACCATTGAGCTCACAGCGGACACCTGCAGGGCTGGCCTTTGTCCTCCAGAGGTAGGTAGCTCACTGACATCCGCTGTCGAGTTCCTGGGTGTAAAAGAGGAAGCTGGCTCGGTTGTGGGATGGGAGGACACCCACTGAACCTTGATTTCTCCTGTGCTGTGTGTGGGCACACACTAAATAAAAAAAGTAACTCATTTAAGTGCCCAGCAGTGTCTCAGAAGTGCTTTAAAGATTGTTAAGAGCTGTTGAAATATAATGGAATTAACTATCATTCCTTACCATGATTTTTACCATACTTCACCATGCTTCTGTACCAAGCATGAGTATGCTTCACAGGTGACCAAATACTTTGTGATCTTGTAGTTTAGTATGATATTGTAATAATTATAAGTCAATTTTAAGCCAATCAAATTCCCACTAATTTTTTAACTGTAGTAGCGTTGGTTCATAAATAAGCAAAAATAAATAAGTTGCAATATAATATCAACAGCTGTATTGCTCTGTATGTTTGTGACTACTCATCTTTAACACAGTGTAACAGTAAACTAATGTGACCTGCAGGGGGTAATGGAAATCCTCAAACCTCCTACACTGTTTTAGGATACTTTCTAGCAAGTCTCAAGTTATAATATAATTATACTCAACCACACACACACCCAAGCAAGCAAGCATATATTCATATATTAGTGCATGATGTCATGGTCCTTGTGCATACATGTGGGATAACAAGACATGACTAAGGAACACACAATTCATTTTAAACATAAATCCCAATGGTCTGTGTGTTAAAGCGGTAAAGAGTGATTCTCAATCCATGCATTGATTCCTGATCATAGATTAAAAGGGTGCAAGACATTCTGCATCATAAATAATAATGTATAGAAATAGTTTACTAAAGTATTATTGCATGCACTATCAAGTATGATACTTTGGATTTTTAGTGTGTCCACTCTGTCACATTAATGTTACAAAGTGAAACCCCACCAAGTAGAGAGTGCTTCATAGAGCCTGGATGTTATTACTTCGTTGATTAGTTTTAGACTTGTAATAGTGAGGCATTTTTGTTTTCTTCCTCAACAAATAGGGAGTTAATTAAGGGCTGGATTAAACCATTTTAAAATATGCTCAATTTTATAATAAAGCAGTGTGAGAAACCTGTGTTCCAGTTACACAAACTGCATGTGAGCCGACCAATGAATTTCACTGTCTAAATCAGCAATCTGATAGGTCAGGTGACGGCCAGTGCCCTTTTTGTCACACAACAGATAGAAGACGGAATGGGAACCGTGAATTCCCATGATGCACTGTTAACCAGATTCTCATGAGACATCCCTGCAAGGCGAATGCAACCAATCACCTTTGTCTGTATCTCACCCAGCTAACTAAACAATTTACTTTAAAAAAAAAAGTGCTGCATTGAATTAGCCGATGCAGAATATGTGAATATGTGTTGATGCAGGGAATCTTGACAGCCCCAGGGCTGGGAACAAAAATCAATATTATGGACTGTAACACTGTATTATATGTGAAGAGCAAAAGCCCATTCTTTATTAAATAGATTAGACACAGACACACATACACACAGACAAGTGACTAGTTTTATGGGGTGCCAGGCTAATGAAATAATTTTTTAAACAGTTGTCTGCTGATAACACAGACTACAGACATTGATTGGCTTCAGATGAAACAAAAAATATAATTCTAACAGCTTTCAGAAACACAAAAAAGGGAGCGGTGAATACAGATGAAGCCGACCTTGGGCTAAGCACCAGGATGCAGCAGTTGAAAATATGGAAAAGCTGAAGGTTTGAATGCTGTATTGTTTGGTTTGGTTTTATGAAGGAATCCATACATATTACCATAAACTAGCAAGGATAACAAGAAAACTGTATTTTACCAGCCGTGTTTGGCTAGTATATCGATTCTTTAGAGATTCACCTTTCAAATACAAAACAAACAAAACAAAATCATTTGAAGTTTTCTTAAAGAACTAAAATATAATAAATTAATGTATTAAATGTGAACTTGAATTAGGGGTGTTATTGTTATTTTTTCTTTAGTTTCTTAAAATATGAAACATTAAAAGGTTAGGAGCTTCAAATGTCATTTGAATAGCCTTTTTGCATTCCCCTTACTATTTTATGATGTTCAGTCATTCTAGATTCTGTGGCTCCCATATTGAGTATTCTCATTTTTGTTTGAGTTGAAAGGATACTTTGTCCAGTGATTTTGAATGAAATGAGGAAGGCTGGTTGTCCCAGTGTTTTGGGTTCTCCAGGCAAACCAGGTAAAGGCAGATTTAGAAAAAAATAATAATACTGTAACTCAATATTGGAGCAACATAGCCCAGACCCGCTCAGAATCATTGGAGCAAATTTGACCGGTTGGAGACTGGGCACGAACCGGCGACCCTGCACACAGGAAACACACATGCTTGTATTGCTTTTAACCTCATCTCATCTCATTTCATCTCACTGACAGGGGACAGAATCTGTAACTGCAGTGCAACACACAGCACTACCTGTTACACTCCACCCCCAGCCCCTTTCACCTAGGCGATTGGCTGCAGCCAATCCATTAGATCACAGCACTGAGGTGACACGGCGGAGGCGGGGCTTAAACCCACAAGCAAGCATTTTAACCACTATGCAAAAGAGACTCATCTGTATTTGTGGTTATAGAGCTTTTAACCTCATATCATCTCATGACAGGGGACAGATTATGTAACGTCAGTGGGAAATATAATATTAAAAAAGCCAAAAAATTGCACTTGAAGATACTTACTCTAAACACGTCTAGATCTGATATTTACTTGCTTCTCTATACATCAGTAAATGAATAGCCCATGCCACAGTGCATCCTGGCGTCAAAAAGTAGTGCTTGTATAAGCTGTGTATTTTCCCTGGGAGGTTTGCCCCAAGTCAGCCTGGCACTTTTATTAGGTTTATTAAACATGGTCGCAGCTCTTTACACAGCCAAGGAGTTTGTTCTGTGCGAGTGACCCTTTTTTGGGGTGTGTGAATCAATGGAATTTGCACTTATTTGCTAGCTCCTAGCAGATACTGTTGGCAAGCACTCAACGTATTTGAGACGTAAACACTGGATGGCTGTATGGTCTTGTAGTATAATCTGAGAACCAAGACGCACTGTTACCTACTGGTTAGGTTTGAGGCAATGTGACCAACTGTTTAGACTCCGGGACAGTGTGGCCTAATTGGCAGAGCATATTTCTGGGTGGCACTTGGCCAGCTTGTTAGTGTCTGGGTGTAATGAGGACAAATGGCGAGAGTGAAGCCAGTGTGGTTTAGTTGTTAGAGTTTAGGGACTTGGAGGTGTGTGACTAACAGTTTCAGCTGAGGTACTTTGAGTCAGTGTGACCTACTGGTTTGAGCTGAAACTAGAAGGGGTGTATTGTAAAATTGGGCTCTGTTTTGTTGTGCCTGAATTACACAACACAGTGGGTAGTTCATTTAGGAGAAATAGGGATATGCTGTTGACTAAGATTTTAATGCAAATAATTAGTATGTGGTGATATATTCCCAAACCGTTTCTTTCAAGATCAACTTGTTTTTAATTACACTTAAAATAATTTAGTTTTCCTTATAGAAAGTGTTGTTAGTCTAATGATCAGCTAAGGAGCTTAGGTCTGGGTCTGGCAGTGAATTCTAAGCAGGATTAGCATTAAAAACATCTTAAAGCCCAGCACTACATAGATTTATTATTAGTTGTATTGCTAAGTAGCACCAGGCAGCTACACATTATCAACAATTAAGTGCAAAGGTATTTACCTACCTTGTACCTGTCTACTGTAAAGGGTGCTTATGTTAAATGCCATTCAGTTGTGAGGTGCTCTTGAGCAGAATAGATATTAAAACCTAGGGTGCTCATTCCAGGGATCAGGAGGTTTAGATGCTCAGAGATGTACAGTATAGTGTCCAATGATGACCTGGGGGCATTTAAAGCCAAAAAAACAGGATTATTTTAATGCCTTCATACAAGTGGGATCAGCAGAGGTACAGGGAAACAGTCGTGTGTTTTTAGTTTTGTTTTTTAAACAAATCAGTAAGCATTTAAAGGATTCTACAGACTCAAAATAATGCAATATGCAATTCTAATGCAGAAAAAAATGATAAAAATGTTGTGTTGGAACAAAAGATTGTAAAGGAAAGGTAAAAACAATGACATTTGCAATGCTTTGTACGAAGGTGCAATAGTAGCATACATTGCAATGGTATGGCCAGTGTAAAATTATATTTAATTTAATCCAGGAGACTGTATACCAAAAAGTTTGGAATCCCATTGGCTCCAGGCAACTCAGCGATACAGGGTGATGACGTCAGTCTTCATACCAGCAACGGTTGAAATGTAGAAAGGATGCAGCAGAGGTTGCCAAGGTAACCTAGTAGCAGGGGATTGGCCAATGGATGGGACATGCAGAACTAGGGCAGGCAGAGCAACTCCATTTAGCAACGACGCTCTTTATTACTGACCAGTGGTCAATTTAGGTATAGCAGATAAAAAGGAAATCAACAAACTGGCTTTGCTGATCATGGTGTACGCAGGAATGGCACCACAGTGGTATCATTTTCATATTTTTACATACTATACTGGCTTTTTTGGAGTTTAGACTAATGGCCCCTTTTTGAAGGCATGTGGCTGAGGTAATTTCTTACTAAATTTGTGTTGCTTATTGTTTTTCTGAGGGTATTTGTGTTATCTCCCTCTAAGTTAATTTGTACTGGTGGCTGAGTTCATTTTTAAAAGCTGAGGTTAGCAGTTTTATCATCAACATTTTATACACGGACAGCGACAAGCAAACTTAAGGTCTTTTCACACCAAGCGAATCGCGTCAAAGCGTCAACGTCTGGCGTATTCAATCTGAAGTGCAGCCACTGAACCCAACATTTCCTTAACAAAGTACAGAGTTACATTTTTATATTTTTCAACACTAAGTACTGTAACAGCAGTACTTTCATGATAACTAATTAATAAAGTTTTATGTAAATAAGATCACCCTTTTTATAAACCTGTGGCTGCAGCCTAACTATCATTTAACCATTTTTTCAATTCACGGCTCCAGCCACATTCCCATGTGTTTATGCAGGGAGGAATTCTGTAAAATGGCTCTGTATTTTCTGAAGTCTGCAAGATGCTGCTCAAACTCCTCCAGTTTAGATGCATTCCCACTTCCACTGACATGAATGTCACCTTCTGCAGCCTCTTCTAACAGTGCCTTGCATGGTGAGAAATGAGAGAAATCATTCTGTGAAATCAGATTTTTCCACAACTTAAGTTGAGTTGCTTTAGTTGCTCTCACTTCATCATGCATTGTGTCCAAGACCTTGTAGCTTCAGGTTCAGGTTGTACAGGTTTTTTACCTCTTGCATGAAACTTCTGATCTCTCTTGTTAGCTCAAAAAACCTTTTTAAAACAGATCCTGTACTTAGCCAACGCACCTCTGTGTAGAACAGTAAGTCCCTGTATCTGGATTCAGCTTCCTCCAAAAAGCATGGAAGTGTCTGTGCTGCAAGTCCCTGGTGTGAATGAAAATGACACATCGCACAGCAACTGACATAACATTATCCAATTTGAGAGCTTTACTGCACAGTGCCTGTTGATGAATAATGCAGTGTAAAGTTACTGGTTGAGAACTTTACTGACAGTGCCTGTTGATGAATGATGCAGTGTAAAGTCACTGTTTGTGAGTTTTACTGCACAGTGCCTTTTGATAAATGATGCAGTGTAGTTACTAGTGCTGCCAGGCCATTTCCCAATCATTGATGGGGTTCTATCTGTTGTTATGCCAGCTAACGATTTCCATGGTAGCCCAGCTCTTTGCAAGGCTTCTTCAACTTTTTGAAATAATTAATTTGCTGTTGTTCTATGAATGCCTGTAACAAATATAGCTAGCTGAGCGCTATCTACCAGAGTGCTCTCAGAGCGCAACAGAATATGCACAGAATTATCTGGCTTTCTCAAAAAGCTGCCCATCTAGATAATTTGCCAGGTCAATGATACATTCTGCTGCTGTGTTTGTGGAAAGGATAACATTAAATGTTGTTCTTTTTTCAGGGGACTCAATCTCAGCTACCTTTAGCAGGCATTCTTCACTGACTCTTTTCGCCTTCTGAAAATTCTGCTGCTGTGAATGCAAGGTTTTCTTTAACTGTGAAACAGCAGTCTCACATTCTTTTTCCTGATATTTGTCACACTGTTCACACATAACCGCCTGTCCACTTTTCTTGTAACTGCCTGTGTTCTTGGTCTACTTTTCTCTTTTTATTCTGCTTCATTTCTATTTCCCTTTTATACTGTGTGTTGATTGTCTTTTCTCTTCTTGATACTTACTGTATGCTTGGTATAAATCCCGCGATTGATACCAGTATCACTGTACAGTCATTTAAGTGCACCAACAAACACGGGTACACTTGGTTCCGCCTGGTTTCCATGTTCATAAATAAAAGATAAGAAACTATTTTAATCTTTAATAATAATAATAATAATAATAATAATAATAATATGCTGGAAAATATATACATCAACAATCGATGTTAAAAATATTAAATAGTTTATCAGGGAAATAATTGTGGTTTATACCACTTACTATATTATTATTATTTATTTCTTAGCAGACACTCTTATCCAGGGCGATTTACAATTGTTACAAGATATCACAATTTTTACATGTAATTAACCATTTATACAGTTGGGTTTTTACTGGAGCAATCTAGGTAAAGTACCTTGCTCAAGGGTACAACAGCTGTGTCCCCCACCTGGGATTGAACCCACAACCCTCCGGTCAAGAGTCCAGAGCCCTAACCACTACTCCACGCTGCTGCCCCAGTTAGCATTGCTGCCCTTATTAGCATTAGGCTACATGAAAAAGTTGCAGGAAGAATCATTTTCTGAACAAATTACACATACAATAACTAGTATCAAGAAGCACAGTCAGTTTATTTTATCTATAGTACATTTTCATTCATAATTATCACATGGTTAAAAACACAATGATTGTCATAGTTTAGGGCATAGGGCATAGTTTAGGGCAGCAGTGTGGAGTAGTGGTTAGGACTCTTGACCGCAGGGTCGTGGGTTCAATCCCCGGTGGGGACACTACTGCTGTACCCTTGAGCAAGGTACTTTACCTAGATTGCTCCAGTAAAAACCCATCTATATAAATGGGTAATTGTATGTAAAAATAATATGTAAAAAATAATGTAATTGTATGTAAAAATAATGTAATATCTTGTAACAATTGTAAATTGCCCTGGATAAGGGCGTCTGCTAAGAAATTAATAATAGTATATATTTCTCCACCGGTTCACAGACATTTTTAGAATAATAATGTGATGATTTTTCCCTCAGTTTTTTTTTTTAAATTGGAAAGTGACACTTCGGTTTTGGGACCAGCTACTTGTCAAATATTTTTGAGGGTAATCAGGGTTTTAATAGTAGTACGTGTCATTGTATATTAGCGATTTGAAGCAACTTTTTTGTGTCCTTCTAGGTGCAGTAGCCGCGGGTCGTATCACATGGTATCATGTAATCTTCAGGGGGGCCGGATTCAAATGTTGTTGGGGCCGTATTCGACCCGCATGTTGAGTGATTTTTCCTATCATGTCTATCATAGCTAGATTCAAAAGTAAGTGCCAGTGCATTTAAAGAAAATGTCATTACTTTGCAACTGGCTCTTTCTAAAGAAACATGTTTGCCATATAAATGCTCAGTTGTCATTCAAAGTTTATTTTTTAAAGATAATTTAACAGAATTTAACATTCAACAACAAAACCACTTAGGTGCTTATTGTTTTTAATATCCCCGTGTAGGGGATACATTCTGGGAACACAGATATTGTGGGGACAACAATACTGTATGTTCTACCCTTTTTTCAGTAGTGCATATTATAAAGGAAAATGTTTTTTTTTTCTAGGTCTACCTGTGTTCTACTTGTTCTATTTGACAACACAGGAATACATCATTAATATCTTCAGTACATTAGGTGGAAACTGCTGCAGCCTACCCAGAAAGCACCAGTGTGCCTCTGTAAGCACAATAAGAAGCAGCACATCAATTATCCTGGCCTCCTTTCCTCTTGTGCTGAGCAGCTGTGAGCCATTGTACTGTGCCAGGGATGGGCACGTGGGTAATCCAGAAGACACTGCACAGACACTGCTCCTGCCAGCATAGCCTTAGAGGCCATATGTAGAGTATGTCTGCAAAAACAAAGGCAGTTTTTAAGTAGGGTGCAGGGGAATTGGTTACAGTCACATCCTGGACATTGATAGTATGCTAGCATAGTTTGCATGCCAAGATCAATTTCTTCTAAATCTGACCATTTCTGTCTAAATTTGACCATTTATGCCAAGTTTATTTTTACAATCCGGACTAATAAATCATGTTTCATATGTGATATTTCAGAACTGTTTATAAAAAAAAGTTAAGATGGCTAGTGCAAATTTGGTATGATCAGATATAGTTTAAAGTGAAAAACGTATTCGCATGTGCCTACAGAGTTTGGACAATGGAAAATTCGTCTGATGTTTACTATTGATGTGAATAAGGAAACTCTCACATGACTGATTCATTTGTTATCCAAATGGTGTCCCAGACATATATTTTCTTCAATTTCTTAAAATGCATATTCCTGTTACAAATCAGTTTCTGTCGTGAATTGTCAGACAGAAGATCTGAAGAGGGCTGATATTTGGTGTTTGTTTGTCTGGTGTATCCTCACAAGACAGCAGGGGTTTTTTTCTGTTCACCCAGTTTTATTTATATTGCCACATTTATCAATAAATGCAATGTGCCTATTTGTAACACGGCTTGGAAAAATAACAACCTCTGACAAAACCACAGCCAATATGGCTATTTTCTTCTATTTCATTTAGCTGTTCCTCATCTACTGTTATGTGTCTACTCTTGCTGGTGCACTTATTTTATTATTTATGTTGTACCAGTTATGTGGAGTTTCATCCTCAAATATATTAAAGGAAATAGGTGGAACGTCACTCATTTTTGGCAGTGGTTTTGTAACTAATAACAAATAAAATGGCAGTTTGTCATGGAATTTAGAATGTAGTGGTGCGTAGTGATTTATTCAGTGTGAGGCGGCTCATTAGTACGCTAGCCGTGCTATACGCTCTATATATACGCACGGTCATGTGATGCTGTTTTACCAATTAGAGGTTGTTATTTTTCCAAACCGTGTTATAATCATAAATACTGCATATAAAGTTCCCACAGACAAATTCAGAAATATGTTTTTTTTATGCCCTACAAAAATCAAAACAAAAGTATGAGACTTGCCCTTGGGAACTCTGGGGTATTGAAGCAGTGGGTGCAAATCCAAATCGCTAGAAAGGAAGCTGTAGAACTCATGCCAGAGGCCATGTAGCTAAATGTGCTTTGGAATATATATTATATTACAGATTGCTTTCATTTAAAAATAGTATAACAAATGATATACACTACCTTAAGTGTAACACATGTACAGGATGCTCTGAAGGAATTGCTTATTTTACCAATTATTTACTACCCATTTCCATTTCTCTTAAAGGTAAAAGTGAATTAACAAATGAATTAGTGAAAACCTAGTTACAATTACAACCCTGTTCTACACAGTGGAAGACCAGTATGCTAAACACTGTCCCATTCAGAGGCTTAATGCTACAACATAACTTCATCCTAGACTTAAGGAATCAACCCGGCCCCTTAGTGATGTCACTTATTTTAGTTACTCCTGGAGCCTCTGAACCTGCTCAGCAGCCCTCTGTTGAAGTCAGTCAGATCTGCTGTATTGCCCTTCGTAACTGAAACGGACTTGCAGCAGGGCAACACAGCTTGCAGTTTAGAGACTGTCAGGGGTTTAATTTGCAGAGCAAATTAACCAGTCATGTGAACCAATGAACACATAAATGTGCTATGCATGGCAGCTGCTTATTATTTTTGTCCAATGCTTTTATTCTCTATCTAAATTTGAATTGCTACTGTTGAAACTTCAGCTACGTCACCACTATACAGAAGCTGAATGATTCCCTTGAAAATGAAATAGAACACTCCCATGTTAAATAATGAACTGACAGCATCTCCTTCTTCTTCCTGACCATTGAAGACCTCTTAAAAGCTAAAAAAAAAAAACATTCCCAGCATTGTTAATATTTCAGGAGTTTGTGGTGCACTGAAATTGCAGTTTACTCCCAGTTCACCACCCTTGCGGCACAGCAGGGCACAATAGACTGCCACCACTGTCCCTGACTGCCGCTATTCTAAAAAAATTGGACAAAAAATAAAATTAGGCATATGCTGCATACAAGGGAATTTAAGCATTCAGCACACTACTGGCACTATATTCCAAGACACGTTCCCCAGCGCTGCACAATACTTTACTTATTAGAGGGGAGTATAAAGGAGTGTGCAATGTACTAAGAAGGCAAAAATTGCTATAATGAGTATTAGTACTGATTATACTGCTGTAATTGGAACAGATACTTGCATGATACAAGCACTCGGCACACACCAGAAGCATACAAGTGTGTACTGTTAGAAGACATATGCCTTCCATGCTAAAAGAGTCAGCTTGATATCAATCACTATGAAGCAGCTAAATCTCCTTCCTATTATACCAGTATCATCATAAGGCTAAAGATCATTTGAAAAATTGAATTTCCTTTATACAGGTCATTTTGACTCACCCACACCACAACAAAAGATACATTGGGCTAAACAAAAGAGTGTGCAGTTCAGCTATGACCAAAGGCTTTGCATCACCTAGAATTTTTGGATTGAGACATGATTTTTTAAAAACTATATGAACATAATTTAGATATTTTATTTAACATAATGTAATCAAAGAAACTAACAAATTATATTGGAAAAGTCTACCGGAAGCCATAATAGCAGTACAGTATTTTAGGTTAGATTTTGAAATGTCACATTTTTCAATTGTTGTCAGTTTTTCAGTAAGTATATGGAAAACTACAAAGCTGTATTTACTTCAATATGTTAACATACAATTATTCAGAAGTTTTCATTCGACTTTATGATTTTAAATCCATAGAGCGAGGCAAAACTTTTGGCCATAGCTGTACAGTACCAACCTTTTACCCAATCAAATCATTTAGTCGATAGTCAGTTAACAGATCATTATTTTCAACAGGTGATTATAATTACATCATGATTAGAGGCACTTCACATCTTATAAAAACTAAAAATCAATCTGATTAACTACTAAATACATGTTTTTAGATTAACGGACATAAATTGATATCGTCATTGAGACCCAAAGGTTCCAATGTATTCAAAGTAAGAATCCAATGTGCTTCTCTTTATAACAGAACGTTAACCTCATTCCCCCCCTCTCGCTGGTACGTTGATCTTCTCCACACCCACAAATCTCAGTGAGTGCGGAGAAGATCCATGTCCAGCTTTTATGTAATGCTTTGCCATAGCATAGTCTTTATTCTGATTTTGAATAGCTGTTTTATGTTCTGCAATCCGTGTTTTCAAACTTCTCTTAGTTTGTCCAATATAGACCAGATCACACAGAGAATTTGGTACGAATTGTTAAACTATTGATATAAGGTGTAGTCTCGGCTTTGAAGTGAAGTGTTCCAAAATGATGGAAACACAGGTCTTTTACAATGTTCTGATGAAGACAAACTGTCAAAGCATGTTAACATTGTAGCTTGCTGACTTTTGTAATATGAAAATAAAAATACTTTTATCGACAAATCGAGTGCAGATCTGGATCAATCCAAGGGAGTTGCTGTTTCCCTCTTTCTGTGGTTTTCTACAGGTAGATTTATATATATATATATATATATATATATATATATATATATATATATATATATATATATATATATATATTATATGTGAACTGGCCGGCACCACTCACGGTAGCGCAACCCCTTTAAAAATTGACCCAGACACCAGAATTGAGTTTTTCAAGCTGGTTGCGCTATTTTTTTAATAAACACAAAAACACAAAATAAACACTTAGCTCCTCAATGAGCACTAACTAAACAAACGGGAACCTAACTCACCCGCAGGACGGCTAAGCCGTTTACCTGCCAAACAACAAAATGCACTTACTTCTTCACGACTGCTTGGAAGAAGAGCAACCCTCCTGCCTCCTTCTCCTCAGCCCCCTGAGCAAACTAACTGCATTTCTTTTATACCCTGCACCTGGCTTTAATTTAATAATAAGCACCAGGTGCAGGGGATAATTAAGCAATAAAACAATTCACCCATTTAAACAAAAGGTTTATATATATATATATATATATATATATATATATATATATATATATATATATATACACTTCTTTTTCTTCAGTCCCTTTATAGATTAATATAGGCTATCCACTCCTGAACTAAAAGCACATTTATGCTGTGTCTTAAATGACCTGTTAGGACCTCTTGCCATAGACCCTTCCAAGGCCATTAAAAGCGATTAAAGCCAGAGATGCGAGCATCCTCTGCTCCCTCAGTGGGGAGCTATTGAACAAAACAGGAGCAGTCTTTTAGCTTAGAGAGCTTCAAAAAACATCCATAAAACGCCCTGTGAATAGATCAGCGCCACGGCCCAGGTGTTACCGGCAACGAGAGAGACACAGAATTGCTTAGGTTTAGAGCTATGGCTCATTTTTAATAAATAAAACAAATAAACAAAACACATGAACAAATTAATAGGCACAAGGGCCAAAATAAATAGTGTAACAAAACCCAGAAAACTGTTCAGGCTGGGCAGAGGCAAATAAGATAGCACAAACAAACCCTCACTTATCATGGCTTCTCTGCACACTTCTCTCCTAACGAGGAGAAGCTGAGCTTTATATCGCATGTGGCTGATGGGTTGATTGCTTATTGATCCTTTAATCAACACCAGCCAACACATGCTCACACTGAGCTGGCAGGGAGGGGGCCAAGCTTAAATAAATAAAAAAAAAACCTCATTTTCTAACCCACCACCAAAACACATTTATTTACAGGGTAGGCCTCAACCCTGTCACATGCCCCCTCAAACATTCTTCACTATCATTTAGTACACATAAAAAAAATTGCCTGATAGAGAAAACTCAATTATTGTATCACAATATAGACAGAAAGTATGACAGAAGTATGACAGAAATTATTTGTAAAGGAGTGTATTATTTTTGTCCTTACTTATCTGCTATGGAGTCCTAATTACTTAAACAAGAATTTGTACTGCTTGTTTTATGCAGTATACTGTATCCACAGTACAGGTAGATTTGCGATGTACAACAGAGGGAACACTCTTGGGCTAGACTCTGTACTGTTTGCCTTCACACCAGAGGGATATCATGGATTGATTTCACGTAACTCCCAAATTTACTAATCCTAGCCCCAGAGATTGTATTGACACTGGCACTGCATCAATTACTTTGGGAGTAAACAAAATGCGAAGGCAGATACAACGCAGTAATAGTCATGTGAAGCACTATCTGTCTTGCACACACTCGTACTTCCAACATAAAAACCTGATCCTTGGTTTCTGGTATTTGTTTCACAGATAAAATGAGTTTAATGCATTGTCATATACATTATTCAGTGCATAAGCATTTTTTTTTTTTTACTGCGCTGCTAAATCTGGAGTAGTTGCTTATCAAAAGCAACAGGAACGATTGTGCATTAACTAGTTGGGAAGTGAATGACATATTATAGCTTCAGTAGTAAAAAAATATTCTGTGTGAAAACATTACTGTAATCTTTCCTACACAGGTAAGCAAGTACATGCTGGTGATGGGGGATATAGACAACCGTATGTACGTATGTCACACTTTAAAGTATTACTTATATATAGATAGACAAAGGAGATGTGATACCTTTTATTGGACTAACTAAACACAAATTAATCACAAGCTTTCAAGACCTCAAAGGTCTCTTATTCAGGTGAAAGTAGGAAAGAGAGATTGGTGTTTACATTACTAATACATGTAAACATGGGCAGGAGGCCGACCCGGTCGGTTGGGGGAATGAAACTCACTTCCCCCAAGAGGGATCCCTGTGCAGCATTAGAAAGGAGTGGAGGAGGAGGGAGGAAGAGGACAAAAAACAAACACAAAACAAAGAGAGGAAGTAGTGCTAGGTTAATATAGGAAAAAAGGGGGAGATTGACAGGTGGAGCTGCCAAATGGAACTCCAGGCGCTGCCCTAGCCACGCCCCTTGACTGACGTGGCGAGCGCTACGCAAGGCTATTTAGAGATGGCTAGAAATTAGCTGACCTCCACACGTCATCCAGCCCCCACCCCCAGGAGCCAGATGTGATTCCCCAGGAGCCAGCTGATCACTTCCCCAGGCGAGCGCGGCTGAGGAAAGCTAGTGGACGGCATAGAGAAATGAGGTAAACAGGGAAAAACGCAGTAAGAACGCTTTCTACGGCATCCTTCGAATTACATCTAACGGCTAACATTTAAAATCGTAAACATCAAGCATATTAGAACACTAGATTACTAGAACATCCGTCAGTCAAATGGCTTGTATCTCATGCGTCATTTGATAAACAACGTGTCCAATAAACAGCTAGAAAGGGCTTTATAACTTACCTCAATCCATTCGTCACTGTTGTGTGTCAGAGTTCGCCTCCTCCTCCCAAGCCTCCACCTGTTCTCGGCTATCCTGCTCCCCTGCCCATAGCTTCCCAATAGTCAGCCTCTCCACTTTCAGCAAACTAAATTGTGGGCTCGAAGGGCAAGGCCAAAGGCCAAAGATGTAATGAAAATATGTATAACGTAGTATTTGTTGTCTAAGCTTTAATAAATATTGAGTTTTCCTGACTGAAATAACAGTATTTATAAACTGCTGGTTGTTTACCCAGTGTGAAGCTTTTCAATAGCCAGGGTAATTATTGACAGTTGGGAGAATGAAACTTGCTAAAAATACTCCGTCATCCTCTGCAAGGCCTCCCTGGGGAGTGCATAAAACATGGATGGGAAATGCAAGATGATATGAGATTGCTTTGCTGCCTTTTATGGGGTTGTTGTTGCTAGGATTTTAGAGTCACAAATTATAATTTGATTAAACTGACAGTGAATAAAAGGTGTTAATCTGACCACCTTCTTGCAAATACAGATTTCCGCTGAAATCAAAAAACTCAATAACATTAATTTACTTGAGCAAATTGCCATTTAGTCTTTTATTTAGCTGCAGGCTCTTTGTTTTGGGCTATTTGTATTGCTTTTTATTGTTTCAAAATGATTTTGCTCGATTTAGCTGAATTCAAATTACCTTTTTCACAGTGGTTTATGCTTTTGGCAGAACCTTGACTAAAGCATATCTGGTTTTCTTTCCAAATGTTGGCCTTTCAAGTTATTTAAAAAGCAGAAAGCTCCTGCTTCATGTGGATGTCATTAGTGGTTTCAGGCATACATACCTCTCAACTTGTGTGTTTACCCACACATTCCTTGTTGCTGTAACCAGACACATTGTAATACACAGTTGGTGTTTACAGATGTCATTTTTGTTGTCATTTCTTTTGAGCAACTGTCTCTGGCAACAAAGCAGTTGCACTAAATTGACTTTAATGGCTTTGTTCAAAGGGGTAATAGTAACACAGCACAAACATTTTCATGTTTTGTCATGCCAAAGTTATCACTATGAACCAACTCACAATGGAAATCCATTGCTGCAAAAATGTCACCCTAAACCTGATATTTTGTGGGTCTCGTTTCAATGTATTTCAGTATATTAGAAAAGGCTCAATAGATTACCAATACCCATGCTGTATTGCATGATAATTGTGGACGACCCCTTTCAGTTTCGGAGGAGAGCTGCTGTCAATGAAATCGTACATAGATCCACTTTGAAAAGGGGATTTCCTAAGGATATTCTTTCCAAAACACACATAATTAAATAATAAATACATTGTTCATATTAGGTTTATTTGGGGATTTTAGCCTTTTTCAAGGTTATTTATTATGTCCATGTGCACACATCAGTAAAACCAAAAAAAAAAAGAAAAGCAACCAGCATATACTTTTTGAAAGGTGTTTTTATGTTGGAATTTCAGTCGTTTATTTTAAGTGTTTCGGTGTCTCTGTCGTTTTTATTACCATGTCTCTGTCTAGGCAAGGGGTAATAAGACAATAGCATTTTCAATGCATTTTGTTGAAAAGCAAAACAATAGTATATTTTGGTGTCTTTAGATGTTTTTATTGTGAGATGTAATGTCTGATGCACATACAGTCAACATCTCATAAACACAATTTTTTGCCCACTAAGAAATTACTGTTTCATTATACATTCTGCTGAAAAGAAAAGCAACAGTATATCATCCTGAGGGCTTTTTATTGTAACAAAGGTAAGATATATTTTGAGTTGGGTTTTTTTGTGTGTCGTGGTGCCTTTAAAGCCTACGTTCCTTGCTTTGTTTCAGTTAAACCAAAATAACCTTTAGCATTAGAAAAATAGTATCCTTTTCAAGGAGGCTTTTTTTTGTGGGGGTATTGTGTTTTTTCAATTTCCTTTGGTTTATTTGATATCTGTGTATTGTTTAATGTTGTACAGTGGTACACAGAGTATGCAATAGGCTATGTGCCTGTAAAATAACTAATAGCTTTTTTAATTTAATTTGCACACACAAGCTATTGTCTGTTTTGTTGAAAAGCATTAGTTTTTAAGAAGACAGATTTTTTTTATGGCAAAGATATGTTCCACAAGTTGTATGCGTTGTTTTTTCCCCCACAAGTTGTGCGCATTATTTAAAGGGCCATACACATTTTTTTTTTTTTAATCAGAGATACAACATATAGGTTAGCATAGTGTAAGAGAGAAGTTTCCATTTTAATACATAAAATGGGTTTCCAGAGTTTATCATGTATTTTAAAACCCTGTAGGTTTTGTACAAATAGCTGCAAAAGATGTTGATGTCAAAATGGCTGTGTTAAAACTATATATAACAGATTTTATTGTAAAGACAAATGGTTGCCTACCTCACCCACTGTGTGACCTTGAGCAAGTCACTTCACTTCCTTGTGCTCTGTCTTTCGGGTGAGACGTAGTTGTAAGTGACTCTGCAGCTGATGCATAGTTCACACACCCTAGTCACCTTAGATAAAGGTGTCTGCTAAATAAACAAATAATAATAATAATGTATTTCGTGAGGATGAAAATTGTTTACAGAAAACTAGGGCAGATTTAACTCCTGCTCAGTGCACACTAAACTTGATTGTTATGTAAATGTATAAATACATTACAGTACTAGGAAGAATGGGATTGTTTTCAAATTTCAGTTGAATATTCATTTTTGATAAGCAGAAAATTGTATTACAGTAAAGAAATAGCTCAGAAGTTAAATATTCCGAGCTAGCCCATCATCTGTAAAGTAGAATGGTTATTTATTTCAGATATCACAAAATACATAACCGATAAAACCTGGTGGAAGGGTGACTTACCGTTGAACTTATGCTATTTTTTTGGCACACTGCTATACAGAGTTTGATACATGGACTTTTTGCCTTTGAATACATTCAAATTGCGTGAAAGCACAAAGCAGGCAGAGCTCATTTGCAAACAAACTCCAGATTTAGCAGGCTAGTTAAATATTTAGCTAAATGTTAAATCTTGTTAAGAGATTTAAGATTTAGTTAAATATTTAGCTAAATGTTAACTAGATTTATAAATGATACCTGAACACATTTAAAAAAAATGAATTTATTTTCACAACATTTATAAATCTGGGAAGATTTAAGTTAAATCTGGAAAAAAAGATATAAAATATGAACGCTTTGTTTTACACATGGCACCCCATAATATTCTGACTTTTACTGTAGCATATGCGTTGATTTTCAGAAGGGAAAGAAATATAAACAGCAGCAGGGTCTGTAATAATTACTTCATGTCCTTGCATGAAATCAATTGCACCCCTACTGGCCAGACACCAAGCACCTTCAGAGTGGATACAAAGCAGGGCCCATCCACCTCTGCTCTGGATTGCTCAGCATAAAAGCGATTCTGGCTTTAGGCTTGTGAGATTGGAGGACTCTCACACGACCTCAGGACGTCTGCAGTGAGGAGAAAAAAAACACATAATTGGACATTCCAAATTGGGGGGGGGGAATAAAATGAATAATTGGTCACTCTAAATTTAAAAAAAAACTAACAAACTAAATAAATCAGCTTTGTTTAAAGGTTGAAGACCCCCCTTCAGCTGCTTCATTCAAAGACGTACATAGCAAACCTATGGAAATCTAGAGTTACTAAAATACAGTTTGCAAAGGCTCTGCACTGATCCTTAACCCCCTGTCGGACCTGGTCTGACTTCATTCCAATGTCAGACCCTGTCCGATATCATAAAAAGACAAAAAACAGGTCTCTAGTCGTTTTTCTCCGGAAAAAGCCGAGAAAATTCAATGGCAGAGTGAGTTACTGAGAGGAGCCGAGAGAAGTCGAAAAGTGGGCGTACTCAGAATACTGATAGACCTGACACCACATAGATGTTGATATGCAGGCTTTTAAACCTGTTTCACTGTGAAAATAAATCTTTTAAACTTAAAATAAACTGGAAAATAAATTGACCTGCATACACAATTTCACACCAAATTTTACAAGTGGGCTGTTGAGCCCTCTAAGCAAACATAATCTATCTCTATAATTCCCTACTGTTTCCATGTCTCCTGTGCAAGCCTGTTAAATGCAGCGTCTTTCCAAAATCAAAGACATTTCTCAGGCAGCATGGGAGGTGGTGATTATTTTGACCACTTTACTTCTTCACAAAGGGAATTAGGGTCATTTTTCTCTGTCAAAGGGCAGTTTTAGTTAACAGGTTCCCATTTTCCATTTCCCTCTACCCACCTGCACACCCCCTCACAAGGTAGTGGTATTGTTGGGTAAAAGATTGAGAGTGAGGATGACCAAAATGGAGCAACAAAATGGATAAATATATAAAATAAAAATGTTAAGTATGTCATAACATAATAAATAGGATTTTTTTTTCTGGGCTTTCTGACTATTCTCAGAACTGTAATTAATAGAAATCTAAAACAGTCTAAAACCTCTGGCACATCGTTTTGAAACCACAAGCCCTTCTTCCTGGCCATTGGCCTTTCACCCCTGGCTACACTGGCTCCCTGTATTATCGTTGCCTGTTCAAATCTCTCTATGGTCTTGCCACACCTTATCTGGCTGCACTGATCACCTACTATGTTCCTCCACATCCCTTACGCTCCCAATCCCTATTGTCCCTCTCTGTCCCACGCTTGCCCTGTGTCCAATCCCATTACCATTCCTTTTCCCTTCTTGCTCCCCTTCATTGGAATAGACTCCCACTTAACATAAAACAGTCACCCACACAACGTAGTTTCCGCTCCTCCCTCAAAACGCATCTCTTCTCCCTAGCCCATACTACTAATACTCCTGGCCCTTGACCTCCTGCTATGACCCTGCTTGCCTGACCCTGACCTAGCCCCTGGCCCTCTGCTTTCATACTAATCTGTATCTCTCCACCCTAGCCCAATAACTTGCATTCTTTTTTCACCCAGTATTCTTGATTGTACCATTTTGTTTAAATTTATAAAGCTCCTTGGCTAAAGGCGCTATAAAAATGTAAATAAATAAATAAATTAATTAATGAATCCATGTGCTGTCCCTGTCCAGTGGAAGCAATACAATTGTTCTGCCTCTAGAACAGTCAATCCCTTTTCTATTCCAAGTGTCCAGGTCAGAAAAATAGAAACTGAGAAATAAAAACATTATCATTTGCGTTGACCTTTCCCATGTCTTTCTTTTCTATTTTTCGAAAGCTGCCTGTCCCTCAGATTTAATAATAAACTGTCCACTATTGGAGAAAATCAATCAAACAAATATAAGCATCGAGACTGCCGGAGTCCTCTCTTGCTTCCTCCTGCTCTCTCAGAAATTGGATGTGATTGCAGAAATATATCTCACAATCTCAGGCCCCAGCCCTGCACGGTCACCATGCATCTCTGCCTCGATTTATATTCTCTAGGCTGTGACAAGCAGGCTCTTGGGGGAGTGGAGCATTGAGCTGGGATTGCAGACCTGATCCTAGCCAAATGACTGGGATAACGCCAGGCTTAAATCAAAGCCAACCTGATTTAAGAGTAGCCAGTAAGGTCTGTGGCTGAGGGCCTTATCTAAACGGATCAGTTGGTTTGAAAAATGTTGGTCTGAGATTGCTTTGGTCAACAGTGATTCTGTCCCTCCCAGCTGAAAAAGATTGCAGATATGAAGGACTTTAATTTAGCAGAAATAGAGGAAGGTTATAAGTGAAGGATATTTGAGAAAATAAAGAAAAACTAAATGGCAATGATAGCACTGCAACAGCTTCAATTTTGTAAGTTATTGGTAACATTTTCAACATTGATTTTTCTGTTATCACAGTTTTAAGAACTAATGCACTGGTATTCAGTTGATGTACCATTGTTCTACAGTGCAATATGTGTTCCAAATTGTGTTGATTGGTTGTTTCAGGGATACATTCTAAAATTTAAAGCATCCGTGGTATTTTTTCAAATTCTTCTGGTAATCAAAGACACATAAAAAGGAAATGTTTACACTTCAGTGATGATGTTGGGGTTGCAGTGTTCAATGAATTCAAAGTGTGAAGTTGCTGCCTGTTTTCTTTTTGAGACCTGTCTGGTTTAGTTAATGACAAACAGCGCTCGTGGGGGTTGATGCAATTTTAGTGAGACACTGCTCTCCTTAAAGGCTGTCAGTCAAGGTGAGTGACAAGCGTAATCTTTCTCAGTTACAAGCGTCCCTCATCCAACCAATTTATTCCCCACAGAAAAATCGTCAGATACTTCAAGTAGTCTAGCAGTGGTGCACTGTTGATAAGCCACAGCTCTGGAGAATTCAAGATGGGTGGCCATGTCTATATACAAGACAGGCACATTATTTAACAGAATGGTAAAACAACTGACCAGAATGGGAAACACCAAATTGCTAGGCCACATGGGCTCGAACAATATCCAACTTTTTGTTTGTTTACATGCCATTTTGTAGCGATGAAGTGCACTCATGGAAATCAGAATACAAAACGAGGCAATGATATGATGGCGGTTCTGGAAAGATTTAATAATCCAATCAATGTCCCTCAAGATACTCTACCGATGACAAGTCACTTTTTTACAAAACAGTACTGTATCAGTTGTGAACAAATCGCTATCGGTGCCAAGAAGGTGTTCCTTTAGCCGGAGCATTTACAATGAGAAAAATCAGTGTTCTCTTATTAGGTGTTCCTATACGCGGAGACTACTGTATACTTAATTATATATGAACTACCTCACTACCTCATAGAACAGGCTGAACATAAAAAGTGACATTAGAAAAATAAAATGCAAAAAACAGAGGAATGTGAATGGAGAGTAAAGTTATTGCTCGTTTCACCAAACCTGAAACAGATGAAGACCTAAATATCATTGCCAGCGATTGGTCTTCCAGAAGTACTCAGGCAAAATGGGTTGCAATTTGTTTGGAGAATGATTAAAGCCAGGAAAGAAATGCAAATGCTGAGTTTAAATCTAACATCCAGTGTAATTGATAGAGATTTACTAAGTGATGATGAAATTGCGGTTGTTCCTGAACCTGTCCAAAAGATATGTGAAATAAAAATTAGAAAGGGTGTGTTTATGAGGAAAGGAAGTTTGTGGTAGAATATGGGGTAACATTGTAGAAGAGAGATATACAGGATCCCGAATAGTATGCAGTCTTTACCCTGGAATGTAAGGTAGACATTCAAAAATATGGGTGGAAAAAAATACTCTTTAAGTTTGGGAATTAGACTAACCTACAGTCCTAACATATGTGGACAACTAAAATATGCAGTAGAGACGTACAACAGTTTGAGGATCAAGCCCACAATGAATAATAGTTAACTTTCAAAGGAATGAAAATTAGTATCTGTTCTTCTATGACTATGGGTGTTTCTTTTTCCAATCACCAATGTTTCTGAATTCCATTTTTCACATCAATGTTATTCACTAATAGCTGCCTTGAAAAGGTAGAAGTCAAACAACTCAACAGATGTCTGAATAGAAGCAATATCCTTGAAAAGATTTTCTCAGGGTTTCGATCTGCTCGTAGTACAGAAACTGCCTTTGTCAGAGTGGTGAATGACTTACTGATGAGTGCAGGCTCTAACTCTATATCCATTTTGGTTCTTTTAGACCTCAGTGCTGCATTTGATACTGTGGATCATGCCATTTTAATTGATCGTCTTACAAGCTGGGTTGTCCTGACTGGAACTGTTCTGAACGGGTTTAAGTCATATCTAACTATCAGACAGTACTTGTTTATTTAGGGGGTTTGTATCAGGATTATCTACTATTACTTGTGGTGTCCCCCAGGGCTCTATGGTTGGTCCCATATTTTCTTTGCATATGATACCACTGGGTGAGATCATTCGTATCACAATGTACATGGTCACTGCTATGCTGATGACACAACAACTTTATATTTCTGTAAAACCTGGTGACACCACTGCTGCTGCAGCCTTACAAAAGTTGGATTCCTCACCGTTTCTTCCAATTGAACTCAGATAAGACAGAAGTTTTGCCGTTAGGTTCTCAGCCAAAATGAGAACTTGCAAATTCATTATATAGGTAGATTTGGGCAACCTGACCTCTAATATAACATCGGATGTGAGAAATTTGGGGGTTATATTTTACTCTGATTTGAGTTTTGAGGCTCATATTTGAAAATTATTATCTATGAAACATTGCTAATTTAGGTCTGTTGTTTCTTTGTCTGATGCTGAGAATTTAATTCATGCTTTATTTGCTGGGCTTCCATATCATCCCTTATCACATTTGCAGCTTGTTCACAATGCAGCTGCTTGGGTTCTCACAAGAACAAAAAAACAGGCTCATATAACTCGTGTGTTGGCCTCACTGCACTGGCTTCCAGTGGATTTTAGAATTGATTTTAAATTCTTACTCTTCACACACAAGTTATATGAGCCTGCTTTTTTGTTCAGTATGAAACATGACACCCTGTTTTTTAACACAAGAATGCCTTTGGTGCGATTGAGGGCAACCTTACTGCTCAGCGATACATTGACGAAGTCTTTGAGGCAACAGTTTTTCCGTTCTTGCAAGCCAATCCGGAAGTGTCGATTTTCCAGCAGGACAATGCTGAACCACACAGTGCTAGGATTACAATTGCAAAACAATGTTGATATCTTGCCTGGCCAGCTTTTTCTCCTTACTTGAGTCCAATAGAACATCTGTGGGACCAAATCGCCAGTGCAACCGTGACCAGCCAACCTTCGCCAGCTGGCTGCTGCTGCACAGGAAGAGTGGCGGAACATCCCACAGCAGTCTATCCAGAGGCTGATCAGGTTTATGTATCAACGCTGCCAGGATTGTGTTAATGCTCACGGAGGTCATGCCCGATACTAAATTTGTAAAACTGTCATTTTGACAGTGTGTCATGCTTCATACTGAAAACTTATCATGATTCTTTGCTCTGTATTTTTGTTCACATTTTCTGTGATTTTGCTTGATATCTAGGTTTAAAATATTTGATTAAATCCATTAGACCTGAGTGTTGTGTTTCTTTTGTGCATCAGTATATATAGTCAGCAAAATGTATACACCGTAAAATAGACGTTTTATATACATAACAGAAATAATAACTTTTTTATGTAAAGTACAAAATTACACACACAGTATATATATATATATATATATATATATATATATATATATATATATATATATATATATATATATATATATATATAAAAAGGAATACAAAAAACATTTTTATTGTGAAATAAAATGAAATACTATGTATGTACTTTAAATAGTTGGTTGTTTCCAACTCTTTTCAATGTCTTCACAAATAGATAGGGATTTTGCATGGAACGCAATTGCATAATAAAGTCACCTGAAGATTTCGATCTCTCCTTCCGGACATCAAAACATATATCACATTACAAACACTGCCTCAGGGTATGCATACAATCAGATAGATGAAAAAAACATAGAATAGACGGCAAATCTTGACCAGAGCAGGTACGGCATGGTACTGCAAGTGCGCTTTCATTTGACGTATATGCATACGTCCTGAAGCTGAATGGTTAAGGACTTGGGAGGTCAATTGGTCTCAAGGTTAGAGCTGGGTGTTGAGAGGAAGGCTCTGGGTACTGTGAGATCCTAAAATGAAACATCTCTGATGTACTTCCTTTGATATATTCTGTTCATACTCCTTTTCCATGTGGGGATATAATCCGCTTAGATAGATAATTAAAAGAAAAACAAATTCCAACAGATGATCAGGCAAGGGCAAAAAACAGATTACAAAGACAAATCAAAGCTGATCAGGATGCAGCAGCCCTGCACTAACATTAAACAGATGATTCAAACAGCTTTGGATGGGCGAGACACCTTTCTGAATTCTAACAAGCGCTGCTGAAATTAGACACCTCTCATGGCCTGCTTTCTTACTCTGCAATCTTTCTAACCCTATAACAACCACACCTTTAACCAGTAACCCTCCATCCTACTGTCCATCCTACAAAGCAATCCCTGCTCTAGTTGGCATTGTTAGCTCACAGGGATTCAGTTTGGGTTATTGTGCATATTGAATGACTTTCAAACATTACAATCCTCTGCCTCTGTTGTCTCTGTCTCACACCAGTTTCATCCTACAGCCCATTCTTTAGACGAGAGACTTCAACATGTAGGGAAACAGGGAAACATTTTTTTAACAAATTGGATAATAAATAAAGAATTGTGGCCATATATACAAAGGTATCAAAAGCAACCAACTGATTAATTGAAAATGTGCAAAAGAAAACAAATTATTCGTCCAAGGGACCCTGATCATGTGGCACAAGATGGGACTGTTCACTGTCGCTTGAATGGCCAGCACGGTGGTGACCATGGCAGCATAACCCTAACAGCTCTTGTCTCATGCATCTGATCCACAAACACGAAAAACGAATATATTTTTTTCGGAAAATAGGTCCTTGTGCCTTGATGTCACCATTTCTGTTATTTTGTAAAGATTTTGTGTGAGAATGTCTGTCTTACAGCACAACAGTAACATTTCAAAACACTTGCATTCACGGCTAACTCCTAACATGGTCTTCTTCCGGAAATACACAAATAGGACCTCATTTTAAAGTTCTTTTCAATGGTGTATTGCACAGTGCCTGAGTAAAAAGAGTTAAAGGGCCAGGTCACCAGCGGGATATTTAACATTGGGCGGTCCCTACAGAATTAAAGCAATCAGCTATCCGATAACAAAAGTGTAAAGGATGAAAAAAGTATCTTTCTGTGCTTTACAAAGGCCCTTGTTATTTATTTATTTATTGCAAAGGGCTGTGTTTTATTAATTTGTAGTAGCTTTAGTGTTTTATTTTTTTCTAACCTTGCTTAAAAAACAACTAAACTATAAAGCACTATCATTTTATAAGTCAATGGCAATAATTCTTCTGGGGTTTTTGTGTGTCTAGGCATTTTTTTGTTCTTTTTTGCAATTTTGTTTTAAATCCTCTCTGGATAACTGTAATATAGCTTTAAATCTTGTGAACAAGTCTCCGTTCCTATTATAATCTCGTTTTAAATCCTGCAAGCAGTCTCCAATAGAAATGTAGGAATTTGCTGCCACTCAAGTTGGGGTGGGTTTAAAGTATTCAGATCGAATCAATGATAGATACAAGTCAGGAAGGAGGGACATTACCCAGCTGCACTGTGAAAGGTAGTTTGTTTTTGTTTTTTGTAGTAGGTTTTTGTTTTTTTTAAATGGGAAAGGGGTGAAGTCAACATGAATTGAGGAACCATTTCCAGTGTTTTTCCAGTGTTTCTTGTCTATACATTGATTTCTTTTTTTTGTATAGGGGGGGTTTTATCACTTTTTATTGGTTAAAACTGAAAATCAGAAGCCCTAGTTATAGCAGAAAGTTGCCCAAGGTTACGTCACAAACGGGATCTTCACTACTGAAGTCTCGTGAACATAAAGTATGGCTATCGGAGATTTTTTGTTTCCATGCAAAAAAAATTTTTTTGGTCCATTTGGGCATCTTTTTGGTGTGAGAAGGCGATTTACCCACCCTTTTAAGCCATACCATGGTTTGGCCATGCACTTCCTATAGTGTGAGGAATGTGCGTGATATGTGTTTGTGCTACGTCACATTCTTACGACAATGGGTAGAGAGTTTGAAGTTTCTAAACTGCAGAGGAACCCCACCATAATGATCCTTTATTTTCTGGTTGCAGTTGGCTACCCATCATCCCTAGCAACTACAACCACATCACAAGTAACTATATCACAGTGGACCAGTTTGCCAGCTCTCGAAACTATATCTTTCAACTTGGTGACATCTCCCAACAATGTCTCCTGGATGTCTTACTTTAAAGTTTTTACTCTTAAACGTATCTAAGTTCTCCACTTTCAACATTAACTGTCTTTAGATGCACAGGGTTGTTTCAACCAGTTTTTTCTATACTGCAGCAATACCCTAAATGCAGTTCAACCATGTTAATATGAAAGTGCTGTACATACCTATAACCATGCAGTTATACTACTAAACATGTTGCAGTTATCCTTGTAACCCTGGATGAAACTCACATCACAGCTCATGTGCCGTGGTTCAATTCAAACACAGCATATCTCAGTTTTGTTAATAAAATCCCATACCCACCACCTTCTTCAACTACAATAGGATTTAGTACAGTAATTGCAATGGACCAGCTACAGCTGAGCTCACAATATCAGGGTCTTTTAAAAAAGCTAGATTTAGTTTAAATGATCTGGTTTGAGTTAACGGGATATAATTTAGCACGCTAATTCGGTTGCAAGACCGTAGATCGAGTTTACATTAATCTAGATAACTCAAGCCGGGTTAATGTTTTATCTGTGTGCATGGAATCAACCATTGACATAGTTTTCATAGTGCTTGTGTATATGTTTTCATAGTAACTTTTATTACACAGTAGTGAAAAAGAAAATGGAGAAGAAAGAAAGAGCAAGTTTTTTTACTGCCTCTGAGCAGCAAATTTTAATTTCTAAATACGAGCAAGTAAAATAAATATTATTAGCTAAAAAAAAAACCACTGCCACTGCCAATAAAGCCAGGGAGGCAGCCTGGCAAGCTATAGCAGACGCTGTCAACGCGTAAGTAGACAGTATCCCCAGTATACCCCAACTTTATATTTATATTTCTGTGCTGCTGTATTTAGATTCATAATTGTTTATGGTCATAATTTTTAGACACATATCATGAAGAGTAAACAGTGCATAGGCTATAACTATTTTTTTTTTAATTTCACTTAAGTTATATAACTGATGCTTTTAAACAACACAATCGGATGGAATTAACTTCATCATAGCTGTGTTAACTTTGTTATAAAGAGAGGCTGTTGAAAAGCATTATGTTTTTGTTTTTGTAAAGGTCATATCCAGCGGGTGTCAGGAGAACATGGCAACAGGTCAAGCTGAAATATAAAAATTAAATATAGGCTTATACATAGCTAATGTTCAGTCAATATTTGTTACATACCGTTGCCTTATTAAGATTTTCAGCATCGCCGACTGTATACAAAAATTTTCCACAGCCATAAACCTTAGGCCTATGCAGAACACCTGTATATGTGTAAGGGCTCTGTTCTGTCGGGTCGGTTGTTCAAGGGAGGGTCTCAGGAAACCCGCCAGATACAGGATACCATCCCTAGAGAAATGATACAGGGTAGAATCTGGATTATTCAGTGGATCTTGACGATCACAGAACACCCTCTCCCAACGAAAAGCCCTTCTTATAATTGTAGCACCAACATCTACCTCTCCCGGGATAAAAGGTGATGCCATTTTACAGTTTATTTCAGTGTTAAAAGTCAGGATTAATCTTAGTTATCCTGCTCTGGGGCAGGTTTGTTTAATCACAGTAAGTTACCATGGATTTAAGCCTGAGTTATTATTATCTTGTTTTGTGCAATGGAATAAGCCTGACTTTCACAATTAAACCTGGAAGTTATACGGATAACTCATTAAACCACCTTTATGCAACAGGCCCCTGTACTTTCTAAAACCGCTGAGCTAGAAGGAGCCATCAACTTTAATATCCAAAGTGTTGCATAAGCAAAATAACCTTGAATGACTGCTAAACAGGCTTAATATACTGAAAATATCCCCTTGGTAACTTGAATTTTTCAATATATAACACCATCATTACAATTATGGTTTCCTAGTTACAATACAACAATATGAACCATTTTTGCAGTATTGTGGTGGTTGTGAATTTACAATTTAATTACTGTAACAAGTTCAACAATTTAAAAAAAACATGCAAGGCGAACGCTATAGTATAAATAAAAACGATCTATTCAACGTCAATGCCTTGCTACTTAGCAACAGATTGCATTCCCAAATGAGTTCTGCTACTTGGTAACAAACTGAATTCACAGTTGATAAAACATCTGCAATATGTGAGCGGTTGTGTTGCAGAATAAAATGTCAGGGGTTTCATATGGCACTTTTACACATTTCTGTATGTTCTGTAGCTCCACAGATATAGTGACATGTAGGTGTTAGTGTTAATTAGGGTTTTACTCATTTTGTAGGAAGGCTGTCTTGTTCACAGCTCTTTATAAGAACTGAAGTGACATAGCCTCTGTAAAGCAGCAAGGTATTTGATTAAATACCATTAATACCAATACAAACTCAAAATGATTAAATGAGGGATGTTCTACAAAAAAAATCAACATTTCCTATTGGGAAATGTGTTTTTTACAGGACTAATTAGATGAACTACAGTACACATGAACAATGATGGTGCCACATAGAGTGTGTGGTTAAAGTTACAAAACTAAATAAGAGATTTTACTCATGCATGCTATGTCATTCCACATCTCTGGGACCATTTCAAGACAACTTGGCAAAATGGAAAATCAATGCCACTGTTTTATATTCATAACTGTGATGTGTTTCACTAATTTATATTAGTAATGTATCTAACTTCTTGGCTGGAAAAAATTCATAGAGGTTTGATTCACTTGCATGTTGATTACAGCATTGGTGATTCTGGTTGAAGAATGGTTTAAAAAAAAAAAAGTCACATTGAATTAAACAATAATTAATCACAAGCTTTACCGCACAAACCAGTGATACATTTTTTGTATTACTATTATAAACAGGTGGCTACCTAAATGGACACAAATATTATATATATATATATATATATATATATATATATATATATATATATATATATATATATATATATATATATATATATATACTGTGCCATTTTACTAAACAACACAGAATAAATAAAAAATAATATCAAGAAATCCCAGCATGCAACAAGCAAAATTAAAATTTCCAACTGACATGCCAGGTATCATTCATTTTGGAAACTTTTTGGCCTCAAATTTAACAGTCTTACTAGTAAAAAAAAAAAAAAAGCTAATGATAATTCACAAATCTCACTCCAGATTTTTCAAATCTGACTTACTTGGATGATCTGATCTTGGCATCTCTGTGACTGATTTCCTGACATAGAGGGACAGCTTGACGCAAGGCAGGATTCAAACTATGCTCCCGTGAACAATCCTTGAATTTCAAACATCAGTGCTTTTACTGAGCCCATGAGGGACATTGTTTTGTATTTTGGTTGTAAATATTTGCTTGATTATAATGCAAATGAGCAATATAAATGCAGAACAATCCTTCCAACCCCATTTACTCCAAACCAGGCAATTACAACGGTTTACAGCCTAAATACACAGCCTACATACACAGCCTTCATACACAGCCTACATATACACATTCATTCCAAAGTTGCCAATTCTGCCATTATTGCTGGTTGGTATCCTTACTGTGATATGTTGTGAATGTTGCAGCATGACTCAGTGGAAATGCACTCAGTCGAAATCACACATGCTTACAGGTGGATAAACATTCTAAAACTATATTATACTTTATTACACATTTGAGCTGCTAAACAAAAATGACATATTTATAGACAGTGGTTTAGAGATAATATATAATACTGTTAGAAAAACAAAATTGAAGATCATTATTTTCTTTTGCTTTTATTGCATTTGTGAGTCGTCCTGGGTACGCCCTATGGCCCTTCGAAGTACCCCCAGGGTTACGCACAAATAGGTTGAAAACCACCGCTCTACTGTATAACTCTGTCAGATGTCATTAGTATATTTTGGTCAGGAAGAGCCCTGTTAATGGTGGTATTCAACATATAGTCCATAACATTATGTAGTCTTTTACATTCAATAAATTGATGCAGTTGTCCTTTTATGTAAATCATTGGTTGGGAGTGTGTGTGAGGAAGAATAGACAAGAGGCCTGGGTTGATAATATGTGTAAAGGAACATGGAATCTATGCCTATTTAAAAGTTTACCACGTAAATGTACACTGTAATTTTGCAGTTATATTCCCTTTAACTGTCCTATGGTTTTACTGTGAATTGACCATGGTTTGGCATTCTTTATTTATTTATTTATTTATTTACCATACCTCTCTGTGCTTTACAGTTCAATCCTACGATGTATCATGTGTCACTGTCCATTATTAAACTTGCTTATGCATAGTAACTTTTACACAGGCTATAATAAAATGTGCAGACTGAAAGGGTCTCAGTTGTGAGGGTCCAAGGTTGAATATTTCGAACTGAATAGTAATGTCAACGAATTAGTCCTCAGTTGACCCAAGACCGGTACTGCGGAGAAAATAAAATCCCTCTGCTCAGATCATCTCCCAGGATTGAGTGGTGAGAATGGAAACACCACGCTCCCAAAGATTTAACTGTGTGTGCGTGTAGATAATGTAATCTGTGCACAGGGAAATGCAAAGGTTTTGCCCACTGGTTAGATAGAATAGACTGGCACTGAGACAGGTCGTTGCTTGTAGAGGAACAAATGAAACTTTAAGGCATTGTTCTCTTTCTGCTTACTATCTTTAACCTTGGGACAGTCGTTTTTCCTTTATTCTTAAGAAACCATCCATCACTGAGTAAGTTGTCCAGTTTATATTCCCCGTGTTCAATTCACCCTCACAGATTTAGTCATAGCAGCTGCAGTACTTTACGCATGTGTGCTTTTCTAAAATTCTAACAGATTGGTCTGTAAGGAATGGAAATTGTTTCCATGAAACGTCCCTTAGAGATTTTGAACAATGGCCAAAAAGGATGAGAACAATTATTGTATCTACAAAGTGGCCTGGTTTGAATTAACATTTCACAGCGGTACTTTAAATGCAGTGGCACAGCGTCAGTAATCTGATTAGCTGGCCTGTATGTATACTGTCAGTCATACACTGAGGGATGTTAACCCAGACCAATACTTTAAGCACAAAACAGAAACCAGGACCAGGACCACAGAGAGTGGTGAGGGTATGGAATGGGTCACCAATTGTTGAGTGACTCGCTTTAATCCTTAAAACACAACTTGACAAAGTTGAGATCAATGAGTTACTAGGAACCATACAAGCAGAAATGGGCTGAATGGCCTCCTCTCGTTCGTAAAATGCAGGGCAACATTGTCAACTTAATGACTTTATAAAACAGCAATGATGGTTGGAATTTCTCTGGGGCCCTTACAGAAAGTACTATGGGCACCTAGGGCCTCTGGCATTAATGTGATACTCCTGTGCCACTATAACAGAAAACAACACGGTAACATTGCGACTGGCTTTCCCTTAGATAAACTATATCCCTGACACTTGTACAGTATGTTGTTAAAATGGTGGCGCTATACTGGGGTGTGCTTATAGAAAAACGAAAGTCATTAAAAATGTTAAAGCTGAGCTACACATGGTTGTGGCAATGTGGCAATTGCAGACTTCTTGGCAATGCTGATCTTATATAGCTAGTTGATTATAAGGGGCTCTGTTTTAGGTTATTTTTTTTGACCCATGCCTAGAGTAACATAAGAAGTCAGAATGACTCCTGCAGTAAAAATCACTGAGACTAAGTCCGAAAAGTTGGATATGATTTACACCAATCTTACTGGCTTTCCTTAGCTATCCATCTGTCGTCAGGTGCAGTGGTACAGTGAATAAAAAGAATGTCCAAACAGCGTTTCTCCCAAAAACAGTCCGTGTATTTAATAATAACAAAAAATAACAAAAGTAATCCACCCCTTTACCAACGATGGTATTGGGGGGGTACATGGCAGGCTTTTAATCCAAAACAAAAAACAAACAAAACTCGACTTTGTCCGTCCCCCATCCTCCGTGCACGGCAGTGTGCGCGTTTCGAGTCCTGGGAGAAGTAGTGCCGGTGAGTGTGGTGCGGTGCGGTGCAGAAACGCGCTCCTGTCTGCCGGTCCGCGGCTCACTCCTCCTCTACAACGAAACAAACAACAAACAACAAACAACAACAAACAACAAACCAAAAAGATAAACAGTACAGGCTCCGGCTGTCTGTACACATCAGCGCAAAGGCAGCGATTGACATAGCTGCTTCCCTTTGTACCCACAAAGCCCTCCCTGCAAACAACCCGTTGCCATGGTTTCTCCAATCGAGGGCTGTCCCGCAGCTGATTGCAATGGAGTCTTTCCGGGTACATGCAACTGCACGCTGCCCCTAATATGGTCACCTTCCGGTTTCTGCCTACCGTCAAAGCAGTCCATCTAGGAGACAGCATACCACTGTCCTTACACAGCGTCCTTTCCGATCGGGAGGGAGATTTACAACATCGACTCTTTCTCTCTTTATCACACCATCATTTACATATTTTTTTATGAAAATTAAGAATATTAGGTTTGTAATTAAGGTTGGGTTTGTAATTCAGGTTGCTGCAGCTATTAAAGGTGATATCATAACGGTTACACTTCCGTACAGTTTAAGAGTACGCCCGCCGTTGAATCAGCTTCCTGGCTGGTGAATACATGTACATTTTTTTTAATTCAAAGCAATTTACAGTCAATATTTAATGAATCTCTTTAATCTGTGATTGTTGGATTAATAATTGCAGGATAGTTTGGAGCATCTCAAAGGAGACAAAGTCAAATAATTGATTTTGCCATCAGCTATGGATATGAAACTTTCCACCACTAAGCACTTGAAAGTTTGAAAACTGCCCACGTTGGTACTCAGTAATCACTTTTTACAAGCACAAATCCCAAACCCTAGAGTGCAGATTATGTGGAAAAACACTGTTTAAATTACAGCTTTATATAAAACCACAATGAACTTCATACCCGTAAGCCTGGTTCTTACATACTTTTCTATTTACCATGTATCATATTTTTAAGAATATAAGGCACACCCAATGTATAACACATTTGACTTAGCAGTCTTGGGTTACATCTTTTATATAGTATAATGCACATATCATGTATAACATGTGCCTCTTGTTTACTACCCAGTTGACCTTCCCAAGATGGTGTCCATGGACACTGACCTTATCAGTGTTACCTCTAAAAAAAATCCATGCTGCAACAAAAGAGTATCAACCCTAAATCCCATGTTCCTAAAGCCTTAGCATCTGGTTTGAGATATAGACTCCTTCACAGACCTGACATGCTCTGAATTATTAGGTATCAAACTTATGCAAGATCTTTCATATAGAACATTGTGCACATAGTGCCAATTTAATTGTTTATTATTTTCTCTAGATGACAAAACAAGCATGGATGGTAAAATGTACTGACAATGGAAATTTAAAAAAAGTTCTTTTTAATTTTCAGCATAGTGTACATTCACTAGAGACCCATATTATATCAATTCCAGATCAGTTTCACACACATTTTAGCAGGTGCTGAGATTATAGGACAAGTGCCAATATGGGCTTCCATTTATTGCAAGTACTGCAGAGATGCTGTAGAGCCCTAACCTGGCTGCTTGTAAACACATGACTGTAATTTAGGAGGAATCCAAGGCTGAGAGTAGCCCTTACTCCAGACTCTAAAGACGTCCATCTCCCTGTTTAGCCTTGCGGCGTGTGACTGAGAGGCCAAACAAAAGAAGCAACATGAAAAAAAGCCACACAGAGTTTTTATGGCGCTTGGAGGTGACGTGTTGATTAGTGGGCGGATTCTCCTTCCAGAAATACAACCAAGTTTTCCAAGTTTGGGTAATATTAGTGTAACATTAACCCATTTATTGAAGTAGATTTATTTGCATGTTTTTTTTTTTATTTTCAGTAGAAATCTGTACTATAAATTGATCCGTTTGTTTTCAGGAGATTTGTATGAAGTAAAGCTCATTTAATTTTTTTTTTTTTTACAATATCATAATAGTGACCTACCTGCTGCTTGATTAATGCTGTAGAGCAATACTAATCGTTTTCTCTTGCACTATTAAAGCTCCATTGTTTAACTATGGTATCGTAATGACACATTATATAAAGAGATAATTATATTTGGCTGGGTTTAGCCGACCTAATTACAGGAAAAGCTGGTGGCAAACAATGTTGTGCATTAGTTATTTAAATTCTTTATTGCTGCGCTGCTATTGCTTGATGTGTGTAGGAAAGATAGAAGATTTATTACACAAAGTGTCTGGACATACCGTAGTGATTCAAAGTTTGGAATCAACAACTAATTGACAGAGAAGACTAGGGTGGGGATTGAATTTCCCATTTTTCCTCACTCAGACCCCTTATGTACTAAATACCCTGGTATCTCTGAATGAATAATCATCTCCTCTTTTAAAATAGGTTAAATATTTTAATGAGCAAGACATCTCACAAGTAGAATGGTACCCCAAAATGTTTTTCTTTTTTCTGGGAAAGCAGTGCAGCTGGGGATGGGGAGTTTGTTGCCGGATAACTTCAGTACTTGCTCACAAAATATCTTGGTAGTATTGAATAGAAAATGGTGGCCTCTTTAAAAATATGCAAGAGATTTCAGGCTACCATTCTACTTGTGAGACGTCTTGCTTGATTAAATTATTTAGCATGTTTAAAGAGGAGACAATGATCTATTCAGGGATACCAAGATATTTAGTAAGTAATGGGTCTAATTGAGGAAAAATGAGCAATACAATCCCGACCTCTAGTCTTTCTGTAAATTATTTGTTGTTTCCAGACTTTTGAACACTACTGTATGCAAAATTAATCGAATCAATAGGCACTATAAATGTAAGAGGTCATAACATAACACGTATAGATTATAAACAGACCTTCATCCAAGTACATAAGTAACTTAAAATCATTGAATGTCATTATAATAACAGAATACAACAAAGAAACCCACTGTATGTGCTATTAACATGTTTGTGAAAATACTATAGAAAAATAAAATAATTCACATAAAAAAATCAATGAACTACAGCAAAAAGGTTGTCAATATAGACAACTGTATATGGACAGTGCTGTTATTTTCAGAATATTCTACAAATAGCTATACAATATATAGACATCTATACATAAAAAGCAGGACAATTGTTTTTCTATAAAAAATATGTTGTTATATATGGCGATCTTTCTCAACCTTTATCTTCTATTTATGAATTTCCTTTTAATGAGGGATATAACTGGGTCCAGAAGGCAAGCTGCATTTTTCTACTAAATGCTGAACTTGAAGTTCAGGCAGTAAGAAGTTGGCGGTAGCCTTTACTCTTCACTGCAAAGCCCACAAGCAGCAACAAAATGTTGTATATTTCAATGTTGTGAAAGCCAACCTCCCTGAGTAGTGACCTCATTGTAAAGGTTGTAAATATATTCAAATAGGTCGACAAGTCTCCACTTTATTTATTTATTTTTTTTACAAAAAAATAATGTAATGTGTTTGATAGTCTGCTTTTGTATTTGTGAATGTACTGTTTCATAACACTTTTCTATGTGTGCAATATATTTAGATTTATTAAATGTATTATTAATGTTCTGAAAGTTCTTCATAACAAATATATTTATCTTAATATAATCAGACACGGAGGTTTGAATGTAATGCAGACAAAGCTTACTGTACCAGTATCTTGTCCCCACCCCTTGACATAGTGAACAATATAAATGTTTGGCAGTACCTCTGAATTTCTAACTGTTTGTTGAATAGGTTTAATTGAAGAGTTTATGTTTATCCAACAAATGCGTCAGAAATGGCGGTCCTGCCTGGGCATTAGTTTACAGTACATCTCTCTAGCCTGGGCATAAAAAAGAAGCCTTTTACAAACTGAATCATGTGTTACTGTTGTTGTTGGTGTCTATTTCTATCACAATCAAATCACAGGAAAACTACAGCCTCAAATTCTCTCATTTGAATGTACATTTTGTTACACCATAGATGTATGATGCTGGGGTTCGCAAAAATGCTTTATCCATTACATCACAGGGAAGACCACCAAAATGGAGAACTTTACTAAGGAGACTAAAAAATGTTGACCAGAGGAAACATAAGGTCATAGTCAACACATGAATATGTTGAAAACAGAAAAATAGTGTGGTGTCCACAGGTACAATGGTAATAAAGATCAAACATCAAGGTATTGTACAAGTTAACTGAATACATCATTCATTTTCAATGCCAAAACACGGTAAAATTAAAAGGAACAATAAAATGTTTATTAAATACAATTCTTGGTCATAAGCAGTATAACCCATTCACTATTAATTATTGATACAACCTCTTTTGAATTTATCCGAGCTTCTGGATGGCTTTTCATAGCATGTACAAGCTTTCTACACAAGTCTGGAAAATATCTTTTTTTTTTTTTTTTTGTCGGAGGACAACGCAGCTCTGGGGCAGCTTACAGGCAAGCCCGCAGGCGCCCAGCCAGACTACTGGGGTTGCTGGTGCGCGGTGAGCCGAGGACACCCTGGTCGACCAAACCCTCCCTCCTCCCGGGCGACGCTCGGCCAATTGAGCACTGCCCCCTGGAAGCTCCCATCCTCGGTTGGCAAAGGAATAGCCTGGACTCGAACTTGCAATGTCCAGACTATAGGGTACATCCTGCACTCCACGTGGAGCGCCTTTACTGGATGCGCCACTTGGGAGCCCGGCAAATATCTTTTGATAAACAATACCTGAAGACTACCATCTTTTCCATCCTCATCAACTCAATCCTACAATATGCTTGATTAGATTCAGAATTGGATATAGTTTGCAATAGGCCATGAATCTTAACCCAAGTGCTAAACAATTAATCAAAATCGACATCATTAGGGCATGCTACTCATAGGAATACCATTGGATTCAATAGAGCAAGCAATACAAACTGAACAGCTTTGCCTCATGCCCTCACAAGGATTATAAGCGAAATAGCAGCAGCACCCCTTGTGGAAGTGTACTGCAATGATAACATTGTAAAGACATAGAAACGTGTTATAACAAATTGTGAAAGCAATGTGAAGTACGGATGGTTAAACAAACTAAATATGGTTTAATATGATAACCCTTTTACACAGTACGGCAGCCATTTCCACTAAATTCCACATCACTCTGCAATGTGTTTTGATGACATCAGACACAATCAGTAGGATGTATACAGAAAACCACTCATCATAGCTAACAAACAGCACTATGTTCAGTAAATGACACATTTTTTAGATGCAGCTGAATCTAAAACATGTCATCAAAATACACACAAGCATATCTGTCATATACTCCAGCCCTCATTAGAATGTTTCAGAGCACATGTGCGGTGAGATTCATAGCCACTATAAATCAGGCACATAATACATTGCAAGTGCTGTATCATCCAGTATGTTTGGCCATGCACATCAACTGAACCACCTTCAGAGGAAAGACAGAGCAATCAAGAGCTGTATTTACTGTGGGGAGGCCGAGCGGTCCTTCAGCAAGGGTGTCACTGTATTCTTTGTTACTCTCTCTCGCTGATCAGTTGAATTCTCTCTGGATTGCTCATGACAGTGATTTATGGGATTTTTCTCATATTATTCTGCAGGTTTCCTTAACAACATTGTAACAAGTATTATTAGAAACAAAAAAAAGTAACACAAAATGAATTCTGTGCTCAGTCTACCAACACTCACAATAAAAAACAACAATATTTTAAAATCACATCCTTTACTTAAAAAAAAAGTCTTCTTACAGCACTGTGATTGAATTACCCACTAGTCCACTAACCCTAACACTGCATATGTTCATTTTACAGCAGGGGGAATAAATCTTGTGGGTAAAGCTAGTGGCGTAATGGCGCTCTATAATGGGTGTCAGCAACAAAATCCAGAACGTTGACCCTTCTCTCCTGTTTACAGCTGTCCAAAACTTGGTAGTATTTTCTCTGGAACGTTCTGTAATGAAAAGCTGAACTGACTTCAACAAATATTGCAGAGCTGTATAATGTAAAGAATGCATTAGTCGAAGGTCTTTTCAATGAATTGAAGGAATAGGGTCACCAGGACCACCTTTCCTTTTAATAACCAATCAGCTACTTCCATAGCTGACTGAAATGCTTTTCAGCCAATGAGATGCTTCACAACATAAACACTGGCCCAAGAAGTATAACAGATTTTCTGGAATGAATGGAAGGCAAGAAAACTGATAACTTTCTTTCCTTAGTGTAGTACCAGATGGCATGTTTTAAAATGAAAATACATGTTTGCGACATCATGTTTCTGCACATTTGAGATCTATATAGTCAATGGAGTTGACCTGACAGATGACATTTTTGTTAGCTACAACCACTTTTAAGCACTTTTTGTTTCTATAGCTGGACAGTACACATTGTCCATGCACTGAATGACCCTGGCTCTGACCACTCAACAGAACCTTTCATTGTCCTTGGTAACACTACTAGGAATCAAGGTAAGACTGTATAAACCAAACACTCCTCGTAAACTCAGCTCAAAGCATGTATAAAAAAACAAATAGCAACAAAAATCCATATCTGAACAAAGGCAATCAGGGCCAAAAAACAGTGAAAAAGTAAGTCTTTGTTAGTCATCCTTCCACACCAATAATGAATCATGCATGTATGCATTCATGTTTATGTGAACTATTTCTGGATTTTAGAATCCAAAATTGTTTTCACAAAACATTCATTAAATAAGATTATTGAAAAGACAAAATAAATCCATTTTGAGGTCTGAATACAAAACAGGAATGTAAACTTAAACACATGTTTTTGTTTTATTCTTCTCAACAGACTAGAAAAGTGTTTACCTTGCTTCACAGTTTACTACCATATGCTTGTAATATGATCTAGCACACTAAACTGTTACAATAGACAACTCTATCTTTTGCAGTGTACTTCCTTGCAAAACTGGTTGTCAAAATGCAAAATTACAAGGGAATGGCAATTAAATATAATTCATTATTTCTTTAGCGATGTTTATTGGTGATACTTAACCATTGATTGCATATTTATCAGAACACTCAACAGGGTCAGGTGTCTTCCATACCAATCTCTCAAAGCTTGGCTTACACTCCACATTGATCTATGGACTGTGTACAGCCTCTGCACAATCTATTCGCTTTAAAAGACTGATTACATGCCTGCTTAGATAAATTATAAACAGGCTAGCTGCATTATTTATGTATTTACACCATGCTGCGGTGCTATGGCCTCTGATAGCAATGCAGTTTGATATTATTCTATTTTTAAAGCTGCAGGGAGGAAGACTTCTTAAGCTTCACACAAAGCTGCTGTAATAACTTTGCTTTGTAGATGTTAACGAGCCACAGCACTTTGTGAATAAGAAAAGATCAATCCATCCCAGCTCGTGCCACAGAAAACGGGAAAACTTAAACAGCAAGTAGAACAAAAAATACAAGCTGATGTTTTTAAAGAGGCATTACCTTTGTAATAGAAAGTAGTATTCTTGCTTTTATCTTTATTAATTTCACACTTAAACAAGATGCTGACGTCAAACATTCCATTTTAAACATTCTATGTCCTGCCAATAGAACAACACTGTGCACTGATCACATTTTGTGTAACAGAGTCTGGTCACAAACTGGTGACCACATATACTGCCAGTGAGTGTCTTAACCACTAAGAACATAAGAATAACACTCATGGTTATAGAGTTTTTAATCTTATCTCATCAGAATCTGAATTAGCCTTAAGTAAAATGAGTCACAAATTATTATTAAGTAACAGCTGTGATAAAGTATAGAGGGATGATATATAGGACCCAGAATAATGCAGTTTATACCCTTTAAAGTAAAGAAAGGGAAGCACTGTCACATGCTACAGCTAAACCTCTTACGGACTTAACCAGAGCCAGAGGACCCATTAAGGTCAAATGGAACAGCGAGGCAGAATTAAAGATCCAGAGAAAAGTGACAAAGTCACAGAGAAAGAACACTCTTTGTCACATAGCATAAAAGAAATGAACGTAATATGTTATTGATGTTTTTAGAATTTTTGTCAGTACATTAGGAGCACATCTGAGCTGAGCCGGCTTGTAACCTTGACCAATCGTCATCGTCATCAGGATCTAGGATGACTTTAGATAATCACATGCTTTGCAAGCCATCATACCTACTATAGCTTATAATAATGCAAAGAACACAGACATTAGATAACCTGTTTTAAACACTGGGGTCGGGACCCTATGAGATCATGCAGCAGGTCAGTGAAGTAAATTATAAGTTACGGCAACCTGGTAGAAAGAAGCCCAAACAAATTTACCACAGAAATGTGTTGAAAGCGTGGAAAGACCAAGAGGCATTAGTCGCTATGGAAACGCCCCCTGTCCCTGTTAGTAACCTTATGGAACCACACATTAAAATAGGTGGCACTCTTTCAGGTAGACAAAAACAGAAAGTCCAGGGTCTGATATGCAGAAATAGATGTGTTTTCGGCATCAGCCGGGAGAACAGAGGTTAATTAAACATGGTATAGTAACTGAACCAGGGCGGAAAGTACACTTAAAACCATATCGCATCCCCGAGGCTAGAACAGCAGTTAACGATGAAATGGTCTAGCCCGATTGTACTGGTGGGAAACCCTGATGGCTCTCTTTGCTTTTGTAATGATTTCCAAAAACAGTATATCGAAATTTGAGGCAGATCCTATGCCTTGAGTGGATGAGCTAATAGATAGGCTGGGAACTGCACGGTACCTCACCACTCTAGACCTCACTAAAGGGTACCAACAAGTTCCCCTCACTGATTGAGCTGTCACGGAGTGACCCTAAAACCCGTCTTCCCTTGTTCAAGGTGCGAGCACCTTTTTGAAGTGAAAGGTATATGCGGCCGAAATGTCTGACTCTTTGATAGAAACAGTTTAATTTATTTGAAGTCTTCCCACTGACGATGGGAATGAGAATGCAGAGATGGGAGCCCAGCTAACAAGATTTAAGTGTTTGCAGTTATCAAGTAAAGACCCTGGTTACACAGGTAATGTAAAACGCTGGATGCACAGGCCTGTCGTGGTGTTCGCAGAACCAGTCCGAGCTGAGCCTGGGTCAGAGTTTGAATCCTGTTGGGAACATGCTGAGTTATTAGACACACATTGGATGATTTAAACTAGCCTGTATTGATTGAAATAATATGATATACTCTTTGTCAATAATTACAGTAATACTGTATATACTCCTTTCAAATAGATCTATAAAACCTATAAAAAGCACCTGCTGGAAGGAGTCAAACTTATCAGGAGACCTTGTTAGCATATTCCAGTTTATGAGAAAAAGTAGCCAATTTCTTTCATTACTTTACTTTCATTACTTTCGGATAACAGAAGGTTGGAGTATTAGAAAATGCTTACGGTAGTGTCTCATATTAATCATCACCAAAAACTGGCCAAAAAGCTAGAATGTCAACACCTGCTTCAACTGGATTTTGTATGAAAAGAAAAAAGGAGTCAGACTTAATTCCGTAAAATAATATTACCATTTCTAGGAGCAACTGTTATACTGAAGTACCTGAATTAGAAATATATGTTATAAAATAATTTAAAGATAAACAGTTATACAAATAACAAATAAATATTATTGTTGAAAGAACATATTACAGTTAAAAACAAAAGAAGTTCAGTACTAACTGACACTGTCAGAATATTGTAATAATTGTACTGTGTTTTAAAGAATATAAAACCAGCATAAATAATATTGCAGCAAATTATGAACAGGTTACAATGATTTTAACTAAGAAAACTGAACAAGTGTTAATGGTAGAAAAAAAGCTTGTCTGTCTGCCTTTGTTATTCATGCACATACACTCTTGGAAGCCAGTCAGACTATTGCGTGTGGAAGCCTGTAACCTTAAAAGAAGCAGGAACTAAACACGGAGGTTGGGTATTGCAAATTAGCAAAAACAAAAGGGTAACCCTTTTTAGACAGAACGATATTTGAAACTAAAAAGACCTATTTGATTGTGTTGTCACTAAGCAAAGAGGTTTTAAAGGCATAGAGGTTCTGATCTAATAATAGAGTGACACAATTCTCTGAAAAGAAATAATATGTTTGAAGTATTTTGATCTAATAAGAAACATAATATTTAAACTAACAAGTGTTTTTGCTTGTTAAGGCTCTACTGTAATATAAATAGACTGTAAAAGCAGGAGCGAGCATTTAATTTACTCAGTTTAAGAATTAGTTCAGTTTCTTTCTCCAACTAAACAAAAAACCTTTTCGACATTACAATATCCATTAAATTAAAGAATATAAATGTTTAGTTTTTTAAAGGTTTTATTTCAATAAAAAATAGGAACTGTTAGGTTGGAATATTAGACAAATAAAGGGTTAACTGTATTCAATAATTTTAGTACACAAAAAACCTACAGAAAAACAGCCTTGCCCTTATCTGCATGCAAGCAGAGCGGTACTAGATATGGAAGGTTCTTTTTGGCAGTCAAAGTGAGATTTACTTGTAGTCCGCAGTTTTGAATCCCAGGTCTTTCTATGATAAGAAAACCTGGCAGTTGAAGCGAGCATTCCACGAATTAGGGGAGTTGTGTCCAGTATCAGTTCTTATCAAATAAGTAGTGACTTTCTTTGGGAGAAAAAGAGACTTCAAGCGGTGAATTTGGAGAAGTGCTTACAATGGTGTTTCTTATTAATCAAAACAATAGTCTCAGCAAGAAAACAGGGAGTCTGAATCCTGTTTGAGCAGGCAACTTTTAGAAACAGAGAAAGGTCAGGCATAGTCTGAGAATGGCACAGTTAAATAAAGCTGTTATACTTAACATGTTTATTACAGCTTAAATTTAAAAGAAAATAACTGAATTGACCACACTATGCTTATTCAAAGGCAGTCTTTGTCCCATACTTTGTTAACACACATTTGTATATGAAGTTAAACTGGCCCATTGACAACACACTGAAAAGGTAACATAATATGCAGCTAAGAGGGACATATAATTTTGACCCAGGTTAATATAATCAAATAGAGCTGGTGTTACATATTAAAATCATCTCTCATATATACACATATACTATTATATTATAGCAAGCATTCTGTGAACTTTGGTCCACCTGACTTTTTAGAAAAAGGAGGAGTTGGAAAAAGAGAGCGATGAAATCATGTTCCAATATTTTTTTGGCAAGAAGTTATAGCCAATCAGTTTTGAAAAAAGAGTTGACCGGATCCTTCTACAATGTATCATTAACTTAAAGATAAGAAATGTCAAGGCCGAGTGATGATTAGATTTACTTGGGACTTCTGATGTATTCAATGGAGGGAAAATCCTATATAAGCCCAGAGCAAGACCCCATTCGATGCCATTGAACTTGATCTTGCAAGCTCACGTGGTCCATGCTCTGAGGGTCTCTGAAAAACTGATTGCTGTTGGGGTCATATTTAGAAGTCTTTGCCTTTTGAAGACAGTTCTTATTTGTCAATATATCCTACACTATTCTTCCATATACTGGAAGGTAAGCATATATTGCAATATAATAGCTCTTTTATGTTGATGCATTGCTATAAGGTATAGGATTTATATTTTAGCTGTAGGGGTGATATGTTGAATGTTCTAGAATGTAGCGCTTTAGCTTTTTGTATTTTATAGCCTAAGGGCTAAAAACATGTTATAAACGTATTGAATTATTAATGCTATTATACCTGTTAAGGCACTGGACCTCCCAGATTGCCTGTCAGCTGGGATTCGAAGTAGTCTGTAACTACTCAATCCATTTTTAAGCATTTAATAAACCAAAGGAGTACTGAGACTACTCTGATTCGTTAAAACCTCAAATTAAATGAGTCCGTGTAATTTTCTCGATTGTTTAAAAGTCATCTGGATACGTTGCAAGCCCAGTGCACAAACAGTCCACTTACAGGAGTCCGAAACATCGTTATGTCCTCCTGAACGTCTCCCCTGAGTTTAAGAGTGTGCTTAAAGTATATATATATATATATATATATATATATATATATATATATATATTGTAAAAAGATCGAACCTCTTCGCGGTTCGTTGCCCCTTTAAAAACACTGACCCAACACACAAATGGATTTTTGAAGTGCGGTTGCGCTATTTTTAATGAAAACACACAAAACAAAATAAACAAAACAAACACCTAGCTCTCTTTGAGCACTAACTAAAACAAAACAGGAACCTAAACTAAACACAGGACAGCTAAGCTGTTTACTGTAACAACACACACAGAACAGCACACACAAAAAAGGACTCACTCTACTTTTTTTCTCTTTTAAATTACGGCTGTACCCACACACCAGCACAGTCGGGCTTCTACCCTCTTCAGCAGCCGCCCAGAGCAGACTGACTGCTCTCCTTTTAAACCCTGCACCTGGCTCTAATTTCCAATAATAGCCAGGTGCAGGTAATGATTAAACAATAAAACAATCAAACAATTAAACAAAACAATTAACACAAATTAAACAATTAACAAAACAAAACCAAAATGTGCCTTACACACATGTTTTTCTATAGGGAGGAATTAACCCCCTCCCTGCTGTCTCTATATATATATATATATATATATATATATATATATATATATATATATATATATATATATATATATATATATATATATTTATATATACTGTATATATAAAGAGTACGTGTGAATCTGACAGAACCAAAGAAAAGATTCTACCCCAGAGTGGTTGTTTCAATCACAGCCTTACCATTTGGGGTACACGGACCCAGACACATTCTAATAAATGATGGATAAAATACTGAGCGAACGCAGTGCAAAGGAAATGGAAGCATGTCACGATTTTATTTAAACTGGTACTATACCAACAGAGCACAGGCTTGTGAAGCAATGCTGTTACTTTCTCATTGTTTTTTTTCTTAATAATCAATTGATCAGTTCTGCTGTCTATCGCCGATTTCACTGAAGCCAATTGTATTTTTTAGCTTGCATTTCGTTTAACATGTTACCAAGCTCAGCCAATATAGAGCTCTAACAAAGCTGCAGGCTTTTTACAATTTTCTTTGATTTTAAATGATAGCACTGAAGTGAAAATTGCTCTTGTTGTGGGGGAGAGAATTGCAGGTTTGTTTATTGTTTTGCATATGATAAATACTGCTTACCTGTAAGTGCTATATTATGACTGCTTAATTATTTTTGTACAAAATTACAAAGAGTTTATTTGTGGACTTGAACTAATTAATGCTTCTCAGTATATTTTCTGTCCACTAGGTATTTCTTAAAACAATTACAACTGTATAGCTATTGGAAAGCAAACATGACAAACTTCCAAATAAATATTTAGGGAATCCTGTGGTTATTGGCTTCTGTGGCAAGTGGCTTCTGATTTAGTACCAGATGCTTTAAAATATTAGGTAAATATTTGTCATAGCTATAGACCTCTATTTTTTCACTGTTCTTTTTACCAGTATACACAACAGTTTTGACTTCAAATATATATATATATATATATATATATATATATATATATATATATATATTTAGCTCAAAGAGCCAGCTGCCCAACGTTTCGATATGTTGGACATATCTTTCTCAAGGGAGCCTGTGTTTGAATCAAAACATTGGAGGTATTTATAGGTTTTTGACGGCATGACAACTACTTGTTATTGTTTACATTCAAATCTATGATTCATTCTTACATGATGTAATGCTGTTCTATATATAGTGCTTTTTAATTTTTTAACTTTTGTTTAACAAAGATCAGTCGTATCAAGCACTGTGAACAGATGCAGATGACTTGTGAGTTCAAAGTCTCGTGGCTTGGGTCTAGTACGGATAAAAGGTCAGTGGAAATGGGGTATTATGATTTATAGAAAATAAACCAAAAACTGCTTTCAGAATCAAGACACCAGACAATAACCTTGAGTGTCACTTATTAAATGTTAATTCCACAAACATTTCATATTTTTTGCTTTGGTTAACCGTTTCAATTTGGTCTACAACCTCCTCCTTTGAAGCAGTAATAGCAGAATTTCTGTCTCTCTAAACTAGCATATTAAACAAATGTAAACAAATGTATACGATGATTTTTATGCCAAATGACAGGACAAGTAGATGTAGGCCCCCCTGGTCTCATTAAGTTGGTATAAGAAACATATACTGTAATAATCCAACCAAAAATCTGCATTAAAAGACTTAGGGGTAGATGTACTATATGCATTTTCGTAACGACAATCCACAAAGTGCACATTTTGTCGTATGTACTAAGAAAAAATATCTTAATGAAGAGAGCCGCAATATACTAATTTAAATATTATTTGCGTCATCTTAGCAAGCATTGTGCAACATTTTTTCAAATAAAATAGTGGCAGTTGAGTTGTGGTTTGCTGCAGTAGAGGGTGCCTGAAGGATAATGTCTATACATGCAAGGGTGCAAGAATCAAAATAACATTGTTTTTGTTAAATGTAAACGTCATCTGTACAATGCATTCTGTTCCGTCTTCATTTTACCTATTTTAATACTGCTATATATATATATATATATATATATATATATATATATATAAAATGAAAGGCAGTTTAATCCCACCAGATTCTAGAGTGGGACCCCAACCTTCACCACCAAAAAGCTTTTCATAATCATACAGCAGCCCCTCGCTAAACCGGACATGTTTGTCCGACATAAGGCGGTGTCGGGTTTAAAATACAATCAATACAATACAATAAAATCACACACACACACATACATTTACAGTTCTCTATGTATTCTAAATATAAATCATTGCGCTGAAATAACACTGATGTGTTTTGGGTAGGCTATACATTACATTATGTAAAAATATAAATCCGTACAGTAGGCCTGTGTAAGTGTCGCAATTGCCCGCAGCTTTGTTCATTTCATTACAATATTTTGTAATGAGATGTACCTCATCTCCACCCTGTTTTTGCGAATTTCTACAGGAACACCCAGAATTACATATTCTTTAAGTCTGAAGTGCAAATAAGAACTGTGGCTGCAAAGCAGTTGTTAAAATGATGCTAACAGCATTGCATTTGTTTAGTACATTTCACGCTACACTTCCGACTGGTCTGCATATGGTTTGCAACGATTGCGACAGACGCAACACTTTAGTACATCTACTCCTTACTGTTCTAAACTCCCATCACCACTATGCAATATACCTCAGAGCCCTCTCAAATTATCACTGCATATTTTAACCTTGAGAATGACATATGGCAAGATGACATGTGGAGGCTGCTGTGTTTCAATTGTTTCTGGGAGGGAGTCAGTCACAGTGGTACTGTATGCTTCAAGCTGAGCAGGATTATGGCTTTCATAATGTAATATAGTTGATAGTTAGGCATCCTGTACCAAAGAAAGCAGTATGTAATTTCTGACGTGAATGGTATTTTGATACAATATGGAATGTGTATTATTTTATTTTTGTTGGCTAGTTATAATTTTAGATTTGTTATTTTGGGTAAAGTACATATTTGTTGTCTGTTGTTCTACCTGTGCATGGGGATATTAATCCTGCTTCTGGTGATGAGGTCTAAAACAGGTTACCAGAGATTCGGAACTGGCCTGGACATCAATATAGATAACCAACTAACCAAGTCACTTCAACACTGGGCACAAAAAGAGGTGAGTGAGGTGCCCTAGGGCTCCATCCTTGAAACCACTAATGTTTCTTATCTACATCATCGACTTTGAGGAGTAGCTGACATGCTTACAGCCACCCAGGAAACCCCAAAAGATTAGTTGAAATTCAGTATCAACAAATGTAAAATTTGACATGCCCGTCACAAAAATGATCCAAACGCTAAATGGTGAGAATAGAACTATAACAGGCACACTAAGAGTAAACCCTCAGTGTTGTAATAGACTCATCGCTGTCAGCAACCACACATTATGGGGAAGCAATCAAAAAAGCAAACAGAATGCTTGGGCATATTGCCAAAAATGTAGAACTCCAAGGAGGTTATATTATGCACTGGTGAGGCCACACTTGGAATACGTTGTTCAATTCTGGTCACCACAGCACCAAAGGGACATTGTGGCCCTGGAGAGAGTCCGAAGAAGACTAATATCAGGAATTAAAGGACGAAGCTATGAAGAAAGGATGAAAGAACTGAATCTATGTGGCCTGGAAAAAAGAAGAATCAGGGGGATATGATTGAAGTTCTTGAACACGCCCTCTGAATGTTGTTTGTCAGTGTAGATTAATTCTGCTTCTTCTCTGTCCTAGCTATCTATTTAAATTTAGTATAGCAAATAAAAGTACAAAAAACTTAAAAATCGAGAATAGTGTTTGCTGTCAGCGGCAATACAGTAACCACAATAGCAACTAGTCTCCAGTTTGAATGGCGAGTTGAAGAAATCAAACAACTTGATGCAATCAAACAACTTTATTTCAGCATGTCTGTGGGCAGGCTTAACAGTTTGATGAGTTCCCACAGCTGTCTTTGCTTGGGTGTTTCATTCCTGTGCAACAAAACAGCTTTAGCGTCATGTCTACACCACCCACAAACTGCAGATGGATATGGCAAAAAAGAATATTCTATTAATAATTACAAAATATTTTACCGCTAGTTCGACCTTCTGATTGTACCCTCACAAATATTTAGGATCGAAATTTGCCCATCTGCAATGTCTTCAAATGTAGATGTCTATATTTGATTCACTAGATCTCTATTCTTCCAAACTGTTGTTTGACTATTCAGCAAGAATCATGAGTTCACAGAAGGATCCAAGTGATTTCACAAGAGGCATATCCTTTCATACGGTGGCTGCATTGACCAATGTGTCTGGCAAGACAGTGACCCAGACACAAGGGGTCATTATGGACTGAGGCCGTTAATGTGTGCTGACAAGCAACAGCCACGCTGCAGGTGCACAAGACACACATGCTTCCACTCAAACAAAACCCAGGGAGCCATGTAATCCATTGTACAGCCCATTCTCTAGCTGTTTTGACTTTTATCAATAAAAATAAAGTTATCCAGTACTTCAATCCTGAAAAAAAATCTGATTTGGATGTCTGATTTGATAATTCTACAAAAACAGAGGCCCGGTTTCCTGCAGAATATTCAGTCTAGGAATGATGTTTATTTCCCTACATTTATAATGACAGCCTTTGCTTGTTGATGTTCGTCTTTCCTACGGTAGGTGCTGCTTTTCATATTTGCCATAGGAGGATGTACAATAGAAAGCAGGGGTTTACTGGAAATATTGACAGGATTACAAGGTATGTTGCAATACTAGGAATCACAAATAATGTCTACTGTATTGCTCTGCTTACAGTTTGAAAAAGTAAAACAAATTAGAAAAAGTCAGTACAGAAAGTGTTTTCAGGATGTAATACCCATTAGCGTTTTATTTCACAGATTTATATATTCTAGTTCTGCAGCAATAATCTTACGTCCATCATCAGTTTTTTGAGGGGAAAGTGGCTGCTGGTTGGATTTTCCTAAGTCCTAGCTGTCATGTTTGATTTAAAGTTGACATTTGATATTGGATCTTTAAACTGCACACATTCTCTTTGAAGTTAAAAGATAAAAGAGAGCCTGATGATTCTGTGAATCTGTCTGCAAACATGACCAGTGCAAATATACCACTGAGGTGAAATCCACATTTCAATATTCCCAGGTTCGGTGGGTGTCCTGGGGTTCCAAATTACACTACTGCAGTTTTATGGTATTGTACCTGAAAAAATTCTCAACTCAACTTAATTTTAAGGTGGCATTTTTAAATGACTTGTTTTTGTTTTTTGAACAGCGTCCATGCCTATTTATAACATTTACATTTAGAAATGGGATTTTGGCATTAAGGGCAGGTCATTTCTTTTTGTATATCTTCTGCTGCATCTTCAACAGTTCTGCAGCTCCTACCAGAGTTAGAACAGCTTAGAACAATTACAGCTATGGCCACAGGTTTTGCAACACCTATAATTTTAGGATTGAGACATAATATATATTTTAAAAACTATATGAAAATAATTGCGATCTTTAACATCATTTAATCAAAGAAACTACAAAATGATTTTGCAAAAGTCTAGCAGAAGCCATAATAGTAGTCCATTATTTCTTGTTAAATGTTTCAGTTAGCTTGATATTTACCTCTTACCCATTAGGATTTAGCATGATACATATGGATACAACCTTCACCTTCATAATCAGTACACTGCTGTATTCTATGATTCTCTCAGGTGTTTCCAGTAAATAATAAGTATTTCATTGCCACATTGCTTTACCCTGTGTCCATATCAATGGTATAGACCACAGACTTTGAGAGTTTGTTCACATTCAGCACAAAGCAGGTTGGCTTGGGAGAGGGAGGAACTTTTAGTACGAATCAAACATGACCCCCTGTCTAGTAACACTGCCTGGCAAAGTCAAGCCAAGGGGGCACCATACCTGTCAAGGTCACAGCTCAGAGAAGAAGGGTACAGAGCAGAGGGTTGAATTACAGAAGAGCTGCCATTTCCAGCTTATTTTACTGATGTGACTATTCCGTTAGGATCATTGTTATTTTCAAAAGAATGAAGCTATTAAAAAAAACATGTATTTTTTATTGTTGCCTGTTTAATAACATTTTGAGCTTCAAGTGTAGCCTTGATTTATTGAAATCGATTATATGATTGTTAGTTTAATTATTGGTGTGTTGGGAGTGGCAGGAGTCCTTTGAGTATACAGTCACAGACAAAAGTATTTGGTCAGTTAAAAAAAATGAGAAAAACAACAAATTATTACATAACATGCAAAAACAAATTTCATACTTTGACAAAATATTTGGACAATCAACATATTTTGTATGAAACCCATTCATTGCTAATTATTGACAATTATCATGATTGAAAACAAACACCTGATGATAATTATAGAATAAATACATACAATCATCAAGTGCTGAAAAATTAACTGGAAATTTGTGATTCAAAAAAGCAACAAAAATGGTTACAACTAAAGAGTACAGCAATGATCTCAAAATGGCAGTGATACAACAAAATGAAAAAGGAGAAACTATCAGAAAAATAGCAGAACAGCTCTGTTTACCAAAAAGAACTGTGTCGGCTATTATTTACAAACACAGGAGAACAGGAACTACTGCAACTAGCTCTAGGTGTGGAAGACCAAGATTTCTGCAAAATTATTATTATTATTATTTATTTATTAGCAGACACCCTTATCCAGGGCGACTTATAGTCGTAAACAAAAATATATTTTGTAAACAAAAAATCTGGAAGAAGAATCATTCGAGCAGCCCGGCAAAATCCTTGGATTACTGCAAAAGATTTGAGACAAGAATTGAGAGAAGATGGTCAAGAAATGAATGCGCAAACAATTCAATGATACCTTAGCAAGATGAATGTCCATGGGCGAAAGCCTTTGTTAAAAACAATACACAAAAGAAAGTGATTGTAGTTTTCCAATGAATATTTGAAGAAGCCTGATGATTTCTTCAACCAAATGCTGTGGTCACAGAAATCCAAAATATAATTTTTTTCACCAAGAAAGCAACAATATGTTTGGTGGAACATAGAAGAATTTAAAGAAAAGTTAATCATGCCCAGTGTTAAACATGGTGGAGGTTGTGTGATGGTATGGGCTTGTTTTTCTTCTTTGGGCACCTTCATATTGCAGAAGGATCAATGAATGCTGCAAAATATGAAGAAACTTTGCACTCTTATTTGTTACCCAGTTATTCCAGCAGGATAATAACCCTAGACTTGAATCCCACAGAGATGTTGTGGATTGATTTGAAGGCTGCTTTTGAAAAAAGGAAACCAAAATCGATTGCAGAACTCAAAGCTGTATGTGTTGAAGAATGGGCAAAAGTGTATCTCCGGAAAGATGCCAGGAACTGGTTTCAAAATACAAAAAAAGACTGCAAGATGTAAGGGAAGCAAATGGTCGGCACACAAAATACTAAGGGTGTTAAGGTAAAGGTAATGCAATTAGTTTTTGCATGTTATTTTTAATTGTATGCATGTTATGTAATAATTTGTTGTTTTTTATATCAATCTCTAATTTATATATTTCAATGGAATAATTAGAAATCACTTTATTTATGTTTTCTCTCATTTTTTTTTTAACTGCCCAAATACTTTGTCTGTGACTGTATGTATAATGGATCCTGAGGAAGCTGTTTCATTTCTAGGTAGGTTTGGGTCAGGTCACAAATTAAATTGGTTTGCTTACCTCAGCATACTACAGCCCCAGGGGATAGTAATCCACTGTACCATATCATTTTGCACAATTGGCAGGCTCTACTTGAGAGAAGTCCAAGCCTGTTAGTAAGGCATGTTCTGGTATTTACTGAGGCCTTTTCTTTATGAGCACCAATATTTTCGAAAGAGCAAAAACTGTTCCAGATACAATGCAACACAGAGTAGCCTCAATCTCACATCCCATAATAGCTAATAGTCAGGGGTCCACATAACTGCCATTGCTCATGCAGACTACTTCAGTGAAAGTTTACACTATCATTTTTGTTTGATCTGGGTTAAAAATATTTCCTTTCAGAGAGACACATTCAGCAGTAAGATCAAGCATTACAGTTTGTGGCTGTGAATTCAAACCTTCAGTTTTCAGTGCTAAAATTGAAAGTCCAGTACTAGACAGTAAATCACCTGTGTTGCATGGTTAATGGTTGGAACCTAAGTATACTCAGAGTAGTATTTAATGTACATTTTGTAAGAATTTGCAGTGATTGTTAAAAAGAAATTCTAAGCCAGCATTAAAATACAATATAAAGGGGGACACCTAACCCACACTCTATTAAACCACACAAGCAACAATGATAGTAATGGTTTGAAAATAAACTCAATGCACTGTATTTATCGCTGTCTTGCCACACAGGGACTTAATAAAAAAACTCAACCTTCTACAATGGAAACAAGATCGGAGTTGTTTCACTGGTCATCTTCTAAAGAACAGCAAACTGTTTATTTTCTAGGTAAAACAGTCCTGTGTCAGATCTTGTCATAGCGGCATCCCTGACAACACTATACATCTTCCTAAAATATGGTGCTTGCGTCTTTTATCGTTCTTTGACTGCCAGGAAGTTACATCATGACTGATACACCCGATAACGTGTCATGAAAAGCAACGGTGATGGATTCTATCAATTACTAGTGCTTTGTATCCATGGAACATGAAGTTGCATGGTGAATGTTTCTGGGAAGATAATCCATTCAACATGCTGTGGGTTATAATGCAATAATAAACTTTTATTAAACGATTAGGATATTTGTCAATGAGCTTTTGGCATGATTCTTTAGTGATTTTTGACCATTCTTGATCGCAAAATTGTTCCGTTCATTCAAATTCCGAGGACTTCTCTTGTGCACGGCCTTCTTCAACTCATACCAAAGATTCTCAATCGGAGGTAGCGGAGGGTTTCAGATGATTGGCCTAATCCCATTTCTATGGAATCTATTTTACCATGTATTGGAACTAAATTTCCTGTGCCATTAGAGGAAAAACAGCCGCATAGAAGGATATTACCACCTCCATGCTTGGCAGTAGGTATGGTCTTCTTTTCTTTGTACGTCTCACCAGACTTTCTCCAAACTTAACGACTATCAGTGTGACAAAATAGCTTGATTTTTGTTTCATCACACCACAAAACTGTCGCATTATCTGAATATTATGGGTTCCAATAACTGCAAGACAACTGTCGTACATTTAACTTTGTTTTATTGAACACAGCAAACTCCAGCCTGCTTCCAGGATATTCTCCATGGCTCTCGCGCGCCTCATTCTCATCTCTATTAATAACATTCGGTTCAATACATACCAGAACAATAGCACTGTGTTTAACCTAACACCACAAAAACCTTTGACCAGAACTCATATCCATCATGCAAACTTTAAGTGATTGTCCTTGTGACGTAATCCTAAGAGTGGCTTTTTCCTTGGCCTGTGGCCATTGAGACCTTTACCATGCAATACTTGATCTATGGTTGAAATGGAAACCCCAGTCCCACATGCAGCCAATTCATTTTGAATATCTTTGGCAGTCAATCTCAGATTGTTATTAACCTTCCTCACAATTCATCTACTTGTTCTTGGTGAAAGAACCTTCTTTGTTACAGACCAAGGGAGCGTTGTGACAGTACCATGAGTCTTGTACTTCTTGATAATAGAAACAATAGTTGAAATTGGGATACTCAAATGCTTGTAAATCTTCTTGGGGGACATGTATATTTGGTTTTACCCCTCTCCAAATGACCTACCTATTGTTCAATCGAAGTAGCCCGTTTGGAGGGGAGGAGCTATTTTTCAGATCAGTCTGTTAGTCTGTGCTACCGTAGGCCATTTCTAGGGTTTCAGAATACCAGCGAAACAGAATTTTCGCATTTAAATGTGGCAATGCTGTGCCGCATTAATTTTGGGCCAGTTAATACATTCATGATGGGGTCAAATTTGTGCCGCGGCAGAGCGTTACTTTACACTCCACCAAGTTAACTCTGCGTCGGTCGATCTTGATGCATGTCCCCCCTTGTATCCTTCTCCAGCTTTATGACAATAAATAATTTTCTGCCTAAGGTCTTCAGATAGCTGAAATATTGACTTATTGGTAATGACAGCTATCGTACTATGCCTAACCCATTTATACTCTAATAATGTTCACCCACAATCCAGCATTTTCTAGACTTTTCTAGAATTAGGTTCTGCATTATCATATTGAAATTTCTAGCACCTTGTAGACAATACTGTCATAGCATCAAAGGGTATGAATACATTTGAATTAGCATTTTTGGAGTTTTGCCCAAAAAATTGCTGAAATAAATATTTCTTGTAACTTTTTTTCCTCATCCACAAAAGCAAAACTTTTGCTACAAAAGGTTTTTCCTAAAATTCTTTGTTTTTGAGAAATTTCTAGAAATTATAAATTTCCATTGGGGTATGTACATTTTCAACTACAACTATATATATATATATATATATATATATATATATATATATATATATATATATATATATATATATATATATATATATATATATATATATATATATATATGTGTGTGTCTAGAGGCCACTTCATATTTGTAGTACATTCTGATCACCAGAGGTTTGTTTTGTGAAAAGTGTTGTAGTTCTAATATAAAAATTCAGGTGCAATGCTCTTTATGAAGGTTCAGGGTGATACTGGATGAGCTTTATTATAAAAGTCAGTGATGGCTTGTTACAATAATATACTGTGAAGGAGATGACACCTCATCGTTTACAGGCCAGTTTAAGAAATACCCTCAAGCCAAACTAAGAGGCAGATCACAGACTTGGCATTTCTTCTGGCTGACAGATCTTTGGAGAGTTTACCAGTACGTAGGTCAAGCATCATGTAACAAAACAAAACAAAAACTGGACAATTTCTGGTGTGTTTGTCAGATGCTAAACATAGATTCCCAAAGTGGTTGAAGGCTGCCAAAGGCTGCAGTTAAATATGCCCACGTAACACTGTTCTGCAGATTTAGTGAGAGTTGGAAAGAGAAGGAACATCCTGATACAGGTCAGATGAGCTCAAATAGGTTTGAAATTCAGCACGGGTATTAATTGAGGCTTTTTAATTTTTACCAGAACCACAGTGTCTCCTGCAATGTGTCTCACATTAACTCAGAAGGGGTTTCATTAATTTCACCTATTGTTGTGAAAGTTGGTTAATCCACCTAATAAGAATAAATTATGCACTTCACATTCTAGGTAATGACATATACAGCACAGTATGAAGCGTAACATTTCTTACAATAGACATATTTTACCATAGCAACACAGCGACTTGTGTGGCACACTGTGGTAAACTGCAAAGCGTTACAGTGCATATTTACCATAGCTGTATGTGGGACGCGGTACGCTCTGTAAAAAATAAATAACAATGATGTATCTTGCATCCAGACCAGACAGACATGAAGAGATTGAAACCAAGTAGAAATGCTTTACAATGCTGAATAGCTGCCATTAGAAATAGAATAACTCAGTCAACTGAATTAGACCTAATGAACAGTCGTCAGCATATGCTATGCCTGTGATTTAGCAAAGTAAGCAGGTATTAGTATGCTGCTTGTTACAGAGATAAGTAGGGGGAGGGTATGGAGCAGTATTTTCTATAACTTTGCATAATCTACTCCCAATGTAGTAGAAATGCATCTGTAATAATGTTTACTTTACCATTTACTTCCCATCCCAGCATAATAGTGTGTGGCATTTAAAATGTTTACTACATCAAAAACATTAACCTCAAGGTAAAACTATAATAAGTAACAATGATAAACTTTTTCTTCAAGTCAATATAAAAATGATCTAAAGGGACTTGGTATGATGCTCTGTTGCTTTGGTCTTTCTATAGACTATTTTGTGTTTTCTTCCCTTGTTTTTCTTTTGCAATTTAGAAATGTATACACTGGAGCAACAATACACAGGATAATCTGGATGTACTCATCGAAAACAAATTCAGCCAGCTGCTATTGCTGTTACTAAATGCAGCCACGCCTAAAACAAAAATTGTATTGTGATTTATTATTTATGCTTATTTATAGTTCTAAAAAAATGCAGAAATATTGTGCTTCACTCATTTAGTATTCAATTATACGACAAGTTGAAAACTGGAAAGTTCATGAGCAATGCAAAACACTGAGCAGAGCTCTCCAAAGCAGAATCGCCACACGCCAGCTTAGCTTCACCCACCCTGTAATATATCACAGAAGAAATCGTAGAAGCTTAATCGAAATCACGCATGCATCCAGGTGGATGATAATTTTGAAACGTTACTAACCTTTGAGCTGCTAAACAAAAATGTAAAATTTATGCACAGTGGTTTAGAGATAATATATAATACCGTACATTTTTTTATTCAAGATCATTATTTTCTTTCACTTTCATTTTTATTTTGGTCCTGCGTACCCCCTATGATCCTTAGAAGTACCCCCAGGGGTACGTGTACCCCCAGTTTGAAACCCCTGTCCTCGGTGATTCCAGTTAAGTGTGGAATTCCTGTATCATATAGTTATCTGAGAAGCTGAGTTCAGATGACATGCATTCAAACTGATACCAGTCTTGGCAGCCGCTATTGGAAAAAACATGTATGCTTGTGGAATAGCTTTTGTATGTATTTGATGATGGGACAACTATCTATTCAGATATACTGTAGCAAAGGGGCGGGAGTGGGTTATAACAGGCATCCTGCCCCACCCCCTTTCATTTTGAAACTCTCTTACCTATAAAAGCAGAGTTTTTACATCTGGAATCAGCTTCCCAGAACATTGAGATTGCCTATTGACATTACACTAAAACATTCAAAGAGAGCACGGATATCTACGATTTAGAACACATTGCAATGTTGCTATGTACAGATTTTATGTGGAAATCCTGGATAATGAATTGCTCTTGAGTTTTGGTATATTGATAATGGATTACCATTTCACTTATTTGTTGTACTGTTCTGAACAGTATGTACAGTATCATTGAGCTGTTTTAGGGTAAAATCTGATAATTCTGCTTATTGTGAAATATGTACAGTGCAAAAACTCCTTACATGTATGTAATTGAATACTTTGTATGTGTGTCCTAGCTGACTCAAGACTCAGAAATATGATACGAGTGTTCAATACCTGTTGTATCTGCGGATCCTTTAGTATCCGTCAAGAGAGACATATACTATTGGCAGTGTCAACGCCAGTGGAAGGCGAAATTTGTTTGCTTCCCCTAAAATTTCCACTAAAAACTACATTCATGAAAACATTCCTCTGCAAAAATACTCCTACAGTCCTTTTAGAGCTTCTTAATTTATCTTCCATGGGTCTCTTGTCAAAAAAAACAAAACCTTCCTTGCAAGGGAAGTCTGTGTGTCTTGTATCATAATGCTTCATAAACTATGGCTAATGCATCTGATTATCCACTTGCTTTGCAACAGTCAAGTCTTAGATGCAAATACCTTCCGGCATGTATTTATTTAAATATATTCATTCCCACAGAGTTAAAATATTGACAGTATCCCTGCACCCCCTTTACATACAAGTGTATGCAACAGCGCAAGCTGAATGAATTCACAATAACTTTCAATATTTGGCCCATAATGTTCTGTGCACAAGCAGCTTGCGCCTCTCCTTTTTCTGAAAGCATATTATAAAACAAAAGGTTTGGTTTGTGATTTTGGAATAATCCTGCTCCTGAAATATATAATGGCTTTATATCAGTGGAACTGCCATCAGTACTGAAAAAGTAAAAAAGAGACTTTATTTTAAGTATATGTGTTTAGAAAAAAACGAATAAAGCAGACCATAACCTTTTGTACCCCACAAGCCTGTTTAAACCTTAACGAGGTGGAAAAAATCATTTATGTTCCTCTTCACAAAGCCATTAAAACCGCGGAGAGAAGATCTCATTAATAAAATCATTTAGCTGTCTTTGTCCTTTCTTGTTACTGTTTTTTTTTCTCTCTTTAAAAAGCAGGTTTTGTTTTTTTTGCTGACTAATATATTTTCAGTGATTCCCTAATGGTGTGTGAAATAGGTTTTTGTTTAGGGCGTGTTTTTTAATATTATTTGGGGCTAAAATGAGATGTGACGTTAACTGCAAGGCAATTAAGTCTGTGTTGTGATGGTTGATTAGGCCTGACTGCAGGCAGACACAGGACAGTAAAATATCATCATGCTTCCTATCGGAGCGTATCCTATGCATCACTAGTTTATGTTCCTGGAGATACATATATAATTGAGGCTAAACAATTCTATCCAGCTAGTGGAGACCATAATACCTTCCAACCAACATGGTGGAGAGGACTGCTCTATTTGTTCTTCATAGATGGTAGAAAATGCAAATTGAACAATTATATGAGGGGCAGTGAAAATGCTTCAAAAGCTAATTAAAGGTGTGTAAACATACTTAGCTACAACAGCTTTAAGTACTTTCTTATCATTTAATTGATTATTGACCCCAAGTTGAAAGAGGCTTAACACCAGTGATAAATAATCAGATGTACCTAGGCTGTTAAAGGTTAACTCTATCAAATATAATATGCCGTTATAGTGGTAAAAAAAAAAAAAAAAGATACTGCAGATGGATTTCATATATTTTATTTGGATTCATATAGGCTGTGTTACAAAAAAAGCTGTTGTTTAATGCATCAAATGGTACTGCCAAACTGGATCATAAAGTATGTTTAGTGCTTGAAGACAGCAATGGAAACATTCAAATGAACCCTTATCCAACAAAAACCCAGCATTTCACAAGGAGAGCTGTCATCACATGGTAAAGCATTACAATGAACACTTCTGTCTGAAAATGTTTCCTGTTTTCAGATGTCAAAGAAGTGAAGGGCAAAAGTGGTACAGTACAGTTAAAAAGGTGGCACTTTTTTGCCATAAAAATAATCTAAGGATGGGTCAGAATTTATTGTTATTTTTTATGGGAAACTTGGTTGTGTTTCTGGTAGGTGAATCCATCCCACTAATCAACATGTCATCTCCAAGCACCATAAAGACTTGTTTGGCCGCTCAGTCATGCGCGGCGAGGCCAAACAGGGAGACGACCATCTTTAAAGCCTGGTGGAAGGGCTACCCTCAGCCATGGATTCCCTAAGGGTTCATCCTACCAGTGAGTAGGGTTTTTTTTCCTTACCTGAGTGCTGAGCGGTTCGTATTTAGTTTCTGCGGGGTGTGTGGCAGGCTGGAGAGGCTGGGCTCTCCCTCAGTGCAGTTCATGCTCTGGGGGGGGCAGGCCCGTGTCTCAGCAGCTTACTTTTCAGACTGTTGCGTTAACCGTTCATCATCTTCATTTTATCCAGTCATTCATCCTTTTCCTATCTTTTGGGGGTAAGTGGCAGTGTGCCACTGTGGCTGTTGCATAACCATTCATCATATTCATTTATCCAGTCATGGTTTGGCGGCTTTGTCTTTTGGGGGGAGGTGGGCCTACACGCCACTTCCTATCCGGGGCACTAGACTGCATGATATCGTTCATGTATTCGCTAGTTGACCAGCATTGCGGGTAGCAGTCGAGCACTCGTGGACAAGGTCTCCAGCCAAATTCATCATCATCATCATCAATTCGTCTGTCAACTGCAATTTAAATCTTTCACATTGCGGATTCAGCATCCTGAATAAATCATTGTATTATGTGTGTTCTGTATAATTCTGAATTGCTGTTTTGGCTTAAGATTATTATTCATCATGTTGAGTATTGTTTGTCAACCACTGTTTCTAAAAATAGTATGAATTTCTAAGGTGGATTTATAAATGACAATGAGTCTTGTGCAACTGTAATTTCTTCCCCTTGGTGGAAACTGTGTGTTAGTAAATGTGAAATCAGAAGCAGACCAAGTAGGTAAAAGGACATATTTGCAGAAATTGTTAGTAAGCATGTAAAACAGGGCAGAGGCTGTGGGCGAACCGGCGACCGTATAGCGTCCTCCACTAAGAGAGAGCTAGGATTGTCGGCATTTGTGGTTATTGCTTTTAACCTCAACTCACCGACAGGAGACATAATCCGAACCAGCAGTGCATCACGCTACATTGTGAAAAACATTGTGGTTAACTCAAAACATGATCACTCAGGCAATTGTTACAAATTAACCTGTAAAAAATAAAGTGAGGAAATGGAATGCAGCCTTTTTTTTAAATCTAGAAAAAGGCTAAGTGGTATCATTTACATGGAGCTCTTCGGTTAAGAACCGAATGTTTCCATAATAATTCAGGGTGTGAAACCGCAGATCGAATTTAGATTGACTTTAGCTACAAAATTCTGTAAAGCATCAATTATTTCAGGGACACTATCAAGATTGATTGTATGTTCTATTTGATTTGGTATGGTTCTCTTAAATGATCTTCACACATAGAAATGTTGCCGGGAAGGTTGCGTTTTAAATAGAAAAAGCAGCAGTAAAAACACAAGCTGGAAAGGAATGTTTATAGATAAGCCTCCATCAAGAAAATACTTTCTGTTCTCTCTCCCTCTCTCGCTAGTGCTGTTTTCTAAAGAAAGACACTCAGCCTAAATGTCCTTTTCATCTTTTAGTCTTCGCTGTTTACTACCGTACCAGAGATTTGAAGTACAAAAAGAAAAAAGGGCACAGATAGAGCTATCAAAGACATTAAAGGTCACTGCCTATAAAAGGTTGTCCCCAAAGTGCTGCTGGTCAGCTGTTACGGAGGCTGGAAGCTGTTTAAAGGTATTATTGCTGGGCTGTCTGTTCCCAAAGAGATGCTACAATATTTCAGGAAACAGGAAATAAAGCTATAGTATAAACTACACTGTGTACGCTTGTTAGACCTTTAAACATCTTACTGATCACCTTTTTTACAAATTCAACATATTTTGTGATTATTTTTTTCTGGGGAGCTACACATAAAATAAAAGTAATTTTGGGACATTAAAATGTCTAGTCTCTAGAAGTAATTATGAGGGTTTAATTACTGTGCAGAGTCTCCTGTGTAGTCCATTTTATAAACCTAATTTTACAATTGAGCCCAGAGCTCCTAAAGGCAGAAAGAGCAACCTATAGAGAAAGAGAGAGAGAGAGAGAAATGGAAACAAGGTAACAGAGGCCAATTGATGGAGTGAAGCCCTTTGGGAGGACGATGGCCTTCATGTACAAGTGGGTTTTACATCCAAAGCCAGTCCTAAATTGTTTATCCTGTCTCCAATTGCTTCTGTTTGCTGTGTTTTCAGCAGCAGTCAGACTGTAAGTGTAATCGCGTGCAGACTGATTAGAATGAATGAGGTGGTGACAGGAGTGCAATGAAACAGCTACAGCTGCAAAGGGGGGAATAAACCTTGCCTTGCCTCAGTTTGATAACAGAAGGACGGAAGCACATGACATGAATGAGTGCTGTTGTAGAAGGCTTTATAGGCAAGGAAGTTGTGTGCTGTTTGTCCGGATGGGTGTCTGTTTGTGCAGTGGCACACGGGAGTGTATCTAAAGAAGCACAGTAAAGCAACCAAGAAAATATCATATGAAAAATGTTTAGTGAGCCCAATCCATTGGAGGCCAGTCCAAGACTTTGTACCAACCGTATTCTTCTTTTCTAGAACTGAGCACTCCAGCATTCCTTGTTTTAATTAAATCTACTGTAGGTGTTCTAAGAACAGTAATGGACTGTCACTGTGCCGACTCATTTCACAGTCTCCAATTAACACTAATCGTGGACTACCTAATGTACTCTTAGGTAAGGCAATACATAGTAATACTATTTTTTTCTTCTTTATACAAGAAGCTTTTAACGTCAAAAGACATAGATACAGATTGATAAGCGATTCCATTTAATACTGCATGTAACTAAACCAGGGCTGGCAAGTTCATTTTCTGTGTCCCCAGTCCTGCTTCATAGAACTACCTTGCTGATATGCATACAAAGGCTATGCCAACACTTTAAGTGGTCTGCTCAAACTATGTTAAATGCATAGTATAACCATAAGAAAGGCATGGTAAAACTGCAAAAGCACAGTGAAACAATACTGTGGTTCATTTTTATAAAAGTAGTGTGGATTAGGAATGAAAAGAGAGCTTCATTGCTTATATTGCTGACACCTATTTCAGTAACAAATGTCAACAAGGTACCTTTAGTTTAAAAATAAATCAGGTCTAGGAGGAGGGAAAGGGACATTTTCCAGTCTTTTTATTAAATGTAGACATGAGAATTCAGATTCTGCACATGACTCTTTTAACAAAAGCAGACACAGAGCTAATTGACACTATACCAAACACACTCAAACACAATCTGATGGTGATTTTTGTATTTCTAAGCAGACACATTGAATGGGATTAATAATAGGATAGTAAATTAAAAGCCCAGCTAAAGTCATATCTGTCCAAAGTCAGATGAAATACTACTACTAACAATACTAAAACATTTGCAGGGTTTGCTTTGAGACTATTCTCAAGGGATATGTTGGGAATTGGTTATGCATGTATAAACAACGACAAAAGGTGACTCGGTGAGAATAACCCACTGTTTTAGTGCTTTTAGGCATGAGAAACTGGATTATTTCATCACTGAGTCATCATTTTCTGTTGTCTAACCCACTTAAAGCATTTACAATTCAACTGATATTCATTCAATGACATTTCCAACTGAAATTGATATTCCACCTTAAACCATGCTAGTATTAACAATTATATTGACTGGCAACACATTATTTAAATTAGACAATATTGGCAGAATTCGTAAAAATGTAAGGATTGTTTTAAGTACTGTTTAAAGTCTATTTTGATTAAGTTTGTAGTACATAAAACCAGTGACAGGTTTAATGGTCTATTCTTGTTTTTCAAAGAGTAGTTTAACCTAAGAGAACCTAAAAAAAACTAAAAAAACAACAACCCTGAACAGACATAATTATAGACATAATTAGAATTGTCAGGAATTGCAGTAAATCTTATGATAGCAACCAATCACACAACTGCACTTGAAATGCGGACTTTTTAATTCCCGAAATTGCGGTTTGTAAGTATGGTTAGTGTTCTCATACTTATATGTATGTCGTTTTTTCAAAGTGATTATAAAGAATTATGCACACAGTTTATGCAGTGTTATGTAGCCTTTATTATGGTGTTTTGGGTGACATAATATGTCCAGTTCAAATAAAGCGTTAATTGCCGTGCAGAGAGTGTAGATTTGGTGGCTGGCTTCTTTGACAAATTTGCAGTGTTAATTAAAAGATCAAAGGATGACGTCACATTTTAAACGGGTCAAGATCACGTTTAAAACAGAGAGATTTGTTTTCATGAATTGCACTTAAATGTACAGCAAATAGGATGTGTATTAAAGTTGCAGTAAGCATATGTGTAGGCTTACCAATAGGGCAATATGTACTGTTAAATGTTCGAACATTATATTGCATATTTTCATCAATACACTTTGAATTGATATGTATGGACGTACAGTATCTGTTAATAAAAAAAGAAAACAAATCAAAGTAACATTTTACATTTGCTTTATATGTTTTCATTATTTAGATTCAACGATCCTACCCTTGTGTTACGAATAATTAATCCAACGGTTCTTGCAACAGTGATAACATATAGCGATTTAAAGAAATACATAGCTCCGATGATAGTAACTATATAATTCTATTAATCTTAGATAATTGTCCATATTTCCGTATTTGTATATAATACGCAAAGTATCTAATTAATACAGTATTGTTGGTAGCAATACATCATATAATATACAGTGTAGCAATATACTAGTAAATCCCTCTTTCTGTCTCTCACCTTCTGTATCACTCCCTCTTTTTCCCCTCCCTCTCACGAGCAGACTTAAGCAGGCACACAATAACCTTGCAAGCTGCTTTCAGTGCGGTGTAAAGTAGGCGGAGAGAACAGTGCGTCTGTGCTCTTGTGTGGGACTCAGTGCAAAAGCAGACAGGACCCAGTGCAGCCCTCATCGCGCTGTGGTTCCGTCGCTTGCTCCCTGCCACACGGGCACGAGAACAGTCGTATGCAGAGGCATTCTGTTGAGCACCTGGTAACAACAGACTCAGGAATTTGTAAGAAAATACATTCGAGTCAAGCGTAAACCTCCAAGGACTTTGAGGTGGCTGATCTTTCTGTATTTCTTTGCGCTGGGAGTAGCCGTTAGTGGAGTTTGAAAGGATGCTAAGAAGCTGTTATAGGTGAGTTGATGCAAAGAGTTGTGCAATGTCCTTGTTATTGATTCCTTTTTTTTATGCAATTCTCGTAAATGTATTACCGCTATCATTGTTGTCGCATGAGGTTCTGTGTTACATGCAGCCTCAAATATTGGAACATCGTTTCTGTTACCCATACCGAAAGTACAATACAAGGAGGAATACAAGATCATTGGGAATATAATCTAAAATAATGTATACTGTTTTAAATATCTATCGATTTATATATCACTCTGACTATCCATCGCTCTGTCTTGCCATTAGGATTACTTTTATTTTGACAGTAGTAGTGGATGTACTGTGGTGTTTATGTATTTATTTTTAATTTGGTAAAATCACTTACCTTATGGTGTTGTTAATATACATGGACTTTTGGTTAGTCATATACTGATACTATGGCTTAATACTGAAAAATCAAATTTACTACAAATCTATGATTGAAATGTGCTGCAGTAGTGTGGCGAGGATCAGGATTATTGTCATTGCTTGTGTGTGTGCGCCCTCTTGAGGTAAAATTATATATTTGGCTTGGTACAGCAGCTGAATTTATATATATATATATATTATATATATATATATATATATATATATATATATATATATATATACATTTTTTTTTTGCGAAATAAAGAGTACCTATAAACCAGTGGTTTTCAACCTTTTCATCTCAAGTACCAGTGTTTCCAGAAGGGACCACCAGGTGTACCAGTAACTGTGCAATCTTAAACTGCTGTTGTGAAACAGAGACCAACCCCTTAAAACCAGTTTTCTCACTGAACAAGCGTTCACACAATCAACAACACCGAGTGGCTGCTTTGGTTCCGCATCAGTAACTTTGAAAGTTCACAACAAATACTGCTCATCATCATTTCTCATGTCTGTGTGATTCAGTGGTACACAGATTGATACATTATGATTGAGGGAGTATTGTGGTTGAGGAATCATATCGTCATAAAGAACGTCTGTCACGTACCAGCACTAGTATGCCTACCACAGAGTGAAAACCACTGCTGTAAACCCTCTGTAATATTACTATTGAATATTAATCATTCAAGAACACTGCAGCTGTGTTGAGAATATTGGTTCTGTACTATATTACTAATCATGTACATTCACTAAAGCTCTCCTAGTGGCTGCTAATACAGGCTATGGGCTTAACAATGTTTTGCATAGTTGCCATCATCTTGAAATCAGCACAGCATCCTGTGCTTGGAATAACTTGATTTTTGAAATATTACCATTTTTAAAAGCCATTTTAAGGCTTGTTCTGTTTGTTAAATTGTAATTTGATATATATATATATATATATATATATATATATATATATATATATATATATATATATATATATATATATATATCCTTGTTTTGTCTTGACTGTCACCTGATTTGCTGTGCTGTCAAGATGTCCCTGTGAACCAGATGCTTGCATCTCGGTGGACTAATCCTGACTAAATAACTTTTAATAAACAAATAAAGTTTACCCCCCCTCACTTTTCCTTCTTATTTAATATTGCAGTCATTGTTAGTGGTTGCTATGGAAATAATGCTGATATTAATCTGAAAAAAATGAATAGCCTAAAATTGACACATATTTGGCAACTGAAATATTGAGTCAGTATGCAAGCATCAGCCTCCAACACCCTCCCCTCCCTGTGTTTGAAAGAGCAATGCAGTTGTCAGTAATTAAGAACCACTGTGGAAATCCCACTGGACAGATACAAATCAATCAATAATAGACATTATGAATGAAATGTGTCTAATAAACACAAGATTGCTAAATTAATTTTAGTGTAGTATTGCTCAGTTCAATTCCCAGTTCAATATGATACAGCAATAATCTCCAGTATATTCTGGTACATAGGGAGGGTTCTATATTAATATTTGATATCTAATAGTAACCTATAGAAATGTAATTTTCCTGCAAAGAGCTTTATATGAAATTCTAATTCGCAAATGGGTTTCTCAAATATCCAATACTGAAGCAAAAAAAGGTAGTTCTGCTTGAAAAGATAAAACCCTCAAAAAGAAAGCAAGCTCACTCAGGGGTCGATTTGATCAGACCTGCCTAGCCAGATTTTACAGCACTGGTGAGTACACATAGATTGCATTAAGCACCTATTTTTGGGGGTATTCCCATTATAACCACAGATAGGCGGTCGGTGCAGATTCCCCAGTCCTGTCAGCCTGTTTGTCACACATACATGTCTACATATATCTAGAGAACTGTGTGTCTAAGTGCACATTTTTAATAGTATCATAATCTGGAGATCTGTGGAGGTTGTCAATCTGTCTGCCTCTATGCTTACATATCTAGGGAACCGCTTAGGCCTCTATTCAGTTGTGATGGAAGGATATTTTTTAACGCAAGTTATTTAAAGTACTGTCAGTATGTCATGTTTACATTTTTACATCTTGAGAAGTGATTATCCCGTTTTGATTAAACTTGTTAAGCACATTTTGAAGATACAAGATATTGAGAGTTGGAATATGAGAGAATATGGAGGCACTGTCTACTCTTCGGTTTTCAGGATGCTAATGCTAGCTCTAATTTTGTATAAACAAAAGTTAGCATTTTGAATGATTTTTTAACACCTAACCAAAGGTAGCTTCTCCCTGTGTGTGTAACATCTAACCTAAATAAAAAAAAGGTGGTCCTTAAGGTGTTAAACACAGTACATTATTATATTAAGTATACATCAACAATGATTTAAAAAACAGATTAGACATCAATTTTATGTATTAAAAAATACATAATACATTTGAGTACAGATGAGCGGTGTGTTTCTATTGAGCCAACGAAGCCGCAAGAGCGGAAATGATTCAGAAAATATCACAACATATATACAAACCCTAAAACATACAGGACATTAAAACCTAACTATGAGGAAAATCTGCAGACACTGTGTGTTGCATAGTTGCCACTGTGCCACCATCAGGTTGTTTTTTGAAATTACATTGATGCTTGTGGCTTTTTACATGTTTTTTCAGGTGTGAATTCTGCCGCTCTGTGTTGTTGGGGTTTCTAGGGCATTTCTTTTGTTATTCATTGTAATCATTTTTCTATATTTCATCGAACAATCACAATCCTCAGCAATTTTCCACATTTTTTAAGTGAAGTTTTCTTTGAGGGACGTTCAGGGAAGTGCAGTTTGCCACAAATATATAGTGCAAACTGGAAGAAACGAAGTCAATAGGCTAAAGTTTCAAATAGTGCCTTTTACAGTGTACTGTACACTGTTATATTAAATAGTATTGCAGTTTCACAATGTTATCGTTCAGAATAATGTTATTCTGCATTGCACACCATCCCGCATAGCAACAGCATGTCTGAATGTTCTAGTGCTTATAATGTATGCTAATCTGTAACTGAACTGCTGTGCAATACTCCATGGCATTAGTTTCGCTTTGGTGTTTAACAAATGGGAGCCCGGTTATATGTAAAAGCAGTGAGTCAAAAAATAAAACATGATATTAACACCAGTGATAGAACACCATTGTGCTACCATTGTGCTACCCCTCAGCAGTGGTTCATACTTGTGTAGCTTCCATAATATATTTGCATTGAAAAGTAGCAGAATGCAGGTCTGAAATACATTGTGAATGATTCTGAAGCATCATTCTTGTCAGCAGCCATTGAGACATTGCAAGTGAGACTGACTTCTCACTGGCTTATCCCCACAATGCAACTCTGCCACGAGGAATGGACCAGAAAAGGACATTATTATTTAAAAAAAACAATGCTGAATGAATTGAACAGCAGTAATTGATGCATACTGCATTTTAATGTTAACACTGAATATGTCCCTGCAGTATACAGCTGCCCTTTAAACAATCTAAGCAAGTCTCTTTCAAAGCCAGAAGTGCTGGGAAACAAAACAATAGTTATACTCACGGAAGTGTCAAGAGCCGCCAGTCATGTTTACTGAGTTGCATTTTTTTTTTTCAGTATTACTTATTTTTTCAGGGTTTTTCTTAACTGTCACATTTGTAGAGTTATATTTATTTAGAGATAAGAACAGCTGGATGTTTGGCAGTCAGTGTAAACTAAAAATCACGTCATGTTATCAAACTATAGTGTACAGCAGAGGAGAAGTGTGGGAGCTCGTTATTTGGCATTCAGGCAGGTTTCAAAAGCAGCAGTTGGTTCAACAGTTAAAGCTTTTACCCAGAACACATTTGACATTCTGTACATATTGAAGTAAAATTGCAAATGAGTTTGCGATAGAGAAGCTTCGAAGGATAGCAGGGGGAAATAATAAGAGACTTACTGGGGTATTGTTAGCTCCGGAAATGTTTTTATGACACCTTTAAAGTACAAATTGAATTTGATCTTGTAAGAACAATAACACTTTTTTAAAGAACTGTCCTTTTGTATTGGCAGCCACCGGAAAGGATCCACATTACTAACATACTTGATTTCCATTGTGGTCAAAGATATTAACCTTTAGGGGGCTTCCAAGTGGCGCATCCAGTAAAAGGCACTCCACGTGGAGTGCTGGATGCACTCTATAGTCTGGACATTGCGAGTTCGAGTCCAGGCTATTCCTTTGCCGACCGAGGACGGGAGCTTCCAGGGGGCAACGCTCAATTGGCCGAGCGCTGCCCAGGAGGAGGGAAGGTTAGGTCGGCCAGGGTGTCCTCAGCTCACCGCGCACCAGCGACCCTTGTAGTCTGGCCGGGGGCCTGCGGGCTTGCCTGTAAGCTGCCCGAGAGCTGCGTTGTCCTCCGACGCTGTAGCTCTTGGGTGGCTGCATGGTGAGTCCGCAGTGTGAAAAAAAGCGGTCGGCTGACGGCACATGCCGTAGGACAGCGTGTGATCGTCTTCGCCCTCAGCGCAGGGGTGGTACCGGTGAGCTGAGACTAAAAATAATTGGCCATTTCCAAATTGGGGTGATAATAATAAAAATAATTGTATATACAGTACTGTGCAAAAGTTTTAGGCAGGTGTGAAAAAATGCTGTAAAGTAAGAATGCTTTCAAAAATAGACATGTTAATAGATTATATTTATCAATTAACTAAATGCAAAGTGAGTGAACAGAAGAAAAATCTAAATCAAATCCATATTTGGTGTGACCACCCTTTGCCTTCAAAACAGCATCAATTCTTCTAGGTACACTTGCACAAAGTCAGGGATTTTGTAGGCATATAGTCAGGTGTATGATTAAACAATTATACCAAACAGGTGCTAATGATCATCAATTCAATATGTAGGTTGAAACACAATCATTAACTGAAACAGAAACAGCTGTGTAGGAGGAATAAAACTGGGTGAGGAACAGTCAAACTCAGCTAACAAGGTGAGGTTGCTGAAGACAGTTTACTGTCAAAAGTCATACACCATGGCAAGACTGAGCACAGCAACAAGACACAAGGTAGTTATACTGCATCAGCAAGGTCTCTCCCAGGCAGAAATTTCAAGGCAGACAGGGGTTTCCAGATGTGCTGTCCAAGCTCTTTTGAAGAAGCACAAAGAAACGGGCAACGTTGAGGACCGTAGACGCAGTGGTCGGCCAAGGAAACTTACTGCAGCAGATGAAAGACACATCATGCTTACTTCCCTTCGCAATCGGAAGATGTCCAGCAGTGCCATCAGCTCAGAATTGGCAGAAAACAGTGGGACCCTGGTACTCCCATCTACTGTCCGGAGAAGTCTGGTCAGAAGTGGCCTTCATGGAAGACTTGCGGCCAAAAAGCCATACCTCCGACGTGGAAACAAGGCCAAGCGACTCAACTATGCACGAAAACACAGGAACTGGGGTGCAGAAAAATGGAAGCAGGTGCTCTGGACTGATGAGTCAAAATTTGAAATATTTGGCTGTAGCAGAAGGCAGTTTGTTCGCCAAAGGGCTGGAGAGCGGTACACGAATGAGTGTCTGCAGGCAACAGTGAAGCATGGTGGAGGTTCCTTGCAAGTTTGGGGCTGCATTTCTGTAAATGGAGTTGGGGATTTGGTCAGAATTAATGGTCTCCTCAATGCTGAGAAATACAGACAGATACTTATCCATCATGCAATACCATCAGGGAGGCATCTGATTGGCCCCAAATTTATTCTGCAGCAAGACAACGACCCCAAACATACAGCGAAAGTCATTAAGAACTATCTTCAGCGTAAAGAAGAACAAGGAGTCCTGGAAGTGATGGTATGGCCCCCACAGAGCCCTGATCTCAACATCATCGAGTCTGTCTGGGATTACATGAAGAGAGAGAAGCAACTGAGGCTGCCTAAATCCACAGAAGAACTGTGGTTAGTTCTCCAAGATGTTTGGGCCAACCTACCTACCGAGTTCCTTCAAAAACTGAGTGCAAGTGTACCTAGAAGAATTGATGCTGTTTTGAAGGCAAAGGGTGGTCACACCAAATATTGATTTGATGTAGATTTTTCTTCTGTTCACTCACTTTGCATTTTGTTAATTGATAAATATAAACTATTAACATGTCTATTTTTGAAAGCATTCTTACTTTACAGCATTTTTTCACACCTGCCTAAAACTTTTGCACAGTACTGTATATTGTATATATAATTGTATATATATATATATATACACTACCATTCAAAAGTTTGGGGTCACTTATAAATTTCCTTGTTTTCGAAAGAAAAGCAAATTTTTTGTCCATTAAAATAACATCAAATTGATCAGAAATACAGTGTAGACATTGTTAATGTTGTAAATGACTATTGTAGCTGGAAACGGCTGATTTGTAATGGAATATCTACATAGGCGTACAGAGGCCCATTATCAGCAACCATCAGTCCTGTGTTCCAATGGCACGTTGTGTTTGCTAATCCAAGTTTATCATTTTAAAAGGCTAATTGATCATTAGAAAACCCTTTTGCAATTATGTTAGCACAGCTGAAAACTGTTGTGCTGATTAAAGAAGCAATAAAACTGGCCTTCTTTAGACTAGTTGAGTATCTGGAGCATCCGCAATTGTGGGTTCGATTACAGGCTCAAAATGGCCAGAAACAAAGAACTTTCTTCTGAAACTCGTCAGTCTATTCTTGTTCTGAGAAATGAAGGCTATTCCATGCGAGAAATTGCCAAGAAACAAGATCTCGTACAACGCTGTGTACTACTCCCTTCACAAAACAGCGCAAACTGGCTCTAACCAGAATAGAAAGAGGAGTGGGAGGCCCCGGTGCACAACTGAGCAAGAGGACAAATACATTAGAGTGTCTAGTTTGAGAAACAGACGCCTCACAGGTCCTCAACTGGCAGCTTCATTAAATAGTACCCGCAAAACACCAGTCTCAACGTCAACAGTGAAGAGGCGACTCCGGGATGCTGGCCTTCTAGGCAGAGTTGCAAAGAAAAGCCATATCTCAGACTGGCCAATAAAAGGAAAAGATTAAGATGGGCAAAAGAACACAGACACTGGACAGAGGAAGATTGGAAAAAGTGTTATGGACAGACGAATCTAAGTTTGAGGTGTTCGATCACAAAGAAGAACATTCGTGAGACGCAGACCAAATGAAAAGATGCTGGAGGAGTGCTTGATGCCATCTGTCAAGCATGGTGGAGGCAATGTGATGGTCTGGGGGTGCTTTGGTGGTGGTAAAGTGGGAGATTTGTACAGGGTAAAAGGGATCTTGAAGAAGGAAGGCTATCACTCCATTTTGCAACGCCATGCCATACCCTGTGGACGGCGCTTGATTGGAGCCAATTTCCTCCTACAACAGGACAATGACCCAAAGCACAGCTCCAAACTATGCAAGAACTATTTAGGGAAGAAGCAGTCAGCTGGTATTCTGTCTATAATGGAGTGGCCAGCACAGTCACCGGATCTCAACCCTGTTTGGGAGCAGCTTGACCGTATGGTACGTAAGAAGTGCCCATCAAGCCAATCCAACTTGTGGGAGGTGCTTCAGGAAGCATGGGGTGAAATCTTTTCAGATTACCTCAACAAATTGACAACTAGAATGCCAAGGGTCTGCAAGGCTGTAATTGCTGCAAATGGAGGATTCTTTGACGAAAGCAAAGTTTAAAGGACACAATTATTATTTCAATTAAAAATCATTATTTCTAACCTTGTCAATGACTATATTTCCTATTCAAACTCATTTCATGTATGTTTTCATGGAAAACAAGGAAATTTCTAAGTGACCCCAAACTTTTGAACGGTAGTGTATATATATATAATATATATATATATATATTAACCTTTATGTGTTACAATCCCTTGGGCAATCCTTAAAATAAATAGATTTGCTTTTTAAATTGTTTTAATGCAGAGGTCTTTAAGACAGAGTCCTTGGGGATAATAGCAAAAACAAAGGAGCAATATTACATTTCATCATGAGAAAACCTGTCTCCAAAGGAGCCTCCACCCTTTAACAATGGACGTGGGGATGTACAGTAAACACAGGAAGTTCATAACAGGACCCATGAAGCCCTGGGCAGCTATATAAGTGTTCTGATTTCCATATAGCAAAGCTGTGGAGTAATGGATTCTGTTAACATAAAATGTCAAATTACATTTATTTTGTTGGTGGTCCATGCTCTAAATTACTATAAGCAGTGTTTCTCAGGTGCTGACCTGCTGTGCTTTTTATTGAGGCCTGTACTTACTGCTTATCCAGCTTGTCTCTCTGCTGTGGTTTTAAAATATATTTTTGCTAGAGATCTCCTTAAATTGAAAAAATCACAATGATTGTGGTGCTAGTAAGAATGGTAAAAAGACCACAAGATGCCAGGTGTCTTTCCACATTGGGGCCCATTCATCTGGGCATAGGTCTGGCAACTGGGCCAGTGAGGTAGACAAATTACTTGAATGGTCATGAATGCAACATTTAAGTCAATTTCACAGATGCTCAGTTAGGGAGAAACCATTGTAAATTCAGAATAGCAGATTTGGTCTTTATTTCATTATAAGCTACACTCAATCTTACTGAAAATGCTGGGTCAAAGGTTCTCTAAAAAAAAAAGAAATAAAAAAAACACTTTCAAATAATAATTAAAGACCCTCATTGCAAAAAAGGCAGTTTAAACCCAAGGTCAGATACAGGGACGTTAAAAAGAAAGAGGTATGCAGCAGCTCAAATGTAGCCTGACTTGAGAAATCCATTTAAATCATTGAGTGTGAAGCCGTCACAAAAAAGGATGATTGACCTTGAGCTGCTGGTTAGGGAAACGATTTCTGAATTAGGAGGCTGTTTCTGCGGAGGTCAGAGTTCAAGGGGCAGCATAAAGAGGTCAAGTAATGATGAATGAGTCTATGGCCTTCCCTTACTGATAACTGAATTGCTTGTGCCAACTCCCAGCCACAAGACTGATTAAGTGCTAGGTCTGTGCTGGGCTGAATTAAACTATGGTTCACCACATTTAACGGCCCTTGTGTTTACATTAAAAGGGGTGCTATTTAAATTACAATCAGGCAATACACAGCAGTGAACCTGATTTAGAGCAACGAGTTAGTCAACACGCCTTTATCTGTGTTTCATATTTTATCCTGGTTATTATTATAATGCCAGTAAAACGCTGAATTTGTGGAGTCCTGTACATAGGATTATTCTCACAAGACATTGCTGGACTGAACTGAACAATACTAAACTGTTTCATATGTTTTATTGTTATTTTAAATGCCAGCAATACGCTAAATAAGTATTTATTTGTAGACTGAACTACTGTGTTAGTGGAAGACTGTATATATGATTCTCGCAACTGTGCTGGACATTTGGTTTTCTGAACTGTTGTAATATAATTCTTAGGTTTCCCTGCTTATTTTAATGCCAGCAATGAGCCAAGTGATGTTTATAAACATTATGACAGGTTTGAAGTGTCTTCAGGGTCTTTACTTACTATTACAGCAACAAGAGTCTGATTGGGGAAAAAAATGAATTGTGGTAATATTTATTACATTTACTTATTTTAACTACTATTTATGTTCAAATGCCATATTTAATTATTAATACATTGATAAAAAGTGGGATCGGAATTTGGTATTCCCAGAATGGAACAATTTGTAGCCCTAAAGATGGTTCTAATTGAAGGCAGTGCAGACACCAGTGTTTTATTCAGTAGTATAAAGCAATTTTATGCAGGCCACCAGTTAAGCATGCAGTCTATATCTATGATAACAACTGACAGGGCTGCATAGGATCAGAGGATGATTCAAAATCAGAGGCAGAGCCACAATAAATGTCTCGTTTAAATTTAAAGTAAATTGTAAAATTGTTGAGATACTTGTGTTTGAATATTGTTTCAAAATTGTACAATGCAACAAAAATATATTAAAAGGGTTAATGCATGGCCGAAGGTTTCTCTCTGATAGTTTACCCTTTCTCAGTCAAAATGGCAAGTTTCTCAGTATCTAAAAAGCTTAGAGGGAACGCTGGTCACTGTATTGTGTGAATTGGGGAGGTGTGGCAGGGTAACGTCACGTCCCAGGCTGGTTACCGGCAGGAATCAGAGACGGAAAAGCTGCAGTTTAAGAGCTGTCGCTCACTTTAATGAACAAAACACAAAAACAGGAATGAACAAAACAGGGCATGAGGGCCAAAATAAAAGGTTCAAATAAAAAAATAACACATGGACTGGGCCTTCACCTCACTACACCGTTCAAGCAAAACACACTTTAAAACTCACCCGAAACTCCTCCAAACGATTTAGCTTTCCTTATATACATTTGGCCACTCCCTAATGATCTAATTGGGGAATGACCACATACTCCACGGGATTGTTGGCAGGGATTGATATAAACCCATCCTTGCCAAACTTACATTCAAAGTGAATTCATCTTTCTATAACCCCAACACAACACACAGACACACACTATTTACACGTGCCAGGCTTACGCCCTGCCACATGAGGCCATATATGAATAGTTCAGTATAGGAATCTCTTGGAGTTTATGGATAGCTATTTGTGATGCCTGGCCATTATTAATTATTTATTTTTAATTGTTTACTTTAAAAGTACACTACTGGCATGGTCGAATACAGGTGAAAGTTTAAATTCAGCAAGTTTCGCAGGCTCTTTAGAGATCGTTCGCAAAGGTAAGCTTTTCACTGATGGCGAGTATGTGAAGAGCTGTATGCTTAATATAGCCAAAAAGCTAGACAAAATCTTGTAGCTAATAGAAGATATGCCGTTATGTGCAAAAACAGTTCATGATCGAGCTGTGAAAATGGCAGATCAGGTTGACAAGCAGCACATAGAAAATAGAAGTTCTGCTACATATTTTTTGTTTGCTTTGGATGAGTCAACGGATGTCTGTGATGTTGCATGTATCCTCGGGCAATGTATATGTGGCAACTTAGTATGAGAAGAAATGCAAGCAATTCTGCCAATGAAAAATCAAACAAGAGGCAAAGACATACTTAAAACTGTAGTGTATGTTGTTAGCGACAGCAGTTAGGGAAGCTTGTTTCGGTGTGTACTGACGGTGCACCCAGCATAATGGGGAAACACAAGGGATTTGAATGCTTGCATGAAGCTAAACTTGACCAGCTATGAACTGGACTGAAATTAGCAAAATGATGCAGCAGCAGAAGTCACTGAACAGAACGCACTGTCAGTACAATCATCTTTTTTTTGTTGCACTTTAAATTACATACAGTGTGTGTTTATGATTGGCTCCTTGCAGACCATTTGCTCTAAATTTCCAGTCAGTTTAGCTGTCTTGCACAAAAAGGTTGCCGACCCCTGTCCTAAAACTACAAATTCACTATCCTACCATATAATGTAATCCAGCCATCCGGTAAAGCCAAGTCTGGGTTATTATATGATAAAAAGATAAAAAGAGGCCATATTAATGTCTGTAATCACAATGCAATACATTAAGGACATGTGCACAGTCTAAGTCAGTACACCACGATAATGGATAATGCTTGAATTATCACTCTTTTGGTTTATTATAATATTTCTAATGAGTCTCCTATTGCTTGTTTCTTTGGATTTAGTGTGTCATTGCAAAGCTTCTTTTATGTATTTAATTAAAGGTTTTGCGATTTCTTTTTCATAAAGGACACAGCACAGTGGATATTCATGTATTGCCATGTATAATATACCCAGGTGTTTGTTAAAAATCCTAATTGATCCTCAAATTGGCAGAGTTATCAGCAATCCCTGATTTGTGGTAGTGCTGGGTAGTCTTAGTGCTCCTGTCTCAGAACATTTCAATTCTGGGCTTTCGTATTTTTGATTTTTACATTGCCACACTGGTTTGTGCGTTGGCTGTTAATTAATAATTAAAACATATTGAAAAAGATAAGGAGTGTTCAATCTAAATGGCATTTCTAGGGCATAAATGGTTAAAGCAAGTAACTGGGGTGGACAGACACTGACTTGAAGATCCTGCTGTGCTGGAAGTTGCTGCCAGAGCAGCAGTTAGATTCCAGTTGTAACTGTGGTTTGGTTTATATTCTGAATTGAAATATACTGTACAGATGCAAAATGTTAGTACTGTACATCCACATGGGAATTAGCACAGCAGTTTGATATAAAGGTTGTATAACAGAGTCATGAGCTTGAGTGGAATGACAGCAATGAGCAGGTAGGACCGAAGCGAGCAGGGCCCATGCAAGTGGAATCTGATGGGTGACATTTCAACTGATTTGATCTCCCAGGCAGGTTTGGAAATAGCAGCAGGGTGTAATGTGTTTGCCACATAGCATTGTAGAAGTATCCTTCAGATTTACAATCTATAATGTTCTTATAGATTGTAAATCTGTATTTACCTTTTTTTTAATTATGGGATTTAAGCAGGGTGAGCAGATGATGTCATGCAAGCCTAAGGCTTCAGTTTGCGACACCACCTGCTGATTAACAGATGTATTTCAGTTATAGTCCTTGAAATTCCAGTGTAGCCACAGAGGGCTCTCTAGCACTGCAAAAACAAGATATGGCTGGTTAAACGAATGTCCCAATAGACTAATAGACTAACCTTAATTTTGCCGCAAATTTGTCATAGCTGCATATGTCGTTCCCACTGTAATTTCCTTCCAGAAAAAAACAATGTATTTATGTTATAATACAAGGGGATATAATCCTTTAATAACAAGATTTCAATATGAGGTTTCTGGTCACATACGGTACATTTTAGTATGCAGCTGTAATTGCTGTACAAAACACTAAATATTCTGCAGGTATGGTAGTTCGGAGGGACTTCATAGAATCGTATTAACTGTCAATTTCAGGTAAAAAAAATTCTTCAGTGCATTTCTGCTATAATACTATTTCTTTATGTATTTTACTTTAGATGACAAGTAATGGGTCTGTGTTACATATAACGAAGCTTCAGAATTAATCTCTCTAATACAATTTTTCTCAGCCTGACACTTGGCAGATATGCAAATGTCATATACATAATTTCTGTTTCGCATTTGCCAAGCTGTCTCCAGATATACCAATTAATAATGAAAAGTACAGTGATAAGAACAAGCAGAATCAATGCCATTCACCTTGGCTGCTCAGCAGCAGACAGACGTGGTTCTGGGTCTTTTCAACGAGCAATACCTGTGTTGCTAGTAAGTACAGTACATGCAACATGAAAGTGGTGTGATTGAGGCTAAATCACACCACCACCACGCTGCTTTCCTGCAGCTTTCACTCTGTCTTCACTGTACTTTCAAGCTACTGTCCTGCACATCTCCCCCACTCTAACGCTTGTGGTCAAGGAAAGCAACTGCAGCAGCACAGTACTCATATATGACTGCAACAGTCAATAACAGATATGTGTCAACAAAAATAGACATTTGATATATTTCTGAAGCAATTATGTGCATTTTTAAGGAGGTAATTATTAATATGAAAAACCTAATTAAAAGTGTTTTTCCCCCAACAGAAAGAAAATGATAATTATATTAATCCCGAATAGGCTGCTTATTCCACTAACTCCGCTCCGCATTGTGCCTTATAACGCCTTGAGTGTGCGATTACATCATGCAAACCCATCCCATCATGCCTTAATGCTTCATTAAAACATGGCTACCACTTGTCAATATTGAGAACTGAGCCCCCAGTATGAAGCTATAAAATAAAAACAAGAACACTCATACACATTGGTCTGACCTGTGACCTGTGGTGGATAGTTATATTTTAGGATCTGTAACACTATTCAACAAACTATTGTCTGTGGCTTTTGCATGACTGAACAGTGTGTGTTTGCTAGATGTCAGCATTTACCCTTCTGAAATACTGCAGACTTGTTTTGCCCCAAAAACAAGGAGTACCACTTTTCTGTTGTAACTTGGTGCTGTATCTATGGAAAGTCTGAGATGGCTAGGCCTGTTGCTGGCCACTCAAAGGTAAATAGTTTACATTTTAAAAAGGACATGGTGGTTGCAACATATTATTGTGTATTCATATAGCTGAATAAAAGTCCAATAGACACACATTTAGACACTGTCTTCTTCAGTAAGAAGGTGAATATTTTGCATGTTTGGGGTTGTGGAATATCAATATAACAGCTCTATGGATCTAGACATTTTGAAAACTACTTTGAGGCAAGCACATGAGAAAACGGTGCTAGACTTTTAGGTTGGACTGTTTTTGTAGTTACATGTTAGCCTTTGGTGAAGCAAGAGAGAAAAAAGTCAAATATGATTTAAAATGAACATGTTGTCTGGGCAGGCAAACTGACACACTGTATTAAAGCTTTGGAACCAATTTGTCTAATATAAACCTTACCATATCATGCACAGCCTAAGCTAGCCCACACTGTTGATCCAGATTCCAATGGCATTGGGGTCATCTTTCTTATTAATTCAACTGGCAGGTGAAAACTTGGAAAATGGATATTGCATTGTTACAAATCTGTTAGGAGCAGCAATTCAAACAAGCAATCCCTTATGAAAACCCAGTAAAACTGCAGTGAAAATGAAGAAATTGTCCAAATCAACAGCGACTTAAGGATAGATTTACTAAGCTTTTGCTACATGTTGTAATGCCCCCCTGTTTCAATGGTACTGGCTACAGTCAATGGTTCTAACTAGAGTCAGGCACTGTCGTGAAGATTCAGGGTGTTTCTAGCAGACTTCAACCATTATATATTTATGTTTTAATCCAATATTAAACTGTAGGATATAGTCCACGATGTCATACAAATTTAATAGGTTACATAATTGGTGCAAAATATTCTTCTGTAATATTTAATATGGTGTCAATTTGAGTGATGGAAAAAAAAATGTTCAGAGATTTAGTCATGACTGAGATGGTATCTGTATATGTCTAAGTGTCAGCAATTCAAATTGAATTAGGGCATTCTTTTACTGAATTAATCTGAAATTCAGTTAGGATGTTAGAAACATTCATGCATATTTGAAGTGTGTGTTACGAAATGCAGTTCAAGATTAACAGTATAACTACATGGTTATATTCTGTTATTTACATGACTGGGCTGGAGTCGTGCCATTGCCATGTACTGTAAGTCTGACCAAAACATGTCACATATACAACATTCAAGTTAGAATAAGAGTGACAATGTACTCCACAGGGAATGGTGCTAGGACCACTGCTATTTCTATATGACTTGATAGGGGCATGAAACATATTAAATACATTTGAATCTTAATAAGTGCAATGAGTTACAGGTCAATCACAGAAATGCAGGATTCAGATACCAAAAGGGTACAGAACTGGAACAGGCTGACCATGAGGAAGACCTTGGCCTTGAAGTATCCTCGTTGCTTTCAGCAAAACAAGCAGGCAGTGTGATGAGTACAAGCCAAGTGTAGGTGTGATGAGTTTGTTTAATGCAGTGGTGAGACCTAGGATATGATGTTTGTTTAATGCAGCGGTGAGACTGAGGATATGATGTACAGTTCTTTGTAGAAAGTCCAGTGAGGAGCAACCAGACTAATCCCAGGCTTTGAGGGCAAGAGTTATGTTGATAGGTTGACGAAACTGAATCTGTTCAGTCCAGAATAAAGAAGGATTACCCTTGCTGCAGAGACAGTTGAAAACTGAGTGGATACAGATTTGATTTCTTATGATTTAACAGGATCAGCCTATAAAAAGGGGCTGACCTTTGAGTTATAAATCCAAACCAGGCCGCTCTTAGAATCATGCACGTGAACACTTCAGCAACTTGGACATATCACACCTTTTTGAAGATAGAATTCAATATGAAAGTAAAATTAGGGGGTCTAGGGAAGGACAGTAGCTGAGCTTCAACACTATTAGAAGATTTTAACAGAACCATAATTGCGTATTATATATAGCAGAACAGTTCAGCTGTTAAAGGTCAGAGAGATGATTGACTGTGCATAACAATGGAAGCTGTCATTTTAAAATCTTTTTTGTATTATGTCTGCATTCTCAAGTGGCTTTGGGCTGCTGTTTTTCATCATTAACGCTTGTTGGATTCTTGCCCAATTGTCTACATTTAGTCACCAGCATCCTCATATACATCTCTCTTAATGAGTTGTTCCACTGCTGCTGTTATCATCACACAAGCATTTAATAATATATACAGTATGCAGTCACGTTCATTCCTTTTTTAAAGATGTTCTTATTTGCCTACCTCTTATCGTCTTCAGTTTTACACTCTGGTAAAACCCTGTATGTAAATGTATTTACTGTATATTAAAAGTAAAGCGGGGGTGTGTGTATGTGTGTATATATATATATATATATATACACAGTACTGTGCAAAAGTTTTAGGCAGGTGTGAAAAAATGCTGTAAAGTAAGAATGCTTTCAAAAATAGACATGTTAAAAGATTATATTTATCAATTAACAAAATGCAAAGTGAGTGAACAGAAGAAAAATCTAAATCAAATCCATATTTGGTGTGACCACCCTTTGCCTTCAAAACAGCATCAAGCATCAATTCTTCTAGGTACACTTGCACACAGTTTTTGAAGGAACTTCGGCAGGTAGGTTGGCCCAAACATCTTGGAGAACTAACCACAGTTCTTCTGTGGATTTAGGCAGCCTCAGTTGCTTCTCTCTCTTCATGTAATCCCAGACAGACTCGATGTTGAGATCAGGGCTCTGTGGGGGCCATACCATCACTTCCAGGACTCCTTGTTCTTCTTTACGCTGAAGATAGTTCTTAATGACTTTCGCTGTATGTTTGGGGTCGTTGTCATGCTGCAGAATAAATTTGGGGCCAATCAAATGCCTCCCTGATGGTATTGCATGATGGATAAGTATCTGCCTGTACTTCTCAGCATTGAGGAGACCATTAATTCTGACCAAATCCCCAACTCCATTTGCAGAAATGCAGCCCCAAACTTGCAAGGAACCTCCACCATGCTTCACTGTTGCCTGCAGACACTCATTCGTGTATGCTCTCCAGCCCTTCGGCGAACAAACTGCCTTCTGCTACAGCCAAATATTTCAAATTTTGACTCATCAGTCCAGAGCACCTGCTGCAATTTTTCTGCACCCCAGTTCCTGTGTTTTCGTGCATAGTTGAGTCGCTTGGCCTTGTTTCCACGTTGGAGGTATGGCTTTTTGGCCGCAAGTCTTCCATGAAGGCCACTTCTGACCAGACTTCTCTAGACAGTAGATGGGTGTACCAGGGTCCCACTGTTTTCTGCCAATTCTGAGCTGATGGCACTGCTGGACATCTTCCGATTGCGAAGGGAAGTAAGCATGATGTGTCTTTCATCTGCTGCAGTAAGTTTCCTTGTCCGACCACTGCGTCTACGGTCCTCAACGTTGCCCGTTTCTTTGTGCTTCTTCAAAAGAGCTTGGACAGCACATCTGGAAACCCCTGTCTGCCTTGAAATTTCTGCCTGGGAGAGACCTTGCTGATGCAGTATAACTACCTTGTGTCTTGTTGCTGTGCTCAGTCTTGCCATGGTGTATGACTTTTGACAGTAAACTGTCTTCAGCAACCTCACCTTGTTAGCTGAGTTTGGCTGTTCCTCACCCAGTTTTATTCCTCCTACACAGCTGTTTCTGTTTCAGTTAATGATTGTGTTTCAACCTACATATTGAATTGATGATCATTAGCACCTGTTTGGTATAATTGTTTAATAATACATCTGACTATATGCCTACAAAATCCCTGACTTTGTGCAAGTGTACCTAGAAGAATTGATGCTGTTTTGAAGACAAAGGGTTGTCACACCAAATATGGATTTGATTTAGATTTTTCTTCTGTTCACTCACTTTGCATTTTGTTAATTGATAAATATAATCTATTAACATGTCTATTTTTGAAAGCATTCTTACTTTACAGCATTTTTTCACACCTGCCTAAAACTTTTGTACAGTACTGTATACACACACACACACACACACACTGCTGTGCAAAAGTCTTAGATATGTTGCATTTTTCACCTCTGATGCATTATGAGCATCAACAATGTACTCAAAGCCTCCACTAGTGTTTTCTACTATTATAACAACCTTGACTTGCATAAAGAAGGAAAGAAAATTGAGTGAAATAGCTAACATCACTCAAATTTCCAGGTGTGGTATCCGAAGCATAATCAACAAGTACAAAGAAACGTAATCTGTAATTGATAAATCCAGGACTGGAAGACCCAAAAAGCTGTCTAACAAAGATGAGCAATACTTGAAGATAATATCCTTAAGGAATAGAAAGAAGACAAGTGTTGAATTGACAACAGAACTGATACAGATGCTTAAATTCAGTGGTAGTCCTGACAGTAAAATACTGTACAGTAATGCCATTTTAATTCAAAGGCCATTCACATAACACCACACGGCAGTTAAACTAGGCACCCTCACGAGATGATCGCTTCTCAAGTATACTGTAGTAAAATGGGATTCTGCAGCCTTGAGTAAACATAACCGTGATCATATAACAAGTTGCTTATCCATGATGACTTGTTTTGATTGCGTTGATGTATTGTCCTCAGTGATTGAGCACCATTGACATTTGTATACTGTATTTAAACTGCTGATGCACAGAGGCACGCTTTTGCTAAGTGTAATCATATCAGTCTGCTTTTAAGAATCAACCGCTTAGAAGAATCAAATCATCTGGGATGGATGCGATTCTTATAAACAGAGTGCACTGTATTTAAATCTGCTACTGTTCACTTCACTAATAAAATTTGTCTCACAAAATTCTAAACAGTTATCCATTATAAAAACATACTTTGACCTGATTGTTTAGATTTGTACATGAATTGTTTTCTGGGCACTATTTGTAGAAGAAGTATGGAGCCTCTAGTAGCGGGTATGGATTGGGTTACCAAGTCATGTTGTTGAGGCAGAATCACTTGGGTCCTTTCAGACCCAACTTGACAAAGCTTTGAGATCAATCAGCTACAAGAAACCAGAAGAGCTTAAATGGGCTGAATGGCCTCACCTTGTTCGTACATTTTCTTATGTTCTACTCAAACATTATTTATATAAATCTTACTATTCCTATTCTCAAAACACTATTCTTCTTGGTATTCAAAGAACAGCACTTCTAGGTGTACTGTATGTTTGAATGTATTTTTTGTAGCTATTAAAGGAACATGCTTATGAAGGCTGCCAAGTTAAAGGGTGTAATTAAATGTTCATAAGGCATTTAGGATCATGTGTGGTCATTGCTAACTTGCACTTTTCTCTCTCTTGAGTCTCTGCAGGTAACAGGTAGGATGGTGGCTGGGGAGGCTAGTGTGCACAGCTCCCTGGTGGCTTGCTGGCAGCCCATTCTGCTCCTGATGCTGGGTACTGTCCTGTCAGGCTCAGCCACAGGCTGCCCAGCTCGCTGTGACTGTAATGGCCAGGAGCGATCGGTGCTGTGCCATCGCAAACGGCTGATGACCATACCTGAGGGTATCCCAACTGAGACGCGCCTTCTGGACCTCAGCAAAAATCGCATCAAGACCATTAACCCAGACGAGTTTGCACCCTTCCCCTACCTGGAGGAACTGGAGCTCAACGAGAACGTCATCTCCACCATCGAGCCTGGGGCCTTCAACAACCTCTACGGCTTGAGGACGTTAGGGCTGCGCAGCAACAAGCTGAAGCTCATTCAACTGGGGGTTTTCACAGGGCTGAGCAACCTCACCCAACTGGACATTAGTGAGAACAAAATTGTCATACTGCTGGATTATATGTTCCAGGACCTTTACAATCTTAAGGCTCTGGAGGTGGGGGACAATGACCTAGTGTTCATCTCCCACCGAGCCTTCAGTGGCCTCACCAGCCTGGAGCAGCTGTCCCTGGAGAAGTGCAACTTGACCTCTATCCCTACGGAAGCACTCTCCCACCTCCATGGCCTGATCGTGCTCCGGCTGAGGCACCTCAATATTAACGTGGTCAGGGACTATTCCTTCAAGCGGCTATACAGGCTCAAGGTCCTTGAAATCTCCCACTGGCCGTTCCTGGACACCATGACCTCCAACTGCCTGTATGGCCTCAACTTGACCTCCCTCACCATTACGCATTGTAACCTTTCCACCATTCCTTACGTGGCTATCCGCCACTTGGTCTACCTGCGCTTCCTAAATTTATCCTTTAACCCAATCCACACAGTGGAAGGAGACATGCTCCATGAATTGCTTAGGCTCCAGGAGTTTCACTTAGTGGGTGGTCAATTGGCCACTATAGAGCCTTATTCCTTCAAGGGGCTGAACTACCTACGGATCCTCAATGTCTCAGGCAATTATCTCTCCACACTGGAGGAGTCTGCCTTCCATTCAGTGGGCAACTTGGAGACCCTTATCCTGGATAACAATCCTCTGGCTTGTGATTGCCGTCTACTGTGGGTCTTCCGTCGCCGCTGGAGGCTCAATTTCAACCGGCAGCAGCCTACCTGCTCCGCACCAGAGTTTGTCCAGGGCAAAGAGTTTAAGGACTTCCCAGACATACTCCTGCCCAATTATTTCACTTGCCGTAAATCCAGAATCCGGGAACGGAAGCCCCAGCAGGTGTTTGTGGACGAGGGTCACACTGTTCACTTTGTGTGCCAGGCAGATGGGGATCCAGTACCCGTGATAAGGTGGGTGTCCCCTCGCAAGCACCTAATCTCAGCAAAGACCAACGGGCGTCTGACAGTGTTCCCCGATGGCACACTAGAGGTGCGTTATGCCCAGATACAGGACAATGGCACCTATGCTTGCATCGCCAGCAATGCGGGAGGCAATGACACTGTGGTTGCCCATTTACATGTCCGCAGTTACTCTCCAGATTGGCCCCACCAGCCCAACAAGACCCTGGCCTTTATCTCTAACCAGCCCAATGAGAATGGCTCCAATGGGACACGAGCCACTGTTCCCTTCCCGTTCGACATCAAGACACTGATAATTGCGACCACCATGGGCTTCATTTCCTTCCTTGGGGTGGTGTTATTCTGCCTGGTCCTCCTCTTCCTCTGGAGCAGGGGCAAGGGCAACACCAAGAACAACATTGAAATTGAGTATGTGCCCCGCAAGTCTGACGCCGGCATAAGCAGCAGCACAGCCGATGCTCCTCGCAAGTTCAATATGAAGATGATATGATAGGCCAAAGGCATAGAAGGAAGGAATGGAAAAATGTAAAACAACCCCTCCCCAACAGCCCGACTCCCAGGATGTTATTCTCAACAAAAAGAACGATCCTAACTTCGAAGCTGGGATGGCGTTGTTTGTTGTTGTTTTTTTTTTTGTTTTGTTCATTCAATCCTCCCTGGATGTTTAATCAAGACTTATTACAGATGGGCCATCATGGACCACTTCTTTGAAACCGAACTTTGTGTACTGGATTCAGACGTGGATTTTTATGGAAAAAAAAGGAAATTAAAAAACAATTAAATGAACCGTTTTAAAGTTTCCTATCATTAGCCGGAATGCGAGAGGCAGATCTCTCCCTGCAGAGTCTTTATGCCTTTATTTATTTATTCAATTTTTTTAACTAAAAAAAGATAATATGTTTTATGGAAATGATAACTAGGTAGTATCCTTGAATAGGGGTTGGTGAACACATAGCTTCATTCTTGAAAGTTGAGTCTTTTCTACGTGAACATTTGTTTTTAACAGAGAAATATCTTTTCACCTATATTTTCATTGACAGAAACAGTACTGTGCAGTAGTAGTGATTTCACAAAGATTTATTGGGCTCCAACAAAGGCGGGGATCCAGTATCAACACTGTAAAAATAGATATTATATACAGTATATAAATATATCCCCCTTTCAACAAGGAACTGTTTTACATAATGTTTTAAGGACTGCTTTTAAACATTCTCTTATTTTGTAGAGCTTTGAATTTATTTAAAAATGAGAAATACTTCCATCGCTATAACAGTTGAAGACTCTTTCATTAACTGCAAGCTTGATTTAAATTAAAACAGTTAGGGTATTCAAGTTTTGGTGCGCAGAGCCCAATATTTCATATTACACACTGAGATATCATTTCAGGTGGCCAGCAATACCTCTAATGCAGTGACCAGTAGTCAGTTTGTGCAGTTTGCAAGACGAAGGGAGAGCTGGAGTCTTTATTTTAAGCTCTGTTCAACAAAAGGTCATGTGTTCACTTACCCACGGAGCAGTATCAGATTAATACTACCTTTTGACCAGGAATATTTTCCAAAAAGTGTGACAGAATAAAAATGTCTTAACAAAACATGTATAGTATTTCTGTTTGACCCCCATCCACAAAAAGAAAATCTTACATTTACTAGAATTTGAGTCGTGTCCATATTATTACTTGTTTCTGAAAATAAGGTTGTAAAAATCTAAAGTGTTTTAAAATGATGTTTATGTACCAACTGGAATAAAGAGCACACCCACACAGTGAGCCAATATAATATGGGTAGGGGGTCGTGGCAGGCTGTTAGCATTTTTGGCCCAAGATGGCTGAAGCATAAAAGCTATTAAACAGCTAGTTGCCATAATTTGGTATACCAAAGGCTCACTTTGTCACATGTGTACTTTACTCTGGACATGCAAAAATGAAGGAATTGGAAACTTTATGTTAACCCAGGATTACAATGAACTTCTTTTAATTAAAAAAAAAAAAAAAAATTAATTGTTCTGTGCAATAAAGGTAATATGCAGATTTTTTTTTTTTTTTTTAATCAACACAATTTTCTTGGTGTTAAATTGTTTGATGAAAATATGGTATGTTGTATTAAACATCTATGGCGTTTTTTTAAATTAATGGTTCAATTATTAATTCAAACATGGGGAACACTATTATTATTATTGCTATTATTATTATTATTATTATTATTATTATTATTATTGCATATTTTTAAACATTAACAATGACATAAAAAGCATATATACAATTATTGTACTAAGAGATTACTATATGACACATCCACTGCAAAACATTTTCATCAGTGTCCACACGAACCAATGAATCTAGACAGAATCACAAAATGTAATATTTACCCAAGGGTTACATTTCAATTATGGTTTCTATTGTCTTTTATAACACCTTTCAAAAAGAACAAAATCATGATTCAAACAAGCATGTCTGTGACATTCATCACACGCCAGGACTGCAAATCCCAACAGTAACATCAAAATAGTGTGTGCTCTAAAGTACAGTTTCATCATAACTTAATACATTAGGGTTGCCATGTCCGGGAATCAGCATCTGTGTCTGCCTACCTGCATTCTTCATTAATTAAATAATATGCTCCCTTTTGTGAAATAAAATTTTAGATACAATACTGGCGCCTTCCTTTTTGAAATTGTAAGGTTTTCATTGGTTTAATTAGGCTATAGTTCATTTATGTCTTGCAGAAATGCAGTGAGTTTACATTTCAGTATCCTCCAGTACCTTTTGGACACAAAAAACATTTAACAAATCACTGACCGACTGTATTTTCATGCACACAAGTTATGATGATTGAGCATAACATATGCTGTATGACCGATTTTTCACAGCCTGTGCCCTATTCAGACAATATATACTGTTGTGTTTTCAATTATCATTGGACTTTAGAGCTTAATTAATTTTAACGCTCTGAATTTTAATTTTTTCACCTCTCTCACTTGTATTAACAAATACAGAATTAACAGGGTTGTATAATACATTGGTTCAGAGTAGTGTTTCATTATAGTTGGAAGTGTACAAGTAGGCTACAGTACCACTAGTATAAATACATATTTACATTAAAAGACGCTGCACATTATTTCAGATTCTTGCTGAACTGATCATCTCCAGTACACTTAAAGGGTGAGTGTTTTGTGGGGTATTTATACTTATAAGCACTTCTTATACAGCCTGCTATATTGATTTTAGTAGAATAACTATAAAACTGAACAAGGATGAACAATCACGTACACGGCGCTCTCTGCTGTTTTGTTTAATGCATTTTCTGATTTATTTTGCCACCTGGTGGCAAGACTAATGAAATGCAGTTTACAGCCACCCAGGAATACAAAAAGATTTTAGACCACATACAGAACTGGGCAGAAACGTGGCAAATTAAATTAAATGTCAACAAATGTAAAGTGGGTTAGCCGGTCACAACAATAGATATATTATACCAAATGGGGGGGATAAAAATGAAACAGACCAACCAGGACCAGAGAACACAGTTGAAATGAAGTGGAGTCACAG